>OY728155.1:636000806-636482211 GCA_963277665.1 Viscum album | reverse complement strand
TAAAAGAGATGGAATGACCCATCATTCTATCACATGATCTGCTAACACATCAAGAATGACAAATTCAACTTCATTTCTTTAAGAGATGAAGTGGAAATTGTCCAAAGAACGACAAACGGTGAGACTATACCAAAATCACGAAAGTATTTCTTCTAATTCCAATTTCATCAACTTTAGGGAAATGATCTTGAAAACCAAAAATCTTGTCCTAGTGCTCTTATATCTGATTAATCAGATGGTACTTTAGATCATCACAAATTTATGGCTTTGTGATTGCTGGCTTTTCAATAGCCATCTTCTCTACCACTCTCCATCAGAACATGATGGTTAGATTTCTCTTCCATATCCATATTTTAACCTATGTGGAAACCCAGTGATTAGTTTATTTGGGTAACCGTTACGTTTCATACTTTTGTTTTTAAAGATTGGTTTTGGTATTCCTTTTTACGATGTGGGTTTCGATTAAAGAAACTTTCGAATAGTAAACCATTTATAACCCCGACGAATTTCGAGGGCGAAATTCATTTTAAGGGGGGTAGAATGTAACACCCTTAGATTTTATGAAAAATATTCTTTTTAATTTCATTAATGTCTTGTACGCTACACCAAAATGAGCTTGCACAACACGCATCCTTGAATTTCCTTTCATTACACGCAATCGAGACCTTCCTTGATAGTGTGTGTAGTAAGCAATACCGAGTTTCACTAAACATCGATATGCTACTAAAATATTATTAAAACTAGCCGTTATGAATAGTAATAACTACTTTTTGAAATTTTTTAAATTTTATTTTTCAAAATGGACTTCATTTTTGGATTCGGAATATCGAAATTAGCTTAGGGTGAAATTTTGGTACTTTTCGGATAACTTTCATATTCTGATGAATAGTGAAAATTACTAAATTTTAATTAAAAACAACTTTTTTAATCAAAATAATTGATAGTGATAAATTATTGATTTGATTGGTTTTAAAGTATATTTAGAATATATTTTTACAATTTAATACAATGTTGGTCATTGGATTTAATTTCACATTTAAACCAGACATAAACAAGTGTCAATCTTTTGATAGTTATTATCTCTTAAGAACACGCTATTTGTTTTGACGACGGGGATTAATTTTTAAATTAATTAATGAAACTGATATGTTTTGAATTCGGTAAAATAGAAATCATTTTTGAGTTCATAATATCAAATATAGCTTAGGCCTAATTTTTGGTATTTTTCTGAAAACTTTCAATTTTTGATGAATAGTGAAACCACTAAGTGGTAGTTAAAAAAACTGAATTTTTCATAAAACTTAATTTTACCGCTTCTGTGAGTGGAATTTCAAAAATCCGAGAGACGCGGTTGATTTCAGTAAGTAAAATGTGGTTCAATGAGATGAAAATAATTTTTGGTGAATAGTAACTTTTTACTTTTATTTACCACGGTTAAAAGTAAATAGGGTAATTAAGGGTAGAAATGATATTATTATTACCCTAACAAATGTTCTAATTCTATTGGACAAGTTTAATTCGACCAAAAACAAACTTAGGAATAAAATATGACCATTTAGGCCCACTTGGATTAGATTAGGACATTTATTATTAATTTATTTAAAGAAGGGTTAAAAGAGTTAAAATAAAAGTTTATTTACTAAAATATTTTTAATATAGGGTTATACATAAGATAAATTCTTATATAAATATTCATTAGAAAGCTAAAAAGATTTTATACATAATGGTATTTTATTTGTAATTTTTAGACATTAAATAATTTAATTTATTTATGACACAAAGATGATGCAGTAATTATCTTATTAATGAAATATTGACATAATTGATGTTATAAATACCAAAATAAATGTAATTTAAGACTTTTTATGCATTACAATAATTTTCTAGGTTAATATGACATGTTATTATTGATTTAATTAACTTTTTTTGAACTTATCATTCTGTTATGATTTTCACAAAAATTAATTACTAAATAGTGTCAAAATTGACATAAAATAGTTTTTAAAACAAATATTATATTATTAATTTTTATTTTATTCCTAAAAATCTAAGGTTCAGCCAAATGACTTAGATAAGGTTATATATATTAATAATAAACAATTTGGGGTTCTTTTGACTTATTATAGTAAGTTTATTAACCTTATAGTGTAATAACACAAGAAGACACGGTAAAAGTAAAATTATTTAACTTAATGTTAAATCTAAATGATAAGGTTAAAATAGGAACCTAAACTTGTCTAAATTCTATTGGATGAGAGGATTTCGACCCATCCCCACCTTAGCCTCGAAATAAATCAATTTGGAGCTATTTAAAACTGAATATGACTTTATAATAAAATAATATTTTTAGTTTTCCAAAGGAGCCCCTCTCCTCCCTTATAAAAGGGCACCCCCTCCCTCTCTTCCTCACACAACTTTGAGCCTTCAAGCTCGGACAACCCCTGAAAAATTCTCTTCTCCACTTCCCTAGAAACATCCTAGAGGTTCTGGTTTTCCTCAAAGACCAATTTTAGTTCCCTAAGAGTTGGTCTCAAAAGGGCGCTTCAAAGAAGAGGAGGTTCAGACACTTACGAAGCAAATCGGACCTAAGGTAAGGGAAATATCACAATCTCATTTTTATCCGAGATTGTTTATACTTTGGTGTTTACTGGGGTGTATTTTATCATCCACATCCATGTTCCCTCAATATGTAATATTATTTCCATCCACCTACAATTGTTTAAAACCTATTTTACCCTTCGGTGAGTTTTTAGTAAAAGATATGAAAGGAATCGTTTTTCCTTTTTCGTATGAGGTACTTTTTTGACTTTTCCGACAAAAGTACGAAGAATGTTTTTTTTAACTTATACAGCACGAACGGATTTTTACGGTTTTATAAAGCCTTATTTTCATGAAGCTTCCTCCAAAAGATTTCATGACTATTTTCAATAAAATATCTTTCTTTTAAAATTGCATGACGTTTTGTGAAAAGAAATTGATTTTGAAGAAAAAAGGATATTTTCCTCAAGAATTCATTTCAAGTGTTTTATCAAAATTATTTTCCATCTAAGATAACATAGGGTTCTGTTTCTATCCCTATTATTACATGGATTTGATTATGTTGTGATGGAAATATTTTTATGAAAACTTTTATCTTATATGAATTGTTTTATGATGTCGCGATGTTTAAAGATTCCCATTTTTATTACATGGGTTGTGAAATGATGTATGATTTATGATTTTGTGGCACACATAAAAATGGTATCATTATGAGATGGGTGGGACCAATATCTCCCTCCAATGCATTGGGTAAAGATTTTATATCTCATGAGATAGACATGGCTGGAATGGTAGGTTATACTGGTTCAGTGAAACAGGACTGAAACGAGGGTGACTCGGTTCAGAAAGGGACTTTGTCCACTAAGATAGTCTTGTCAATGAGTCTTGACTAACAATAAATGATTCTCTATGATTATGTGTGTATGCCACAAAGTTTCATGTTTTAAGTTATGATTATTGTGATTACATTTCACGGCCATTATTTATCCCATGTTATGAAATTATGCTCTCTTTTGCAGGTTAAGATTTCCAAAAGTTATGTTTTTATGAATATGAGGTGATTGATATTTCTTTTGTTTACCCTTACTGAGCATTTGAGCTCACCCTTTTATGTTTTCTTTTCCCCAGGATATAAAGAAAGGTTTTAGGTTAAAAAAAAGGAAGATCTTTATGGGAGATGTTGAAGATCTTTCACCACGATTAGAAGATTATATTCTGAGTTTCCAAAGACACTAAACTATTATGGTCCTTGTGTGTGTGTTTTTGTAATGTACTAAGTATTCCGCAAAATTAATGTAATGTACATGTACGTCAAGTTTCGGGTCTCTACAAATATCCTTGGACATGTAGGTACTACATAATAATGGAGGGAGGGATGAATCGTAGGCCATCATTTAATTTAATATTAAATAATTTAAAATTCATACAATAAATTAAATTAAAGCATCCAATGTATAAACTGGTTTTGGTCAAGCTCATGAATGGTCATACATCCAATGAATACACAAAAGTAAACAGGTAACATTCATTTCTTTATTCGTTATTTTATTATTTAAGATAAACGTACTTTCTTTAATTAATTAATAAATTGATTAATTAATTATATTTAATATTAATTATCATCTGATCTTATTTAGAGATACCTATAAATAATGACATTAATGGAAAATAAATAGCATAACCAATAATGACATATTAATTACAATAAATTAATTGAGAATTTAAAAATCTTTAAAACTATTATTAAATTTTCAAACACAAAATGGTGTTCCAATCAATAAAATAAGGTTTTAATACTATAATTTTCAAATTTAATGTAATTTTAATTTTTCCATTAATGTAAGACTACACATCAGGTACATGAAACTACACACCATGTACCTTGGTTTCTGTATATCCAAGTCACATGCTTGGGGCTTCAGCATGTTAACTCGACTGGACTACATGGTGTGCACATGCCAGTTACACAACCTGTATCCTCTTTCCATATGCCAGGTTGGCCCGGTAAACATGCAGTGTGTAATAAAACACCACATTTAATTAATTTCTTGATATATATAGATACAAATTGTATGGGTATATGTCATTTTCTCTAGCTACATGTCGTGTAACCCAGTTTTACCAAAAAATAATTTGGAACTTCCTGATGGAATCTTCGGTCATTCTTCATTTGTTCTTAAACCTTTAAGAAAATGAAACATTAAATGAACATGATTAAGATGTCAATAACATGTTAATTCCAATTGGATTAAATAATTAATAACATTAAATAAATATATATCCACAATTGGGCATAGATCAACAATCAAATAAATAATTATAAATTTAAATGTGACTTTGCTGATACCACTTGATAGTTTTGGGCGCAGCAGAAGCATGAAAAGGTGGGTAATATATTAAAATTTCTTTTAAAAATCTTTACCCAAAACCAAGAGTGAAGATATTACACATAAAATTTATAATTAATTATTTAATATTTTAAGAAATAAATACCTAGGATTAAGAACTTTCTTTATTGGTGAATGTTGATCGTACAAAAATACCATTTCGAGTTACCTTCGTTGTACTTGTGAGGATCCAATGATAGAATCCCTCTAGAGGTGATCCACATGTGCTCCTATGATCTCTCAGTAACACCACTCGATCTCTAGGTTCTAGTGCGGTGAGTTGAATATCTTGCATTGTTCGTTCTTGATCGCGTGTTCTTCTATCTTGAATAAATCTCTCTTAAACTTCTTGTTCTTGATATATAGAGAGGAGAAGTTGAGAGAGAATCTGTTGTGCACAAAAATTTTCTATTCTCAATTTTGGATACTCTATACAATAGACATAGCCATCTATTTATAGAGTTTATTATTTAAGTTAAAATATTATTTAATTGTTTACCAAACATTTAATAACATTTTATACCTTTAATAAATCCCATTACACATTATAATAATTATATTATTACTATTTTTTGGTGCATGCCAACTTGCACAATAACAAATATTATGTAACGGTCTTGTTAATTAATATATGTCACCGGGCTCATTCTTGATTTGTTCGAACTCCTCCAAAATTTATTGAATAACTGAATAAATATTTTATTCATAAATAAATATTTTATTCCTAATCTAGTGAATAAATATTTATTAAAATATTTAATAAATAAAATAAATATTTTATTCACATGTTGGCGAATAAATATTTATTTAATTTATGCGATCAATATAACTTGAATAAAATTATTCTTCGGACTTGAGAATAATATTTATTCCATTAATTAAACACAAGGAGAATTCAATCGAGATTAATAGAAATAGTTAGTGTGTGACCCTCTAGGATTATTTATCATTGGCATTAGGTAGGATTACCTAATGTTCAAGATTACTATCTAGAAATGGGTCAAGGCATCCAAGAGAAAGAACTTAATGTCGCAATGTCTACAACCACATATGAACGCTCATTGTGTAATATAATCCCTTTGTCGTATTATCTTATCAAGCAGGTTGAACATCCATGCCACCAACCTATATGCTTGATATGTCTTTCTTTGACTATCTAAAATAAACATGTCATTACACCATGGCCATGGAATTTAAAGCAATATTTTTATTCCAATCAAAGGGATGAGATATCAGCTTCCATAAATATGCAAGGAAAAAATCCTTCCTCAACTTATTCATTAATGATATGTCACTCGTAACGCACCCAACATATCTAACTTCACCATGAACTGTTATCATCATGGTTTATGAAATACATCTAAGTATGCGAGTTATAACATGAATTAATAATAACATTAAAGTCTAAGGACTATCAAGTGCACTTGTATATAGGAATATATAATGACATCAAAACGTGTAGAATTCCTACTAGTGGGTTTTTTCTCATAGTCTCCCTTCTTAAAGATTTCCAAGTGAGAACTTCATGAGAAGAAACCTCATCTACTTATGAGTACTCACACCTGACTGTCTATGTACTATGTGTCCCATCATAGTATGTTATCCAACTATATAACATTATTTGAAAATGTCATCATAGAATATCAAGGTTCTTATCATAGGGAGAACTTCTTTGACCTTATTAATGTGATATATAATCCTAGAAATTATTACATTAGAGTCATTCAAAACAACAAACAATATGTAATAATAATTTTTATTAATATTCAATACATCAAATGTTTATGTAATAAAAGTAAAAATAGTTGGTCTTAGGACACCAACTCCAACAGACATGCACTGGTGCTATCATGCATCCTGGGTGGTTCATGCGAAGCACATGGGGGTTATAATGTATATCCTTCACATAAGGCTCCCACCTTTAGTATTTTTTATCCTTTATATTGAGAATGACTTAAATTTATTTATTGTTAGTTTATTTTAAGTCTCACATGATCTAGTATATGTGTTAAATGTTCCTCATGTGTCCTACCAGAAGTCCTTCGCATGATATATGAGTGGTCACACAAAGTGATTTGTGCATGGTTCATGATTTCAATGGTTGTTACCTAGATATTACCTAGTAGAATATTCTTCAGTCGTAAGCTCCACCATTCTGAGAAATCCACTCTAGAATCAGTGCATCTGGATGCGAGAAGGCAACTCTCCATCTGGAGAGTAGTGGTACATTTCTCATGCTAGTTTGGGGGATTTATAGACCTCAACATACCAGTTGTTCTCTACTTTACATGGTGTGTATCATTTGAATCCGGGATGGAGTCAGCGAAGGGATTAAGCATCACGAACTTTCATGAGTCTCTTCCATGGATTACTTTGAGGGTGTTGGCTGATTTTTAGCAACTGTGGGATCATCGTTTCAATGACTCATTCATTGGATTATTTCTAATTAATGGGGACTTGTATGAATCATGAAGACATTTCAATGGACTTTCATGTTGTTAGTTTGACATTTCCAAGGTCGTTCGTGAGATCAGGGCATCTCTAGAATACCTTCATGTGATCTTAGGTAACTTTTATGGGACTTTCCACAAGACAAGGATGGATTGTAAATGGCCTTTGATGGATCATGTCGACTTGTCATGGGGTCTTGAAAGATCATTTTGCATATATCATTATCATGTATCAAGAGTTTTATGAATGAAAGAGTCTTCCACCTCCTCCCCTTTTTATTTTATTTGTTTATTTTACAAAGTTTGGGGATTGTGTGAGATTGCATGAGTGTTGTCGAAGACAATCACTCTACCTCTTAGTGATTCATTGAATGACCAAAAAATATCCTAGGAAGACATTTTATAGAAAACTCCATCTGTTTGTCCTAAAAAAGATAAAGTAGGAGCATGAGATTTCCTGGGCATACCTGAGGCCCTTCGCATTATAAGGATGACATGCCAGCAGGCTGTTTTGAGATGAGGCATGTATGTCACTGGGGGATACAGTGTCCTTTAAACCATCAAGGGCACGTAGTGTGATGTTTACGACTGAAAGAGGCTCCCACATCCTCCCCTTTTTATTTCCATTGTTTATTTTATAAAGGCTTGGGGGTCTCATAAATTTTCATGAATGTTGTTAAGGGAAATTTTTCTCCTCATCGGTGATGTGTCACGTAACTTTTATAACCATAAGAGGCTCCCACCTTTTGGATATTTTTCTTCTATTTTTGAAGGAATTTTGGATGGGTTATTAGGTTCTCTCTGGTTGACAAGCCGTGTGACCTAGGGGAGCTTATCTGGAAGTCCTTTCATGATCTATGGTTGTTTGTAGCACCTTCACAAGAGTAGGACTTGTCAAAGGGGATGAAAGATCATCCATATACTATACATTGTAAATGGATCCTTCATGTGACCTTATGATGGTCACGCAATTACATGTCTCTTAGAGTCTTATGTGATCTATGAGTATTTATCCACATTCTTCTTCCTTTGTTTTGTGGGAAATATAGTACTCATATTTAGGTATTTATTCCTTAATGAATTTTTTAATGCTCATTTGGAGGGTGTCAAAAAATGACCCCCCTCATGAGCAATGTTCACGGGGGAAAGATACTGGTTTTTAAGAACATAAATTCCTACCTGAGGCTTTGGTGAGAGTATCTTGATTTTTTTTCAAGTCTATATGGTGGGGCCTACAAGCTTTTCCATTCTTTCAGACTAAATCACTATTGTGCTATAGTTTAGGGTCTTTTAGCTCTAAATTTTTATCACTATATTTTAGGGTCTTTTAGCTTAGACCTTCTATAATTATAGTTTAGGATCTTTTATCTCAGACCTTCTATCATTTTAGTTTAGGGTATTTTAGATCAGACCTTCTATCAATTTAGTTTAGGGTCTTTTAGCTCAGACATTCTATTGATTTATTTTATGGTATTTTAGCTCAGACCTTCTATCACTTTATTTTAGGGTCTTTTATCTTGGACCTTTTATTTTTTTTAGTTTAGGGTCCTTTATCTCGGACCTTTATTACTGCAGCTTAGGATATTTTAGATTAGATATTCTATTACTATAGTTTAGGGTCTTTTAACTCAGACCTTCTATTGTTCTAGTTTAGGGTATTTTAGATCATACCTTTTAATATTTTATTTTAGGTACTTTTATCTCAGACCTCATGAATGATCGTGGAATATGGTGCATAAATTCCAAGAATAACCCAAAACACACTGACGTGTTAGGTTCTATTGTGGTGTTTCTGAGCAACATGAGGATCAGAAATCCCTTTTTGAAAAGTGACACATTTGGTTGATGACCATAGGTGCATATGTAGGAGCCATAGGCATACATTCATATTCAAGAAAAGGGTCTCTTTAATCTGAGTATCTTTTCCAGGGGATATGGAAAATTTATGAAGGTAATATTGGTTAAGGGAGAAATACTATGGATTCTAGGTCTTCCTGGATAGTTTGAATATGGGTAATGTAATTAATAACCCAAAAGTTTGATTTTGTGAGTATGGTATTGGGAATACATGTTGGGGATGACCCATAACACTCTGAGGTGTTGAGTTCCACTATGGTGTTTCTAAAAATCACAAGGATTAAAGCTCCTTTCTTGAAAGGAGGAGATGTATTTAGTTGATGGTTCAAGGACCTTATGTGTTGGTATCATGTTCAAGAAAAAAATGGTCTCCATTTATTTCTAAGGTCCATGAAATATTTTTTAAGACTCAAATTTCCAGATGATGAGGTTGGGTATGGGAATAAATATATCCAGAAAGGGTTTTAGAACCCTAGGGCAGTTTGGCTCTCAAATTGTGAGGCTTGATCCCAACACCTTTTGGTCTTGGATCATGAGATTCAGGTTATCAGGAATAGAGTTTCATATTTTTACCTTGATAAAGGGTATAGAATAAGGTGATTTAAATTTGAGGATGTAGAATACACTTAGATAGTTTGTTGGAGGGATTGTAAATTATGGTCCAAAGTTCTTGGGTCAAGAGAATGACATGGGACAATCATACTTGAAGTAGTTCATATCACATTTGGGTGTTTATTTCTACCACAGTGATGTCAAGGATCACAAGAATTGGAAATCACTTTTTTCAGAGTGACACATTTGGTTGAAGACCATAGGCGCATATGTAGGAGCCATAGGCATACATGTATAGTCAAGAAAAAGGGTCCCTTGAAGCCGAGTATCCTTTCCAAGGGCCATGGAAGATTTTGGTGATCCGAGGAACCCCAAATAATGAAGTGTGATTTGTGGAAAGTGTAATATCCAAGAAGGGTTTGAACACCCTAAATGTTTTGTTAACACATAGAGAACATATTCTCACAGTGAGGAGATGTGACAAATCATTACTCTAACTTTCATTTGAACCAGGGGGTCTAGTGAGCATAGCTTAGATTTTACTAGGGATACTAAGTAGGGCATATGATCTTTATGCCTTATTTATTTGTTCCCTATTTTTTACCTAAAATCTATATATGAAGAGTTTAGTGAAAAAATAATTGAATTTTTCTTAGGTCCCTCTTTGCAGGTTTTCAACCTGGCAAGTTTTGTGTCTCTTTCACTAGTTGTTTAAAGTCTTGTGATTTGGGCCAGTATAATCTAGATTTTAAATCCATACAAATTTGACCAATGTGCAGGCAGTTTTAGGTCATGACGTACACTGACCTAATATATAGTATGATACACAAGATCTTAATTAGGATATCTAGGGTTAAGAGTTCATCAACATCCTTCTAAGTAGGAGATGGAAATGTTTTAAATTGGGGATCAAGGTCCTCAGGTCATGATTAATGATATAGGACAATCATGTTGGGATTAGTTAAGTTCACAGTGAGGTTTTGAGTTTTTCCATGGTGATGTCAGGTCTCACAAGGATTAAAAATACCTTTTTATAGAGTGACACATTTAGTTTATTACTATAGGTGCATATACGGGATCCATTAGTATACATGCATATTCAATAAAAGGGTCTCTCAAAGCTGGGTATCTCTTCCAAGGTCCATATAAGGATTTGGAAACCAGGGTAACTTGAGACATGAAGTGTGATTTCTGGATTGAAATGATTTTAAAAGATAGTAGAATCACCCCATACTCTAGATGATCAGGGTAAGGCTCTTGTGGTCCCTTGATAGGGGATGAAAAAATGGGTGATAGCATGCACATTTTATTATCATGTAGTGTGGATGTTCTCATGCAGTTTAAGGTTGTGTGATAAGGATGTATTCAGTACAGTTTATTGTCATGCAGTAAGAACATTTTTGTTGTGCAGTTTTGATATCATGTGACCCTGATTTTTGCCTTACAGTTTAATTTCATGTAGTAAAAACATGTTCCATTCAGTTTATTATTAAGCGGGAAGAAAATTTTTGGTGTGTAATTTTGATGTCATGTGACCAAGACATTTTTCATGCAGTTTAATTTCATGTAGTAAGGACATGGGAACCAATGTGAAAATTTATCTGAGACGCATTTCATGCACAATAAGACCATGCATAGATCTTATTCATATATAGGTAAAGTGGTCTTACAAATTTAATCCCCTATACAGTTGGGGTACATTTATTCTGTTAGTTGTTGTAGATGGGATTGTGATTGGGGATCTGGGCATCACTTCATATCATGTGATGGAAGGAATCAATCCACATGTAGTTCTTAAACGAGAAACTCTCTACGCGGGTCTGACTCATACACATAGGTGGTAATTGTTTCTATTGGTTTTTGTAGTTGGGCCTAGGATTAGAGATCTAGGAATCATTACATATCCTATGATGATAGGAATTAAGCCACACTAAGTGCATGGGGAATCGTGCATTTTAACATCATGAGGCAAGGACGTTGTCTTCTCGACATGAAAAAAAGGAGGAATTTTGGATGGACCCAAAGATGGAGATCTAGGTGTTATTACGTATCCTATGGTAATAGGAATCAATCCAAATATAGTTCTTGAAGAATGTATTTCCTATGCAAGTTTGGCTTATATGTAGAGAAGTAGAACTTTTTATCATGTGGTGGTTGGACCAAGATATAGTATCGAGGAATCCCTACATATCTCATTGATAATGAGAATTAATTTGTACATAGTTAGATAATGAAGGATTGGAAGAAGACCAACTCCAACTATAGTGGTCCTCTCATGTGAGGTTTATAAGAGTGTGCATTTTTATATAATGCAAGGGAAATTAACCGTACAGTTTAACATCATGTGTAAAGGACTCAGGGTATGCCTTTTAAGATCTTTCATTGAGGACCATGATGAGCCGATTAAAAAAATTTATGCCTTGTTTGTGTGGGGAAACCCTTACTGAAACACCTAATCTCACTTGAGATATGCTCAGTTTGAGAAAAAAAGGAATTGCAAGGGTTACTTTCACCATGTATAGGCATTTAAGAACACGATAGGAGAATTTTGTATCATGAGGTGGATGGACCAAGATATAGGATCGAGGTGTCCCTACATATCTCATTGAAAATAATAATCAAGTCGTATGTCCTTCTAGAAAACTTGTGCAGTTTAATGTCATGTGGAAAGGAAATATGTTGTTTAGTTTAACGTAATGTGGTGAGGATGAGAGATCACCCGATGTGAATGAGTAAAGGAACATTATGGATTCATGCATTTTTACATTATGTGGTAAGGATGAGGGTCACCTAATTTAAAAGAAAAGGAATGTCGTAGTTGGGCCCATTGGGCATCACTACGTATCTTGTGATGGCAGTAATCAAGCCACACATAGTTTTAGAAACCCATGTAGTTTTAATGTCATGTGGTAAGGACATCATATGTGGAGTTTAATATCATAAGGTAAGAACATGGGATACCATTAAATTTAAAGTATTTCTTCCAGTACTTCTCCATACAAATTAAAGTCATGTGGTCAGGCCGAGCTTGTACAATTTAACATCATGTGACTAGGATGATATTTGTATTGTTTAAAATCATGTAACCAGGATGAATGGAGGGACTTTCGCTGATGTGGATGCCTATATGATGACATCTATGCAAATTATTTCTTGATAAACATTTAATTGGTGGGGCTTAACATGCTCCCTATCCATTGTGTCCAATGAATAAGCTTCATTATGATAAACCCTATGTATGATATAAGGCCCTTCACATTTGGGTTCCAACTTTAGAGGATTTTTTCCTAGTATCATTGGGGTTATGAGCACCAAAACCAATTCTTTTTAGAAGAATGAATAGGGTGAACCTTCTTATAACAAACCATACTTTTTGAATAAAATTTGTTTCCCAAAATTGTGTGTCATATTATTTTTTACTCCACAAAACTATATCTCATTAATAATGAAGTGAGTATAATTTGAAATGTGACCATTGAGTTTCGACCGTTATATGACCGTTGTTCAATTATGACCATTGGTCAATATGAATGTTGGAAACTATACTCATAATAATAATTTTAATGTTATAATTAGTTTTTATAAGAAGAAATGGAAATCTATAACTAATGCATAAATAAGAAATGATGGACTCAACTAGTAGATTCATGTCATAAGAATCCCTTTTGTCATAACTTGGGAGGGAGTTGGCGTCATGAGGATTCTCTCTTAACCAATCCCAATCTGAGCTTCAACAAGTGAAGCTTGAATGAAATCTCCTGTAGGAGAAGTTCAAGTTCGTGGAAATTACTACTTGGGATATTTTAGCCGAGCCGACCCATGAATCTATCATCACCCCACACCTTACTCTTAGGTCATACGTGGGTGTTATAAGGGGTTACATGTCATGGCCTTAGTTACATAAAGTTTAATTCCTTTATATAAATAAAATTGTTGTTCCATTAATTTTTTTCTAAGAATAGTTTTTCTTGAAAAAATTATGACAAATTTGATAAATTTATTTTTCAGAAAAAAAAAATATATTGTTCAGAAAAGATATAAATTATTATAATAAACTAAGGTATTATAAATAAGGTTTATTTTAATGAAATATTATAATAAAAACACTCTTTTAAAATATAAAGGATAAAATTATTTTATTTTATTTTCAAGTGTCATAAATTTTACTATGCATTTTCAATCCGCTGTTATTTTTAATAAATAAGTATTTTTATATTTTAAAGTTATAATTATCATATTTAGAAAATTATTATGATAAAATAAATATCATTTTTTAAATAATCATGTAAAAATTATGTTAGGGTGAATTTATGATAATTTTCTAAAATACTTTATTTTTGGGAATAGTAAAAATATAGTTTGAGTTTTTTCAGTATGTTTAATGAAATCATAATTATGTCATAATGATGTAATAAATAATTAACCAAAATACATGACTTAAAATATTTTATTTTATTAATATCAATTATTTTAATATATTTTAATCAATTTCCAAATATATAATTTACTTTTCAAACTCTAAAATAGAAACTTTAACTTTAAAAATGTTATTTTGTGAAAACTTTAATTTTACTTTCCAAAATTAGTATTATAAAATGATTTTCAACTATTATGGAATAAAATAACATAAAGGGTGTACCAAGTGTCCAATAACATGGGAAAATACCATGTTAAAGACCATGGTTTTTCATTTACCACTACCTAGGTGTCCAAGGCCTTTATTTTGGAATTAATAAAAAAATCCCCCACCTTTACTATAAATACCCACCCATTTCTCCATTTCCTTTCACTCACAATTTATCCTCCATGAATATATGTTATTTTTACCACCCAATTAGTCCTCCAATGGTTTCCTCAATCCCCCATGGTCCTGATCCTCACGTTTTGGGAACTACTCTTCAAGGTAAGGGAAATATCCTTCTTTTCTCTTCATTTCAAGAACCTATTTTTTATATGTTATTTTAATGTTATGTACACCCTCTCCTATTTAATATTTTTTTAATTTCATTACTAACAAATTATTTATTATCAATTGGATACCCTTTTCCCATATATTTCTACCCTTTTATAAAATAATTTTTTATACTCGCCATGCTGTCGAATTTACTCCTCAAAATTTATCTCTTCTCTTCAAGAAATTCCCTTTTATTTTATTTTTTTGAATACCCAAAACTCTTTATTTTTAAATGGTGTTCACCAATATTTAAAAATGATTTATTTTATTCTAGTAATTACATACATAAAACCCTCATTCCCTTTTTGTGGGTTAAAAATGACATAATGATCTTGTCTTTAAGCACTTTTTGAAACACCGTGATTTTGATATGAAACCTATTTTATTTTATTCTCCATGGGTTATTTATGAAATGATTTATTATTATCTATGTGGATAAAATTAAATTTAATACATATGAAGGGTTCTACCTGATAACACTCCAATTAATTGGTTAAATAATTTAATCTCTGGAGATGAAAAGTTTTACGATACCTTGGTGAATAACCGTGGTAATTTTTATGACACCTCGATGACAAAACTTAGTGATATGTTTATGAATGTCTAATTTAAATATTGTATAGACATATATATTTTATTATTTATGTTCTTTTTTTTGTTAAATTCCCCTTATCATTCCTTTATTCCTCAAGTTCTTATTGATATTTATCATGGTCACATGTAAATTGTTTCCCTTGTTTTCCTTTACTGGGACTTATGCTCACTCTTTACTTTGATGTATGTCCCTAGGTTATGATATGAAGTAAATATACTTAGGAAAAACCTATGATGAATCCTTTAAATTGTATTAGAATAATTTTTTAAGTTTTCATGTATTATATACCTTTTTTCCAAGAAACTAAACTTTAAAAGATACTCTGTTTGTACCATGTAAATGAAAAGTTATGTAATAAAAAAGGTAGGATGCCATAGTTGGTATTAAAGGATGGTTTAGTTATTTATATAAATTATTATTTGAAAACTTTAGGAAGAACCATATATAAATTTTCAAATATATGAAAATATATTTTTATTTTAGTGAAATATTAAGTAAGTGGTTTCTGAGCAAATAAATCCTTGTCTGGATACGAACTAGTGGATGTGGATCTGGAACAGATGTATCTAGGGGTAAAACCCAAAAAACACCACTTTAAGATAGACTCAAATTGGAACTAGTGCATTACAATAACCCTTTTTTCACTCCTAGTTTGACACTCCCTAGATATATGTTTGGTTAATCATAATCCTTTTATGAACCATTATAAAGGATTTATGGAAAATATATTGTTGTTAAAGAATAACATATTAAAGCATGATGTTTTAAGTATTAAAAATTATTTTATAATTATAATATTATTAAATGAAATTTGTTTCTCACTAAGGTTTTATTCTTTTATAAAATAACAAGAAATAGGATAAACCTCGTAAATGGTGAGTGTAACGGAATAGGAACTAACGACCCTCCAATGGAAGATCGAATGGAAAACTTAATGCAAATGGTGAATAAAATTACTTGAGATCTGAACAATAACTTGAATCAATATGAAAAACCGAATTCACCTCAAATGGAATAGCTTTATGTTAATTCCTTCATGTTTCAATTTCCACCTTCTTTCAGTGGATTTATCGACCCATTTATTTCTGAATAATGGATAAGATCTATAGAAAATATCTTTTATATACTCCATTTTTTAGAACAAGAGAAGGTCACCCTGGATATGTACCACTTAGAGGGAGAATCTGATTAGTGGTTGACATGGATTAAAAATATGAAGATAATAAGGGAGATTAAAGTTATAGAGTGGGAAGAGTTCAAGGGAACCTTTTTCAAAAAATATTTCCCCTGTTTGATGTGAATGAAAATTGAGAAGGAATTCATAAAGCTAAAGAAGAAGGAAAATGAATCTATAAGAAGCTATGAGATTAACCTTAATAGACTTTATTATTATACCTATAGCTTTTTCATGGATGAAAATTGAAAGGTTTATAGATTATTCGGTGTACCAAGACTCCATCTACAGAAGAACATATCCAATCAAGACTACGAAAACAATGAGAATATAGTGTGAAGCACTATGAAGGTTGAACTAGAGTTCGGAGAGGTTTAGTGGTGCCATAGATCAAATGAAAATAAGAGATAAATTGATCCAATCTTAGGGAGTAACTTTGACCATGGAAGAGGAGGAAAGAAAGTGAAACTTTCCATATGCTACAAATGTGGGAAAAAGTATTTAGGGAACTGCTTGCTTGGGAGCAGGAAATGTTACAAGTGTGGAAAAGATGGCCATATTTCTCGGAATTATCCTGGTGAGTTAAATCTTTAACTTATCAACACTAATGAAAAAGGTAAGATGGTGAAAACCCATCTGTAAGAATAATTCTTCAAGTGTGGATAGCTTGGAAACTTTTCCGATCATTGTCCAAATCTGAAGTTTAACAGAGGGGAATCACCATCAACCTCAGTATAGTTCAAAGGATAATGGTCATTATTTTTCTATCATGATAACTGAAATGGATTCTCTAAATGATGTGGTGGAAAGTACTCTCATTTTTCTCTCAAATCTAGAAAGTACTTTTTTTTATTATATTTCTATGAATTCCTTTATTACATCCAAGTCTGCAAAGAATATAGAATCAATCCCATAACTCATAGATGTAGAGTTATCAGTCTAGACTCCTGGAGATATTATTCAAGCATCAATAGTGTATAGAAACTCTATTATTCACTTTGGTGAGCACAATATCATCTAAAATATAATAGTCATTCCCATGATGGAATTCAACACTATATGAGGGATGGATTGGCTCTCAATATTTAATACTAATATCAATTATATAATCAAGTAAATATCAGTATTTTTGAATGGAAAACCTACAGTTATCTTCAAATGAGAGATATATCGACCTGATCTTTGTCTAGAAGCACCTCCCATATCCTTCTTTATAGAAATGATCAGTGAATATAAAGAATGAAATGAACGTATATAAATTGAAATGTCACCATAATTAATGAATACATTGAAATATTTCCTGAGGAGTTACCTAGACCTTCCTAGGAAAGATGGGTAGAGTTCTCCATTGAACTCATTCTTGGATCCAAGATGATACCAAATACCCTGTATATAATGGAAAATGTGGAGTTTTATGAATTAAATAAATAGCTTCAGTATCTTTTGGATAAGGGGTTTATCTGACCAAGTGTTTCTCCTTGGGAAGCACATGTTCTCTTTGGGAAGAAAAGGGATAGATCAGTGTAGTTATGCATTGATTATAGATAACTTAACAGGATCACAGTAAAGAACAATTAACCTCTTACAAGGATTGGTGATTTATTTGACAAGCTTCATGGGGATCAATTATTCTCCAAGATTGATCTTTTATCTAGTTGTCATTAATTGAGGGTGAATAAAGAAGATATTTTAAATACAACCTTCCGATCAAGATATGGGAATTATGAGTTTTTTGTTATTACCTTCATATTGACTAATGCTTCTTCTTTATTTACAGATTTGATTAATAGAGTCTTTAAGGACAACATTGATAATTTTTTCGTAGTTTTTATTGATGATATTATGTTATATTCCAAAAGTATTGAGGAGCATGAGGATCATCTAATGGTTATATTAAAAACTTGGAGGAAGGAGATGCTATTTGGAAAGTTTAGAAAATGTGAATTTTGGTTACAAAAAGTTGCTTCCTTGGGGCACATTGTAACCAATAAAGGAATCTCAGTTGATCCTGCCAAGACAAAGGTTATGGAGGAGTGTCCTCATCCTACAATAGTAACTAAGATTCATAGTTTCTTTGGTTTAGAAATATATTATAGGAGGTATGTGAAAAACTTTTCATGAATTTTTAATCTAATAACCAAGTTAACTCATAAAGGTTCCAAGTTTATCTGTACAAAGTAGTGTGAATAAAGTTTCCAAAAGATGAAGAATATATTGGTTACTGCACCCATGCTAACACTACTCTCTATTAAATAAGGATTCATTATTTTTAGTGATGCATATATAAAAGTTCTTGGGTGCGTCTTTCGAAAAAATGACAAGGTGATTGCTTATTCATCTTGGTAGTTAAAGCCTCATGAGAATAATTATCCTACACATGACCTGGTGATAGCTATGATTTTTTTTATCTAAAGATATGGAGGAACTATCTTTATGGGGATAAATGTGATATATACACAGACCACCAATGTTTGGAATATATTTTCACATAAAAGGAATTGAACATGAGATAGAGGAGATGGTTGGAACTTATTAAAGACTATGATTGTTCAATTAATTATAATCTTAGAAGAGAAAACAAAGTCACTGATGCATTAAGTAGGAAATACCATATTGTGCTAGAAATGATGAGGATTCAAGGAGATCCTTTAATCAAAGACCTAGTAAAACTGGTCATGGGAATCATAAGGGAAGGGACATCATCAACCCTATCCCAAATTATTTCTCAACCATAATTACTAGAGAATATCAATAAATATCAAAGAGAAGATCCTTTGTAACAGAATAAGATAGAGGCTGTGAAGAATGGGAATTTTTCTAAGTTCAATATTGATCAAGAAGATGTACTGAATTTTTATACAAGGATATGTGTTCCATCTGTTATGGAAATAAAGAATAAGATGATGGATGAAGCTCATAGATCTACATTCTCTATACGTCATGAAAACACTAAAATGTATAGGGACCTTCATGATCATTATTGGTGGGATAACATGAAAAGAGAGATTTTTGACTACACTACAAGGTTCATGTTGTGTCAACAAGTGAAGGAATTGCGACAACTTCCTAAATGGGTATCGCAACCACTACCCATACCAACATAGAAGTGGGAAAATATCACTATGGACTTTTTCATGGGTATCCCAAGAACATCCAAAGGAAATAATGTGATATGGGTTATAGTGGTTCATCTAACCAAGACTATTCATTTTATTACAATTCAAGAATATTTCTCTCTTGACCAACTTTCTAATATTTACGTAAAGGAAGTGGTGAGGTTGCATGGAGTGCCGATTTCTATCATTTTTTATCATGATCCAAGGTTTACATCAAAATTCTAGAAAATTATTTAACATTGTCTAAATACTTAATTGAATTTCAGTATGGTTTATCACCCCCAAACTAATGGCCAATCTAATAGGACTATTCAGACATTTGAAGACATGTTGAAAACATGCTTAATGGAATCTAAAGGTGGATGGGATCAACATATCCCATTAATTGAGTTCTTATACAACAACAGCTTCCATTAAAGTATTCAAATGGAACCCTACTAAGCTCTATATGGGAAGTAATGTAGAACTCTTACTTGTTGGGATAAATTTGGTGAGAGAAATTTTATTAGGTCTGATCTTGTGCAAGAGATGACAAAAAAGGTTTATGTCATCCAACAACACATAAAGGCTACTCAGAGTCAGAAGAAGAGTTATTCTTACAACTGCCAAAGGGACTTGGAGTTTGATACTAGAGACAAAGTATTCCTTTAAATTTCACCATAGAAGAGAGTCATGTAGTTTGGGAAGAAAGGAGAGTTTAGCCCCAGGTACATTAGCCCCTATGAAATACTTGATCGCATAGGAGTAGTGGACTATCAGCTAACACTTCCACCAAACTTAGCTCAAGTTCATGATATTTTCCACATATCTATATTGAGTAATTACATACATGACCCTTCACATGTACTGAATCTGAAGGTGATACAACAAGAACACGACCTATCTTTTGAGGATCAATCGGTAGAGATCTTGGACCATAGAGACAATGTTCTACGCAACAATACAACCCACCTTGTCAAAGTTTTGTTGAGAACCATAAATATTAAGAAGAAACATGGGAACTAGAGGAGACAATGAGATGGAAATACCAACACCTTTTCTCAACTAAGATGATGATTTGAAATTTTGGGTATGGAATTTTAAGGGGGAAGAATGTAACGACCTAGACTTTTTGAATAATTTTTTTTCCTGCAATTGTTTGATATATTATTTTGCACTCAATAAAACTATATCTCAAAAATAATGAATTGAGTATAATTTGAAATGTGACTATAAAGTTTCAACCATTATATGATTGTTGATCAATTATGACCGTTGGTCAATATGACCATTGGAAACTATACTCTTAATATTCTTTTTAACATTATAATTAGTGTTTATAAGTAGAAATGGGAATGGATAATTAATGAAAAAATGAGAAACAATGGCCTCAAACAGTAGATTCATGTCGTATGAAGCACTTTTGTGAAAACATGGGAGGGAGGTAGCTTCACTGAGCTTCTCTCCTAACCAATCTCAAGATGAGCTTCAACAAGTGAATCTTGAATTAAATCACCTATGGGAGAAGTTCAAGTTAGTGGAAATTACCACTCAGGCGATGTTAGATGAGCTACCCCATGAATCTATCACCATCACACACCTTGACCTTAGGTATTATGTGGGTATAATAAGGGGTTACGTTTCCCATACTTAGTTACTTAAATTGTAATTCCTTTTTAAAAATAAAATTTTTGTTCCATCAATTTTGTTCTAAGAATAGTTTTTCTTAATAAAATTATAAAAAAATTGATAATTTTATTTTTCAAACAAAAATTGTACATTTAATAAAATATATAAATCATCATAATAAACTAATTTATTATAAATAATGTTTATTTTACTAAAATGGTATGATAAAAACACTATTTTTTAAATATAAAGGATAAAATAATATTATTTTTTTCAAGTGTCAGAAATTTTACTTTGCATTTTCAATCCGCTATTATTTTTAATAAATAAGGATTTTTATATTTATAATTTATAATTATCATATTTAGAGAATTATTATGATAAAATAAATATTATTTTTTAAATAATCACATCAAAATTAGGTTAGGGTGAATTTATGAGAATTTTCTAAAATACTTTATTTTTTCATGAATAGTAAAAATACAGTTTGCGTTTTTTGGGTATGTTTAATGGAATCATAATTATTTCATAATGATTTAATAAATAATTAACCATAATACACGAGTTAAAATATTTAATTTTATTAAAAACAAGTATTTTAATATATTTTAATCAATTTCCAAATATATAATTTACTTTCCAAATTCTAAAATGGAAACTTTAACTTTAAAAATGTTTTTTTGTGAAAACATTAATTTTCCTTGAAAAAATAAGTAATATAAAATAATGGTCAACTCTTATGGATTAAAATAACATAAATTTTGTCCCAAATGTACAATACCTTGTGAAAATACCATGGTCAAGCCCATGGTTTTGCATTTACCACTTCCTAGGTGTCCAAGGCCTTTATTTAGAAATTAATAAACAAATCATCCACTTTTTCTATTAATACCCACCCATTTCTCTAATTAAATTCAATAAAAATTCCTACTCCATGAAGTTATGATATTTTTACCTCCAAATTAGTACTCATAAGGTGTCTTCAATCCCCCAAGGTCTCGATCCTCATGTTTTTTGAACTACTCTTCAAAGTAAGGGAAGTATCCTTCTTTTCTCTTCGTTTCAATAACTAATTTTTGTATATGTCTTATGAATGTTATGTACATCCTATATTATTGCATATTTATTCATTAAATTACTTAAAAATTATGTTTTATCAATGGGATACCCCTATCCCCTCTCTTTTTACCCTTTTTTAGAAACCATGTTTTATATCTGTTAAGCTGCTGAATTTACTTCTCAAAATTTCTCTCTTCTCCTCATGAAATTCCCTTTTATTTTATTTTTTTGAATACCCAAAACTATTTATTTTACAAGGTTATTCACTAAGATGTAAAATTGATTTATTTTATTTTGTTAATGACATACATAAAACCCTTATTCCATTTTCATGGTTTAAAAATGACATAATGATATTGTCTTTAATCACTTTTTAAAATGCCATGATTTTGATATGAAACCCATTTTATTTTATTCTCTATAGGTTATTTATGAAATTATTTATTATTATATATTTGGGTCACATGAAAAATAATACATATGAAGTGTGCATCCTGATAGCGCTCCAATGCATTGGGTATATAATTTAATCTCTAGAGATGATAAGTTTTATGATACCTTGGTGAATAACCATGGTAATTTTTATGACACCTTAGTGACAAAAATTGGTGATATGTTTATGAATGTATCATTTAAATATTGTATCCACATCTCCATGTTATGATTCATTTTATATTTATTGTGAAATTCTCCTTTTTCTTTTGCTCATGCCTTTATTCCTTAAGTTCTTATTGATATTTCTTATAGTGACATATAAATTATTTCACTTATTTTTCCTTATTGGGCCTTATGATCACCCCTTACTTTAATGTATGTCCCTAGGCTATGATATGTAGTAAATATACTCAGGATGAACCTATGATGAAACATTTCAAGTGTATTAGAATAATGCTTTAACTTTTCATGTATTATGTACCTTTTTTACAAGAAACTAAAATTTAAAATATCCTCTGTTTGTACCATGTAAATGAAAAGTTATGTAATAAAAAGGTGGGATGCCATACTTATTATTAAAGGATCATGTGATCCAATTATGATGGAACTCAAGGTTGTGTAATGTATGCAACCTATTCACATCAAGTTGTTCCAATTCATCCAACCACTTTTGTGATTTCTAATTATCTGAGAGATGTCCACAAATGACTATTCAGATTGAAGGAAAATTCACCTCTATGGGTAACACTACCTTGGTCCCATTCACTAATGAGTATGGTGTTTCTTGTGTAGCAGTACGTGTGGTGGTATGGTAGGCCTATAAAGCATGGAGGAGATTTTTCAGTCGGTAATTCTTATACTTGTTCACCATCTTCTGGAGTATATTTGATAGAATCTTATTTAAGGCATCTATCTATCCATTTTCCACTACATGATAGTGATATGAGTTATTGGACTCAATATTGTACTCCTTGTACAGTTTCTTCTGCTCTATAGAACATAAGTTGGTGCCATTGTCTATCAATATTGTGTGAGGGACCCCAAACCTAGTGATTATATGAGAATTTATGAAGTTGATGAAGTTCTTTATCCCAACTTCCTTGAGGGGTATTGACTCAAACCATTTGAAAAAGAATTCAGTGGCAGTAAGGATGTACTTGAACTTCTTGGCTATGGTAGGGGGATATGGCCACACAACATTCATTCCCCAGATGGAAAATATCTAGAAATATTTAGTTGTATGTAGAAATTATTAGGGTTTATGGATGAAGTTTTAATGTATTTGTAATGCATGACATTTCTTGGTGAATTACACATGGTCTTGTATCATGGTTTTCCAGAAGTAACCCAGCCTCTTGATTTGGTGGGAGAACCTATTTCCTAACTAATGAGCATCATAGGAAACCATATGGACATCTTCTATGATGGAAAGAATATATCCTTCTGTTATGAATCTAAGGAGGATACTATAAAATCCTTACTTGTAGAGAAATTTTTGTTCATTTGGGCCATTACTTAGGGTAAATTTTGTCACACAGTACCAAATCTATTCCCTTCTAGCTTGGTCTGTCAGGAGAGCTTCATTTTGGAGATAACTGATTATGGGATCCATTAATCCATGGGTGGACATTGGTTGATCACACTCTGGGGAGTTGTTGACCATAATTATTTCTTAAATATCATATATAGTGATCAATGATACCATTCTTTGATGTTTGATATGGAATATTACTTTCTCCTGATCCCAAGACTACGACTACATTATCCAATATGTCGGCATGAGCGTTCTTTGATTGGGGAACATGATGAAATGTGGGCTCAAAAGGTAAATCTACTTTGATTTAATAGTAAATGAGTCTTTGGCCCCAACCTTTAAAAAAATATATCCCATGTCTGGTGAGTAACATGGGTATAAAATACCTCTTCATTCAGAAGCTCAGTGTCCACTGGTGTATTCTCCAGGATAGGATGTGTTGTGAGGAAACCAGTCAGGGCTTGCCCTTTCACTTATTTCTATGATACAAATTGAATGTCATCTTGCTACAGAATGACCACCCATCCATCCAATCACCTGGTTAACATAGATAATCCAATGATGTACTTGATAGAATAAATAAAATATACCAAATGGACTTCATGATGTTGCAAGTAATGCCTTATATTTTACACTGTGAAGATGAGTGCAAGGAAGGCCAATGAGCCCGTACTCGAGTGTTAAGGGCTCCTACTTGGAATCCAAGAGACCCAGGTTCAAAACTGGGTGGAGGCGAATTTCTGGGTACTGTAGCAGTATTGTTCAGTACTGTAGCAACCGGAACTATTCACACGATTTGGGCCTTCGGGCCACCGGTTTGGGCCTACGGGTCTCAAGGGACTTCGGGCAATCAAAGTCCTTTGGGCCACAGGGCCTTCAGGCCATTGAGACCATGGAGTGTCCTAATTCACACAGAGCAAGCCCTAGAAGAGGATCAGAGCAACAAGAATAGCAGTCACCAGAAGCAGAGCTAACCGGATTGGAAGAATGAGAGGGTATGGAAACTACCATCTAGACCAGGCATCGTGCAACTTTTTATGGGGTAATGCTAGTCGATCAGCAATGCAAGGTGGGGATCTAGGCGATCAATGATGTAGAAGCTAGGGAGGGCAGTTCTAGTGGGTTAGGCCTACGGGTCATGTATTAGGCATGGTATGCATCTGGGCCTTTGGGTCATGTATTTCAAGTCATGTATGGCCTTATGACTTGGGCTTACAGGTCATGTATGGGTTCCCCTTCAACCCTTAAAAGGGATATTATCCATGATAAAATAAAATAAAAAGAAGTCCTTCAGGCCATTCAAGCTAAAGATGAGTGCAAGACAGTTCTTGTCGACATTAGAGCATCGAGCCTCAGTACCTATCATCATTCGACTGAGGTAAAGGAGACTATTTTTGCTCCTTATATCATTTTTCTAGGTGAGGAGAGCACCCATTGAGCATTCCATGGTGGCCAGATACAATATTAGTGGGCTCCCTTCCACCTGTGGCATCAAAACCAATGGGTGTAGTAAATACTACTTGATACTTTCGAAGGATTCTTTTTAGTCATTGTCCCATTGATAGGTGATTACCTTATTCATTATCTTGGTGAAGGGGAGATATTTTCTATCTAGGTTGGCTATGAATCACCAAATATATGAGAGGTTCCCTAAGAACCCCCTAATTTCATTGTGATTTATGGGGGGTGACATTATTGAAATAGCACTAGTCTTCTCTAGGTCAACCTCAATGTCATGGTGGCACAACACAAAGCTAAGGAACTTTCATGACCCTAAAGGTGAATTTCAATGGATTCATCTTCATACTAAATTATTGTAGCGTGTTGAAGACTATTTGAAAGTTTGTGAAATGATCACATCACTATCAAGATTTGACCACCAGGTCATCAACATAACGTTCAGCTATATTTCCCAAGAATGGATTAAATATATAATGCATGGTGTGTTGATAAGTAGCACTAGTGATATTTAATCGAAAGGGCATTATCTGATAGAAAAAGATCCCATAAGGTTCTCTAAAGGTAGTGGATTCTTCATATTCAGAGGTCGTGTTTATTTGATTGTACTCTGAATACCCATCCATAAAAAAAGGGCTTGGAATCCATCAGTTGCATCGATCAAGAGTTATATGATCGGAAATGGGAAATTATCCTTTGGGAAGTGTCGATTAAGGTCTTTGAAATTGATCAAAACCCTAATATTTACATTCTTTTTATTGAAATGGATGGTGTTAGAAATACAACTTGGGTATTACACTTCTCAAAAAAAAGGTTAGATTTGATCAATTTGTCAAATTCGGCCTCTATATTAGTGTCATGAGAGGGGTTTATCCTTCTGGCTACCTACTTGAAGCCTCATTACTCATTGGGTAGTCTGAGATGATGTATAGCCACATATGGATTTAGTACGGGCATTTCAATGTAGTTACAAGAGAATACATATCAGCGTTTATTCAGAAATTTTATATACATATCTTTTTCTTCGAGGGATATGGTTGCACTAATCATAGTAAGTCGTGAGTCTTCTTCTATTCCCAAATTTATCTACCTGAGATCATCAATTGTGGTGGAGACACCTTCCTCGGATGTGGAAGGTTCATTCATGAGGTCATCCTCATCTTCTTTAATCTCTGAGTTTATGGAGACATTTCCAGATAAAGTTGGAAATTTGGGGGCTTCTCTATCACCATTTGGGTGAGAGAGTCCATGTAAAGAGACATTATCATCCCTTTATACCTGAGTCATTACAAAGAGATGTGGGGGATGATTTTATTTTACATTATCATTAGGGGTAGAAGGGGATTGGACCATTAGGGTCAAGTCTACCACCATGAATAGATTTATGGGGAACACATAGTCACTATCGAGCATACTCCATGGATTTGTAGTGGTGGTCCCCAAGACATTGGGGGCTGCAACCTATGCATCATCATCCACTATTGGTTGTTATCCCCACCATTTTTAGAAATCTACTTCATCATATGTGTCTCTTCAAGTCTCAAAGGGGGTTCTTTCACCATATAGTTTTCTGACCTTTACATTGATGGGGTATTTCATACATTTATGGAATGTTGAAGGTACCACTAGGTGTCTATGGATCCAGGGCCTTCCAATCAGAACATTATATGTGATGTCTTGCTGGATAACTATAAAATCAGCATCATATGTGATAACCTCAAACTGGTCTTTTATTTTATTCTTCCTGATATGTATTTTCCCATATTGATCATACCCTTGAATGTTCATCTTTTTGGGAGAAAAATCCCCTTTGTTATATCCCAAAATTTGGAGGGTTTGAACCGGGATGAGGTTGATCCCAAAAATATTATCAATCAAAACCCTTTGGATAAAAACATTATTGAGTATAACTAAAACATATAGGTTCATGATTTTCCCTTGTATGACCTCTTCTTGATCCTAGTTAGTGAATGAGATGACGACATGGCATTCTGCTAACATAGTCTCCACTTTATAAACCTCGTCTGTAGTGAATTATGTCTCGGACTTCTATGGGATCTGGAGGGATTCAAAAATTGACTCCTGAGTTCTTTTGATAGATGGAATTCATCTAGGATTTATATCTTGTTTGGGACAACTACCAACTATTTTAGAATGTAATACTTTTGTGCCAGAGGTCAACACTTCCCGATGTGGGTTTTCTCTTGTATATGTGGCTCGGGAGACAAGTCATTTAAGATGGAAGGGACTGGTGCTTGTGAAAAAGTTAAAGGAACATCTACTACTGGTGGTGTGGGTCACACCGGTCTTCCCTATTTCCTAGGATGATTAGATAATCAAACCCCCACTAAGAATTCATGCAATACATCTAGGTATGGCCAATTGTTGGAGGTTTCTAGGATACCTTCATGCCTCTTTTGGGCTCATTGGAGTGTCTTTCCATGGGTCTTAGCTGCATATATATTATCCATGGGTACATAACCAAAATATTGGATCCACCCACACCCACACTATCCCATGTATCCTTAGTTCCAACGCATGTGGCCTCCCATTCCCTGTTTATGCATGGGAAACTCATATTTTGAGGCATATTCATCATTAAAGAATGGGTCTTACAAGTGTATCATGTTGAAAAAACCAAATATTAGTTCTTCATCTGATTAGGGTTCCAATTTGTGGGGTAGTTCCAGTACTTTGAATATTGTAGGGATGAAATCTACAAGAGTCATATCTTTCATTAGAGTAGAATATGACTCCTCCTCTTCTATTTATTCTTGCTTCTTGTGGTCATTCCCACCTTTGGGAGACATATTTGATGTTACCTCCTTGGGTGGTGGATCTATTTTGGTTCTGTGAAACTATGATATTAGGGTGGAATGAGCTCAATCAACTGTTTTTTGAGTCATCTAGTTGTCGAACTTTCACACACGCTTGGCTAGAACTTTCTACCAACCACCCTCCTCTTTTTACTAGGAAACGGTTATGCAGGCCACCTTCTCTGAGCAGTTATCTAACACCACATACCTGAAATTTACCATGCCTTGAAGGACATCTTTAAAGACTAATTAGTATTATATATTATGACCCAGTCTTCTATATAAAGGAAAGTAGTTAGTACGATTGGTGAGGTTGACCTCATCTAGCTTCCTGGTCTATGGAAGTGTGAGCAGGTTATTATCCATGGATTCTAAGAAATGATTATGGACTTGTCCATTTTAGAAGAAGTATGATTTATTCATATGTTTTTCAAATCTTGGGTGACCTTGACTTATCTGTGCTTCTGGATGAGGGTGATTTTGTGGTCACTGCCTCTCGACAGGAGGTGTTGAGAGGTTCAGGACCTTCCTAGGTTCTTGGATGGGCACTACTACTAGCTTGTGAGTGATAATTATAGCTTCTACTTTGCCTAACCTTTTCCACTATTCTATGGGTATGAGTCAAGTTTTGGATCAGGTTTACTGAATGGATTTCTCAAGGAATTTTTTCATTTCTATGAATTCACATAACTGACCTAGATACTTTATTGGGATCAGAGCTATTTGTAACTCATCACAGATATTTTCATAACATATTTCTAGCAGTTTATCCTATGAGAGAGGGATGCTGAGTGAATATTTTAAACATTTCATCTGGCTATAAATTCAAACACCCTCTTGTTCTCATATTTATTTAAGTTCGTCAGGTCGATGATCATCATTTTCCTCAGCATGGATCTAAATTGATAAAGGAATTGATGATGAAGGTCTTTCTATCCTACAAAAGATCCTACTAGTAGGTTTTTTTACCATACAAAAGTTGGCCCTATCAGATTTTATACAGAACACCTCAGCTTAGTCACCTCCTGTTGATCTCGAGGGCTCATCATTGGCCTATATTAAGATATGAAGTGTGTGAAATTTTTTTCAAGGTCTCCCATACCATCAAAGGTAGAGAAGGTAGGATTTACAAAATTGGGTGGAGGTAGAGTGCCATCCACCCATTCATGGTACAGATTCCTCCCATGCTGCACAGGTGTACCTCACCCTTCCATGGATTCCATTCAAGTAGCTAGGGACTCGATGATGTTAAGAAGATCTAAGGGAACTATTTTCTAAGTCTCTCCCATCTATAGGGAGCAGGTGGGGGTTGATGAGGTGGCCCTGCTTTTGTCTCCCACTAATTCTTAATTCTTCATAATACTGAATGATTGCCTTGGCGAGTGAGAGGCTACTACCACAATGGAGGAAATTCATGATCATTTTTTACTTCCTTGTTTATGTAGACTAACTTCCCATATCCATATCTATTTTAAAGATCAGATACTGCTCTTTATAGAGGATCATATGTGGGAGGAAGAATATTTGTCTCTTCCTAAAGACAATACCCAATGGAAATATTTCCCCTGAGTATATCCTTGTTCATTTGTTTGAGAGTTTGTATCTCACTCTCGTATTGTGAAAATTGTTCCTCTATGTAAGGAACTTCAATTATTCTAGTTGGTGATCATGATTTATTTTTACATTTCCCTTTTTCTTTGGTAGTGTTCCGCCATGGAGGTGTAAACTTGGTATTCAGAGGTTCGTTATTTTGGATCCTTCTTTGGTTCCAGGTGCGCGCAGCCTCATTTGGTGCATCCAAATCACCCTCCTCATTAGGTATATTTTATGTGTTATGGACCTCTGTATTCGCGTCTTGATCCACAATGTCTTTAATATTGAAATTGATGACATTCACAGAGGAATATCAGGAAATGGTGGTTGTACCATTGCTTTCAACGCAATAGGTTGATTTTGTATTGCCTTCTTCAGGGTCATTATTTAAACCCCAAACCATATTGGGCCATTTTTTCTTATAGTCCTAGCAGGGTCTGATTTCCTTCACTATATGTTCCTCCTATCTTGGTCTATGAATAGTGACTTAGAGGGAGTTTTTGATCATGATTTCCGAATGGGACCCGACCAACAGAGGTTTGTCTTATGATGGGAGGAATAGGTGGGATTCCAACCATTGATTTTTCCTTCACAACCTAGAGAAGAGTAATTCTCTCTATGGTGATGATGATAATGAAAATTCCCCCATCCCTATAGGATGAGGGTTATTCAGGGCCACAATCGGCATCGATCACTCCTGTTGTTGAGGATCCAATGACTCCAGTTAAGGATTTGATGACTCTCAAGATGGAAATGAAGATATAAATTCACCTAGCCCAGTGGGGTGGGGTTGATCTAGAATAACGGTTTATGTCCTCAGGACTCTCTTAGGGGATGACGAACCTGGTGATGGTGATTGAGATATAAATACATTTTTTCCAATGGGTCGAAGTTCTTTTGAATATGCTACTGGTATGTGCTGAATCCTCTCGAGAATTGGCGATCTAAGAGGTAGAGGTGGTGGTAGATATTCCCTTAGCCTGGTGATATGGGTCCACTTCTGGATGGTTGATATGGCATCTGCTACTATGGCCCATTTGATGCAGTATAGTTTTTCTCAGGTATTAGATGGGTACAGTGGTAGCCAATGGTAGGAATCGTTCTTTACATAAAGTTTTCTGATTGATTGTAACTTTGATCCCCATGTCTGAAATGCATTCCCATTGCTTTGAGGGAACTAGTTTGAAGTCCTTTTGGATATCCTTTCATTTTGTTCATGAAGTCTAGGAACCATTGAAATGATGGAATTCTATTGTAGTGAACAACTGGACTGAGGGTTACTAAATCCCCTAATTTCTCAAGAGTCTATAACATTACAAGACGTCGTATATGAGGGGTTATGTTGTTCTAGGGGTGTAGTAAAGTGTAATACTCTATAAATTCCCCATCCTCTTATACGGATTCATGATGTGGCTTTAGAGATCAGTTACCAAATATTAGTGATGCAATGGTGGTAAGCATGTTATAAATTTTCGTTGTGATTTTCTAGTTTTGGATCCCGGTCCATGGAGATAGCGGCCAGGTCTAGCTAACAAAAATGTATATTTATGGTCTAAAGGTGACCCTTGTATTCTGAATAAGGGAGGTATCTACCCTTTAGCCGCTAATGAGTAACTCATATATTTTGGCATAGATAAGGCATTCACTCCTTTTCTAGCTCATTTGGGACCTCATATTCAGATGTAGAAAGGGTCCAAAACATTATGGGGAGGTTTTTTCTAGATAACTCTATCCATATATCAATGTTAGCCTCCTCTTCATCAGACTTATATGACTCCATCTGGTCAGAGCATAGAAGATGATTCTGAGGGTCACCTGCTAGCTAGAGTGGAGTGTTGCTGGAAGTTGATAGGGAACTATATGTGGTTGACCCTAATGTTTTGTGAACCTCTCTATACAAAGGCATCAGAGTTTTGAAAACCTCTCTATATGGAGGTTTCTATGTAAGGGGAGGATTTCCTTATCTATGGGAGATATCATTGTGGGGATCTTGACCATGGTGGATGTCAGAAGTATAGTCCACGTGATCCATCTCTACATTACCACAAGGAGGACTATCATGGTAATGACCATCTTCTTCTTTAGTGAAAGAGTTTAACGACCCTTGAGGTGTTGATAATGTATCTCTAACGACCTCAAGGACACTAGAATTGAGAAAGTTATAAATATGGGTCAAGTTTTGTTTCATAGTTAGATTATGATGACCTTCCTTTTGGAATTGTGTAGGGATATGAGCCTATTGTATAATGGTTACTGTAACTTGCTTATAAATCTCTAATGTTGCGGGAGTAGGGTCCCACTATTGATAAGCTACAAGAAATTCCAAAGTGTTGTATCATTATTGAAAGTAATATGAGCTTATCCCAAAGCATGTTCTATTCTCTCTTGGTGAGCCTCAATCTGGATGGGAATATGAGTCTGATCATGAGCCTTTGGGATATGCCACCATTATTTCTTGGAAGAAGTATGATCTTTCCCTAATGCATGTTCCACTCTCACTTAGTGAACCTCGTTTGGAGAAGAAATATGAGCCTCATGTATTTCCCACTGTAATATGTCAATGGATATCCTATGAGTCTCCTCATGTATTGCCTTGAAATGATGTTGGTGAATTCATTCATCAGTGGAAGTATAAATATGTGTCTAGTATCTGTGATCTATTTGAATATGCTGGATAGATTCACTAACAAAAATATTATCCTGTCCCGAGGCATGTTTCATTCCTACTTGGTTATCCCCAGACAGAATAGGGATATATTCCCAATATTAGGCCATTGGAGTATGTTATTAGACTTCTTAAGCAGGAATATAATCCTGTTCCAAGGCATTTTCCCCTCTCACTTGGTGATCCCAGACTAGAATGGGGATATGAGCCTGATCCTGGGCCTTTGGAATATGTCATTGGACTTTTTTGATAGGCTTGTTCCCCTATCCTAAGGCATGTTCCTCTCTCACCTTGTGATCCCTGGTTGGAATAGGAGTATGATCCCAGTCCTATGCCTATTAATTTATCAGATTATGTCGATAATCCTCCTGGATGGGATCAAGAATGTTCGCTTGATCCAAATCAGACACTTATTCATGATGATCGAAGTGTTGATCTATCCTAGTTATAGGGATAGAAGTATGTATCTATCTCTTTATCTACAACAATTTTGGAATATGCTGGAAGAGTTCTTCAGCTATTTCTAAAATATATTGGCATTTTAGCAAAGTGTGTGCAGGGATATGAGCTTTCACATTTTCCATTTCCACTATGTACCGGTAGATATCTTTGATTGAAATAGGGATATGATCCCACTTTTTTCCTCCTTATGCTGCTGGAATATATCGAAGGACTTCATGCATGGGGGTAGGAATATGTGCCTCCACCATACCTACTATGGGAATATTCCCGAAAACTTATTTCGAGTGAGCAAGGATATGCGCCTACTCACTAGTAACTGTTAGAATATATCGGCAAACATCATATGTGGGAGTGGGAATATGACCTCTCTCATAGATATCCAATGTCTTCCTCAACTAATTTTTCTTTATACTTGTGCATGGGCATCAGAGGTAGAATTGGGTTGGGTGGTACCCTCAGTAGGTGACTAGTGGGTACCTATGGGACAATGCTGGTGACGATGGTTAATAGAAGACCTCTTAGGTGGCCCCTGAACCAGAAGGGGTCCATATTTGATCCCCTGGTCCACCTTCATCAAAGACTGAAGTGGCAGTTGTCGTGCTCTAGCAATAACCTCCCGAAGTGGTTGGTTATGGCAATGAGGGCCATTTTCATAACTGTAGATTTCACTGGGCAATGTGGACACATCGGTTTTCATTCTTAGAGAACCTCATGGGAAACTTCTAATGTCAGGATTGTACCACATTGGTGGTATTCTCAGGCCATTTTTTTCACCACCTGGCATTGGGGCTGTCAAGTGGGTGAGATCATTTTTCAACCCATAGGGGTTTCATCCATAGGTGATTTACCAAAGTGATCGCTGGATGAAGAAGTCGTCATCTCAGATCAGGATGTTGTTAATGATAGCAGTATCTGCAATCATGAATACAATAAGAAATAAGGTTAACTATTAGTGAAATATCATAGGCATGATGTGTGCTTAATCAAATATGCATGGTTAACACAATTTTCCTTTTATTTCTTATCCATCCATTCTATTTGTTTGGACTTTTCAAAATGAGGATGGACTTATTTCATGAGAACCCCGATTATAGAGGATCAATTGTAAGTTCATGCTAGTCTTACTATCTTTTTTTTGTAGTATATAAAAAACAAAGTGGTATGATTCATGATTAACCAATCATTTTTTTATTCGAGAGATTCATGTTGAGTTCACCATTTCTGTTTGCGTATAGTGTGTAAACAAAATGTCTTGATCGATAATAACCCAATCATTTGTTACTAAGATATTCACATAAGGTTCACTATTTCTATTTGTTTATAGTGTGCAAATAAAATGTCCTAATGGATAATAACCCAGTTATTTTTTATTAAGATATTCACATACGGTTCACCATTTCTGTTTTAATGGGAAGGAGATTATCAAGGAACCCTTACTGAGGTGGATTCAGTTCAGCCCAATGGTTGATTGTGGGGGTTTGATTTATTTCAAAATCATCAACATTAGGTCACCATTTTCATTCTTGATGGAAACTCCCAATAGTTCCCTCATCCATAACTAGGTATAGACCTACTTTTCAAAGGTAGGTGGTCACTTGGGGTTTCAGACCCAATGACACTTAGGGAATCACATCGGTCAAGGGGATGGGAGGTCAGGTTCATCACAACCTTTTGGGGTAAATTTTTTCCTACTATGGGAATATATTATAGATTTAAGATATATTTCTTAATCACTTACTAATCCTGATATAGGACCGGTTACCCTAAAAAATGATTATAGGTTGACTCACTTTATATAAAAAATAAAGGTGGTATTATTAATGAATAGAGGAAAGGGGGGATCATTAGTGAATCCATATGTATATATCTGAGGTTTTTCATCCATTTTTGAGTAATGAGTAACTAATTATGTGATAAAGCCATATAACAAGTTACTTCAGGATTTTCTGCCAAGCAGGGAGGAAATTAATACTCTAAGGAGAGGACTAATCCATTATGAGTCATCATACATATCCTGGTTATTATAGGAATAAAATCCACATAGTTCATTAAACCCGTGCAATTTAACATAATGTAGATAAGATACATGTGTAGGCACTGAGGTGTTATATATTTGAGCTCAAGCCTCAGGAAGACATCCTATGTATCCTGGTTATAGTAAGAATCAGAGTTATCATAGGTCGATTACACCCTTGGGACTATCCCTAAGGTAGATTCCTGGATGTGTAGGGTTTTTTATGTCATTCCACTCATCTGGGATTACATACTAGGATATCCTTGGCTGGTGGAGATTCATGATGCCAATGAGGTGTTCATTACGGATCCCTAAGTCAATGTGAGTTAGGCTTGGTGTGAGAAATAAGATATAGAAATTGATCATCCTCATTGAATATGGATGTGATATTTGTGCACTGAGACAGCCCTTGGATGTTAATATAGAGCTCAGGCTTCAAAGAGGCATCCTACATATCCTGATTATAGCAGGAATCAGAGTCATCATAGTTTGGTTGATTGCTCAGTCTGTTGAGGTATGAGATAGAGTGATCATCCCATGATAATGATTAGGTCATGATGGTTGAAATGTTGGAGACATAGGGATTACATAAAAATAGATATTTATTTGAGATCAGGCCTTAAAAATGCATCCTACATGTCCTCGTTATTACAGGAATTAGAGTTCTCATAGTTTAGTTGATTGGGGATTACACATCGACATTTCCCTATAGTCGAGAAATATCATATTATGCCACTGGTCGGGGCTTACACTATGATATATCCTTGATTCGGTAGAGTCTTACAATAAAAATGATATGATCATTACATCTCCCTAAGCCCACATGAGATATGCTTAGTGTGAGAAACAAGGGATAAAAATGATCAATCTCACTACTTATAGATACAAGAATTATATACTAATACGTCCCTTTGGATGTTTAATATGGAAATCAGTCCTTAGAGAGGCATCCTACATATCTTGTTTATCAAAGGAATAAGATTCCTCATAGTTCCCTAGATTGGGTCTTACACACTAACGTCACCCTTTGGTTGGTGCTTACACACTGAAGGTGGAAAAAGTTACCAAGCCCTGGGATTCTTTTGTGACCTATCCTACTTGTCTATTGACATGTGTTTATTGTCTTCTTAAAATTCCTTGATTGTCTTCTTGACATGTCGGAGGATGTTTTCCTGACATTTATTAAGGAAATCATATGATCCATTTGACTTGTATGAGGTACATTGCATATCTTATATGAAATGTATGAGGGTTTTTGCATGATCAAGGATAACTTGTCTGGAATACATCACAAGACCTAGCCGGTTGACCCTATATTCCATCACATGAACCCAACTTTCTTGTATGGAGGGTGCTGCATGATCCATTTCACTTTCCCTAGTGTCATCGCGAGAGCTGGATGACACACTTAGAGGGAATCGTGAGAGTTGATGTGAGGTGTCTCAGAGGGTGTCGCATGTCCTAGATGACATGTCTGGAGGGCATTGTGAGAACTAATCGATGTTCTCATAGGGCATCACAAGAGCTAGTTGACATGGCCAGGTGCTACCACGAGACTCAGATAATATGTGATGACGTCATTATATGAGTCAGGACACTTGTCTGAATGACATCACGATACTTCAACAAAAAACCCATAGGGTTTTGTGAGACTTGGGTGGAATTCCCTAGGGAAAATGTGAGACTTACTTTGACAAGTTTTTAGGACTTTGCATGACCCAAAAAGTATACAAAAGGATCATCATGAGATCTAGGTGACATGTCCCAGTTCTGTCGTGTGTCCTAAGTGGTTCATGCGAAGCATATGAGGGTGAAAATGTATGTCCTTCTCATAACTCTCTCACCTTTATAATTTTTTGTAGCCTTTATATTTCAAATTCCTTAGATTTGATCAGTGTTAGTTTATTTTAAGTCTCGCATGATCTAGAAGAGGTTTGGGATGTTCCTCGTGTGTCCTGCCAAAATTCCTTTGTGTGGTCTATGAGTGATCATGAGAATTGATTTATACATGGCACATGATTTCTTCGGTTGTTCCCCAAATCTTAATTGATCGGAAGTTTCTCCGGTTGAAAGATTAGATGCTCTGAGAAATCCTCTCTAGTGCTTGTACATTTGGATATGAGAAGGCCAACTCTTTGTCTAGAGAGTAGTAGTGCATTCTTCATGTTGGGGTGGGGGATTTATAGGCCTCACAACCCTATTTGTTCACTGATTTACACAACGCATATCACGAAAATCTATGCTAGAGTCGGCGAAGGGATTCAGTTTGACACACCTTCACGAGTCTCTGATATGGATTACTCTAAGGGAATCACCTAATTTTCAGTGACCATGGGATCATCCCATCAATGCCTCCTTTAATATATTATTTCTAATTAATGGGGATTTGTTTGAATCATGCAAACATTTCAAGGGACTTTCATGTTATCAGGTTCACATGTCCAAGGGCCTTCATGAGATCAGGCCTTCGCATGATCTCAGGTGACTTATTTTAGACTTTCTACAAGACAAGGATTGATTTTCAAGGGGCCTTAACTTTATCATATCAACTTTTCAAGGGGTCTTGTGAGACTATGTTGCAGATAGCCTTAGTATATCACAATAGTTTTACGATCGCAAGAGGATTCCACCTTATCTCCCTTTTTATTTCCTTTGTTTATTTTAAAAAGGTTAGGGATTATGAGAGATTTAAAGAGTATTGTTGGAGACAATCACTCTATCTCCTGGTGATGCATCGCATGGCCAACAAAGGTTTTATGAATACGCACAATAATTTTATGGAAAATTCCATTTATTTTTTCTAGAGCAGCCAAAGGGGGAGTGTGAGGTTTCCTAGGCATACTTGAGGCCCTTAGAATGATGAGGATGACATGCCAAAGGGATTTTATGAGATGAGGCATGTATTTAACTAGGGTATTGTGGTGTCATGTAGACTGCAAGGGGCACATCGTGTGATGTTTACAACCACAATAGTCTCCCGCCTCCTCCCACTTTTATTTTCTTTGTTTATTTTATAAAGGATTGGGGTCTCATGAGTTTGTTTGAATGTTGTCAAGGGAAATTGTTCTCCTCATCAGTTATGTGTCGAATAACTTTTATTATCGTAAGAGTCTCCCAACTTTTGGATATTTTTCTCTTATTTTCAAAGTACTTTTGGATGGGTTTTCTATCACTCACCAGTTGAAAATTTTTGTAACCCGGGGGAGCTTATCTAGATACTTCCACATGATCATTGGTTGTCCAGAGCACCTTTTAAAGATCATAAGGAATTTTCAAATGATTTGAAAGATCTTATGAAAGCTATGTGTTGTGAATGTATCCTTCATGTAACCTTATGATGGTCACACGATCGTGTGTCTCTTAGAGGCTTACGCGATCCACAAGTCTTTTTCCACTTTATTCTTCTATTATTTTGCGAGAAAGATAATACCCATATTCATGTATTTCTTCCATAATGAATTTTTCGATGCTCATTTGGTGGGTATCAACAATGTATAAACAAGAAATGAAAAAAAAAGTTCTCAATAAAACTAGGTTCATAATAAAAAATATTTAAAACAAAAATCAATATTTTTTGGAAATGTGTGATTGTGGTCTCTAATGGCTAGAGCGACCATCCTTGCTCCATTGGTAGCCCGTAGATCTTCTTTGCCTTTGTAAACCTTCTAAAATATACTTGGTTACTATATTTGGATACAAATTTTAGCGCCACGTGAGGTATCTAATATCCAACTTGTAGATATAGAAAGATTACACTCGATAGTGAATGCACCAGAAGCTTCCTCTAGCTTCTTTGGATGGGTGAATTTCCTCTTTTAATGGACCTTATTGCCACATGAAAAATATATTTCATCCTATTATTATCCTTGCCTTTGGATCTTACTATTCTAGGAAGGATGGTTCTCTAAATCCATTTACTTGGAATGAGTCTTTAGTCCCTTTTCCTTATTCTTCCTCTTCTTATTCACTATAAGGACTATTGGTTTGTCAAGCCCTATTTATTTATCAACTTGAAAAATAAGAGTTAGATGTTTTTAAAGTGTCTTTTCACTATGTCTCATATTATAATTCACAATAAAAATGGATAAGTTTTTGGGTAGTGATGATAGAATAATATTTCTGGCATTTCATTAAGGTTCTTAAACCACAGGATGTCCAAGTTCTTAATGTATCCAATCATCTTGACAACATGTGGATCTTCTTGTAATATACTAGTCTTTATATGAGTTATGGATCCATTTATTTTCAGTCTAAATCTTTTTTTATCTATATGAAAATTTCAATCGAGGTCATGGAGGTTTTGGGAGAGTTTAGGCTCGGTTTGGGCCCTGGAGTTATAGTTTTTTGAGAAACAGGAAGAGGCACATGGTTGGTGCATGGTTAGTACTAACTATGCGGCTCAAACATGTGTCCTAAAGATAAGGAGCATATTTTGTCTAATCATTCAAGGTATGATTCATTTTCATGAAATACGTTCAATAAATTATAGGTGTGTGTCTCATGGTTGGTGAACAGTTTCACTTAACCATGAACCTATCCATGCAAGGGGTGGATAAGTAGGACAGTGGCTACGCACAGGCTATGTAAAGTTTGTCAAACCATGAATCTAGCTATAAAGGGGGTGTCACCTAGGGCAGTAGATGTGAACAGTTGGAACATGTTTTTTCTGAATGTGCATCCAAACCATACTCCCATTTAAAATGATGGAAATGACAATTTTTTCCTATTTTCTTCAAATGTAAAACCACCCATCTTTCTCCTCATTTTTCACAGTGGACCACACATAAGAGAGCTCTCATTCTTCTCCTCCTAATCTTGTTGAGATCTACCTCATACAAACTTGGAATCTAATATCATTGGTCTCATTTGATCACCCTCAGTAAGTCTAAGAGCCCTCTTGATTCATTTCCCGGATTCTCTTTCCATCGTTAATGTTATATTCATGTGAGTTCTTATACCCTATTTTCAGGGTGTCTATATATTTTTTTTAATTTTTATCATTACAACCTGAATTAGAGGCTGATATTAGATTAGGATTATTCTACCCATATAAGGTAGGTAGTCTAATAATTTTCCCTAAAAGTTTAGTTGTTTATATCATGTGTCATTGTGTCACATTCTAGAATACCTACATATTGCCTTCAAAATGTGAAATTTCTTATTGAATGGTTTATACCTTAATCAAAATATGCCCATAGACCCTTGATTTTGTTGTATGCCATCAACCTCGACACTTTTATGAATGCCTATGTGACCAATACACCTCCTAAGTGGGTTTGGATTGACAATTATGATTCAAATGAGTAAATTGAATTAATTGAAATTTTAAATGGAATAATGGAAACATGAATGGAAATTCCATGTCACTTGACCCTTGTTAAATGATAAAATGGAATAGATTATACACCTTGTCCCCTTACCATTACTTATCAGTTATATTTAAATTAAATTTATGAATGGAATTGATAAATGGAAAGGGTGAAATTACTTATAATTGATTTTAATATGACATGGGTGTGATTACATCATGCTTAATTTTTGTAATGGATATGATGCTCCTTATTGTTTATCTAGAATTAATTGAAATGATTCTCCTTATTGTTTATTTGGAATTAATGGAAATTATGCTCCTTATTTTTTATCTGGAATTAATGGACATGATTCTCCTTATTGTTAATTTGGAATTAATGGACATGATACTCTTTTTTATTTAATTGGAATTAATGTACTCGATACTCATTATTATTTATTTAGAATTAATGGATAGGATGGTCCTAATTGTTTATTTGGAATTAATGGACATGATGCTCCCTATTTTTTATGTGAAATTAATGGCCATGATGCTACTTATTGAATATTTGGATATTGGAAATGGAACTTCACATTATTGATTAGGATTTTCAGACATGTCATTCCATGTTCCCAATTTGAATGTTTTCATTTACCTACTATTACTAAGTCATTAATTCCATGGGAATTGTTGATGCCTTATATGATCATCATTATATAAGGATTCCATGGTTATGTTACTTGGGTCATAAGCCTAAATTATATAGTAATAATTGTTTAGAGACATTCCAGATTATGTTAAAGTAGGTAGTATCGGATGAGTATCCCATGAGGAACCCGAGCCAACATGGGTATTGTTTATTTCATTTACCGCTTTTTTATTATTAACTACACATTTATTCATGATATATTCATAGAATGGATAGTATTAGTGTAACACTCCAAGCTTCCATGGTACGTTTCTCTTTCAATAATACAATAGCATGCGATGTACGCAAAACCGATTTCATTCGCACTACGACCAATCAAACTAGTTGTTTAAAAAGTGGTTATGAATAGTAATAACTGTATTTTAAATTTTATATATATCTCATATAATTTCAAAATTCATCTTTTATATTCCTTAGATATAATATAAGGACAAATTCAAGTTTTCAGATAAAAGGAGTATTTTTCAAAAAATGCAGTTTTTCCGCCTTTTAATGGAGAACCCTTTCTAAATACAATATTTGACACTTTTATATATTCAATTTTATGAAATTAAATTCTTCTTTAGGATCGGGACATAAAAATTTAGTTTGGAGGTGTTTTTTTGATAACTTTCATATTTTGATGAATAGTGAAAGATACTATATTTTAATTGAAAACAAATTTTTTAATCAAAATAATTTATAGTGTTAAATTATAAATTTGAATGGTATTGAAGTATAATTCGATTATATTTTTATAATTTAATCCAATGTTGTTCATTGTAAGTAATTTCACTTTTAAACCGGACATAAACACATATCAATCTTTTGATAGTTTTTACTTCTCAAAAACCCGCTTTCTGGTTTTGACAACAGGACTTAATTTTAAATTAATTAATGCAACTTACTATGTTTTCAATTTGGTAAAATAGGTATCATTTTTGGATTCAAAATATCAAAATTTACTTAGGTTGAATTTTTGGTATTTTTCTGAAAACTTTCAATTTTTGATAATAGTGAAAAACACTAAGTTTTTTATTAAAACCGAATTTTTATTTAAATAATTATTTATTTTATTTTATTTTATTTTATTTTAATTCAAAATAGATAAATATTACCTATATTAGTTCAATGTAATTAATTGGAGTCATTTTATATTAAAATTAGATGTATAAAATTTTATTGAATTTGTTAACGTCTTTTACCCACCTTCTAGGAACGTTAGAAAATTTGCATAAAATGTAATTTTACCGCTTCTATAAATTGAATTTAAAAAAACCAAGAGACACGGTTGACATCCGTAAGTAAAATGTGGTTCAATAAGATGAAAATAATTTTTTGTGAATAGTAACTTGTGAATTTTATTTACCACGGTTAAAAGTAAATAGGGTGATTAAAGGTAAAAATGATATTATAATTACCCTAACACATGTCATAATTCTATTAGATAAGTGTATTTAGACCAAAATAAACCTTAGGAATAAAATATGATCCTTTTGGGTCCACTTGGTTTAGATTAGGACATTTATTATTATTTTATTTAAAGAATAGTTAAAAGTGTTAAATTCAAATTTTAATAACTAAAACATTTCTAATATAGGGTTATACATAAGATAATTTCGACTATAAATATTCATTATAAAGATAAAAATATTTCCTACATCATGGAATTTTATTTATAATTTTTAGACATTAAATAATTAAATTTATTTATGACACGATGATGATGCAGTAATTACCTTACTAATTAAAGATTAAAATAATTGATATTATAAATATTAAAATAAATTTAAATTGAGACTTTTGATGCATTACAAAAATTTTCTAGATTAATATTACATGTTAGGGTTGATTCTGTTTATTTGATTTGAAGAAATCAGATTGTTATAACTTTCACACAAACCAAATACTAAATAATGTCAAAATTGACATAAATGAGTTTTTAAAAAAAATACTATATTATTAAATGATATAATAGTCCTAAAAATATAATGTTTGGACAAAGAAATTATATAATAATATATGTTTCATTAATGAACCACTTTGGGTTCTCTTTTTATTTTATTGTAAGTTTATTAACCATATAATATAAAAATACAAGGAGACATGGTAAATGTTAAACTATTTAACCAAGAGTTAAATCTAAAAGATAAGGTTAATATGGTGACCTAAACCTATATAAAACTTATTGGTTGAGAGGTTTTAGACCCATCCCCACCTTAGCCTTAAAATAAATTATTTTTGATCTATTATAAATTGAATATGATTGTATAATAAAATAATATTTCAAGGTTTTCCTAAAGTGACCCTCACATCTCTTATAAAAGGATACTTCCCCTTATCTCAAAATCGCACCTCCAAATCCATTTGAATCAGCCAAAACATGCTCAAATATACTCACAACTACCATAAATTAAACCTAGAGGCCTTACTTTGATCATAATTCTAACCTAAGGAGCCCTTTTGATCAAATCAAAAATAAGCACCCGAAGAAGAGGTGATTATTTCATCACCTCTTTCAATGTTCTTTTCTTCTTCCACTTCATCTTTCTTTGTTTTTTCTATACCAAAATAATAAATATAGTACCTTATACATATTTTTATGTTATTATAAATATGTTACAACCATATTCATTATTCGATCCATCTTATGAATGACAAAGTCACCATACGTGCGTACATACGGCTTACCGTCTCCACATCATGGTGTAGTTTTTTATTCAATAATTAATTATTTGGATGGGTATAATAATGAGTATAATTGATATAAATAATAAATATAAAATCTTAATTATTATTTATATATGAAATACCATCTGATTACATATGATGTCACCATCAATAGAATGGTATTGTCGCTCGTGCGTACGTACGGATTATCGTCTCCACGAACACAATGAGATTCATTCCCCATCATAACCATTCAAGAATAAATATCATTTTATGATTAAAAAATAATTTTTAAGAACATAATATCATTTTTGATATTAATCAAGTACATCCTATCCATAACAAACATGACTTATGTAACAAAACATATAAATAAAAACGAATCAGTTAACACCCAAAACAATGATACTACTAAAATATTATTAACAAAGAAATATTAAAAGATAATATATTATATCATATTTATGTATATGGTTCTTGTATAATTTAATAAAAAAAATTCACCATTATACAGGAGGTTTAAGTACCCTCAACTAAGGAAAAGTACAAGGTAAGGGGTTTTCATCTCACTTCTTATTCCCATGAGATTCATGTTATATTGCCACTAATTCCTTTTGTGTGGTGTATGTAATGACCCATAATTGTATTCTTTATGTAATATAATTTAATTTATGGGTATTTACATCTTGATGTTATGATCCTTCTTTCATGGGGTGTATGTTTCATAAGTTACCAAATCGGTAAGTGAATTTCGAATATCAATTTCTACTCATTGGGTTTTACAAAAACTTCATTGATTATTTTAATCCAAGATTATGTGTGAAATAACTATTTATTTATTTATGTAGTAATTTCCACTACCATTTGTGTGGATATACTTTTGATTCACATAATCACTCCATTTATAAATTCTCAAGTCATCGATATGAACTTGATGAGAGTAATCTTAACTCGGTTCTCATTCATTAAGTTAAACATCCAATTCATTGGTGGTGTTTTTACAAGAATATGTGTGAATGTCCTCTGATTGATTTACAATTAATATTTAATCATATTGAGTGTATTTATATTTTTCACACATAATTATGTCATTGATTTATCCTTAACCTAAGGATATGGTCTTTATAAGGGATTTCATCTCAATTTACATTCCATTGAGACCTCTTTGTTGTTATGCACCAATTCACTTTTATATAGTGTACATATTCTACTTTGACATAGTATATAATTAATTCCTTTATTCTCATGATATTATAAAGTTTTTATTACCTCAATTATGTGTATTCAAGCATCTCTCATTTGGTTAATAACTTTAACTAAAATATTATTTTAAATCTTTTAAAGATTTATTCTTCTAAATCTTTCTCATTAATGTCCATGTTTTAAAAATGGTTTTAAGTATTTATTTATATGGACATGAATCTTTTAAAATTAAAATTTCTTTTAAAAGTTTCAAATTGGTATGGTATACTTTGATTCAAAAATCTATTTTTAACAGCTTCTTGATAAATAGTGAAACTTTTAAATGTTTTCAAGAAAAAGGGGATATTTCTCTCAAATAGTTTTACTGATTATTTTCATATATGTCAATATCCTTCATTGTTCTTGATTTAGGTTGATATAATCTTCCATATTGTATTGAATGAGTTATGTTTGACTGTGGATGTGCTATTTTTATATCATTCATGATTTGTGTTTAAAATATTAACATTTCATATGCTAGTTTTAATACGAATGTTTAGATTATGTTTCAACCTTTTCATACGATGAATGCATTGGACTTACTAAGTGACAGGTGGAGCCCGCTATAGCTCCTCGATGCATCGGTAGGTATCATGAGACAAACTAGTATCTTGGCACAAGTCCTTGACAAAATCTTATTTGTAGTCTTGGTTGAGGCCTTGACTATGTGGTTATGATGTCCATCATTATGCATTCCATCATTATGAAATTAGCTATTGATATTACATGTGATTATTAGACTAGTATAATATCTATGTGAATAAGTAAATGGAATTATTTTATTTATATTTTCCATATTATTTTGAAGTTAAAGTTTAAAAGGCTTGTGTTTTAGTCTTATACATTGCCTTAAATGTTTATGCTTATTTATGAAATTCCCTGCTATATTGTTATCCTTACTAAGAATCTGAGCTCACCCCTTTCTATGTTTTATTTTACCTTGGATGTGAAGAAGTATATCATGATTAACCTGTAGGAATAGGATAAGGGATATGAGTGTGTTCAAAGGGGACATAATGATGTTTTTCTTTATTTCATGATGTAATGTAAAAAATATGTATGTATCTAGTACTTTCAAGGCTACTAAACAAATTGGTCTTTCAGGACTTGATCCCTTGTGATCATGCCAATGATATGTAATAATGCACTGACTATAAGTAACCAGGTTCGGGGCATTATAGTTAGTATCAGATGAAGTTTAGTACAAACCTTGGAAACTATATTTAGAAAAATTCTAATTAGAGAACATTACCCTAAGATAGAGTTTGGGGATTAGTATAGAAGAACATCCAAAAAAATTGGTAATGTAAATATTATGTGGGTTTTCTAAGCAATACATCCATGTCTAGATACAAGTAGGTAGAGACAGATCTGTAATAGATGTACCAAGGGGTAAAACCCAAAAACGCCACTTTGAACTAGACTCTAACAGGAACTTATGCACGACAACGGACCTTGTTGCACTCTTGGTTACGATACTCCTGAGGGATATTCTTAGGATAATTCACATTTTCTTTACAAACTGATTTGAAGGATTTTATTATAAAATGAGAATAAATAACCTTGGTTAATCCTAAGGTGTTTTAGATTGAAAATAAGGTGTCATGATATTCTCTAAATAATTTTATGACTATTGTTACTCACACAATGCTTTCTTGTTTTAGTCAATGGATAGATTCCAAGGAAGTCATAGTAACATTGAACATGATGTACAAGGTGGGTGCGTTGTTGGAAATGAAAAACGAAATGGAATTTTGATAGGCATAAAAGATATCGTGTTCAGGCCGAATCAGTTTTCCAAAAATATGATCAACAACATATATATTAACTAACTCTTAGACTCAACAAGGAAGAGAAATTTGGTGAATGATAAGAGCTCTAGTATTTAAGACCATGGAAAAAAGAAAGATCAATATCCATAATCCAGGAAATATGGAAGGAGACACCTAGGAAAGTGTCTCAATGGAATATATAAATGCTTTATGTGTGGGAAAGAAGGACATAAATTAAAGAATTGCCGAGGAAAAATGAAGAGTACTATGGAAGAAAATAAAAATGATTCCAAGAATCCATTTATAGTCATTTTCCATAAATGTAGAGGACCTGGTCATTACCCGACTCAATTCCCTATTCTATAGGATAACCTCTTGTTCAAGGAATCACCAATGTGTAAATAAATGGATGGAATAAATTTTAAAACTATTATTGCTCTCTATTGATGGGATCACTTTGGAAGACGTTTCTCTTGTATGTGTAACCCTGCAGTTTATTATGTGAAATTGCTATTCGAGGAAGAATTATCTTTTATTTTGAGGATATAGTTATAAATAACCATTTGGGTTTATATGATCCTTGAATTTGAGGCAATTACAGGTTATTAATTTTTGGTATGAAAATGTGAGGTATGAGATAATATTTGTGGTTAAATTATGTTATGGTTATTTTGAGTAATTTATCTCATTTTGGGGATGATATAAAATATATTTTTTGAAAAATGACAACATGTAGACCATGTGACAACCCGTCGCATCGGAAAAAGCTGTGGGAATCGAACCCACAACCAAAGTGCTACTGGGATTTATCACCTACCACTGGACTACATAAAGTCCCTGGTTAGTGTGACTAATTATTTTTAGTTAAATGATTTTATTGATCAATAATAAGTTGATTTGGGATCCTATGTTTTATCAAATGTATATCTATAGTGTAGGAAAATGATTTGGTGATTAAGTGATAAATGTTGTTTTGGAAGATGTTTACTATTTTGGGAACACTCTATGCCTAAGGAAAATAGAATACTATAAGATTTCATTTGAGTACTAATGGTGGATTTATATCTATGTTTTTATTGTAGATTTGTAATTATTTGGGTTATTTATAGAAATGATTAACCTATCATAGAGAATATGTGATTAGGTTAAGTACTTTTAAGTATGTGACTTTAAGAGTAGTCAATGTTATTTGGAGATACAATTTAACGTGGATGACTACGTAATCAAATTCTTCTGAGTTTTGGGTTTCAATCTTAGTTTGGATTATATTTAAGGATTTTAAGTACAATTGTTTATTGAATAGTATTTATTGAACTTTGGGTATTGTTAGTTTAATTTTAGAAATTAAGATTAGCATTTATTCCTCTAAAGGATTATCCTTTTTAGGGATCATCTGATCTTGTACTAACCATTTTGGTTTTGGTTAATCTCTAAATATAAGGGAAATATATAGTTCATCCTTTGTGGATTATGTTATTCTCTATAAGTTGATTCTAGCGCTTCAGGTGTGACCAAGTCATCTTGAATACTCGTCGTTTGGAGTGAAAGATGAGTTTGTGGTAGAAATTAGTTAAAGGATGGAACTCTACTTATCAAGTATTTTTTTCTTATTTTATGAAGAAATTAATTCTTAAACCTTATGGAATGGATCTTAAACCCAAAAATGTGTTATCCTAATACCTTAAATTATTCATCATATATTTATGGCTTTGAAGCCCTCGATTTTTCATTCACTTGTTTGGGATTTATGGCCTCAATCACTCCATATAAATATTTACATTTTTCTCCAATTATAATTGCCACCAATGTTATCCTATTTGAAATCCTAATTTTTTGGTGACTTTTTCATTTCTCTTTCCCTCTTATTAAGACTAAATTTTATTAACCCTATTTCCGATGTGGGTTTTCCACAAATGAATTTTCTATTTTTTTAACCTTTTATTTATGAAGAACAATTTTAAATTTTGAGGACGCAATTTATTGAAGGGGAAGAATTTAACACCCCAAGCTTCCATGGTACGCTTCTCGTTGAATAATACAATAGTGTGCGATGTACGCAACACCAAGTTCAAGCGCGCCACAACCTATCAAACTAGAAGTTTATAAAGTGGTTATGAATAGTAATAACTAAATTTTTTATTTTATATATATCCCATATAATTTTAACATTAGTATTTGGTGTTTCTTATACATAATATAAGGACAAATTCAATTTTTCAGATAAAAGCAGTATTTTTCAAAAAATGCAGTTTTTTCCGCCTTTTAAGGGAGAATCCTTTCTAAATCCAATATTTGACACTTTTATATATTCAATTTGATGAAATTAAATTCTTATTTAGGATTGGGACATAAAAAATTAGTTTGGATAAATTTTTGGTGTTTTTCTGGTAACTTTCATATTTTTATGAATAGTGAAAGATACTAAATTTTAATTGAAAACAACTTTTTTAATCAAAATAATTTATAATGTTAAATTATAAATTTGAATGGTTTTGAAGTATAATTATATTTTATTTTTATCATTTAATTCAATGTTGTTCATTGGAAGTAATTTCACTTTTAAACCAGACATAAACACATATCAATTTTTTGATAGTTTTTACTTCTCAAAAACTCGCTTTCTGGTTTTGACAACGAGGCTTAATTTTAAATTAATTAATGAAACTTCTATGTTTTGAATTTGGTAAAATAGAAATCATTTTTGGATTTTTAATATCAAAATTATCTTAGGGTAAATTTTTGGTATTTTTCTGAAAACTTTCAATTTTTAATGAATAGTGAAAAACACTGCGTTTTTATTAAAACCTACTTTTTATTTAAATAATTATTGATTCTATTTAAATTTATTTTAAGTAAAAATAGATAAATATTATCTATATTAGTTCTATTTAATTAATTTGATTCAATTTATAATAAAATTAGATGTGTAAAATTTTATTGAATTTTTTTACGTTTTTTACCCACCTTCTAGGCATGTTAACAAATTTGCATAAACGTAATTTTACCACTTCTGTGAATTGAATTTCTAAAATCCAAGAGACAAATTTGACATAAGTAAGTAAAATTTAGTTCAATAAGATGAAAATAATTTTTGGTGAATAGTAACTTTTGAATTTTATTTACCACGGTTAAAAGTAAATAGGGTAATTAAAGGTAAAAATGATATTATAATTACCCTAAAACATGTAATAATTCTATTGGATAAGTTTATTTCGACAAAAATAAACCATAGGAATAAAATATTATCCTTTTGGGTCCACTTGGTTTAGATTAGGACATTTATTATTATTTTATTTAAAGAAGAGTTAAAAGTGTTAAATTCAAGTTTTAATAACTAAAACATTTTTATTATAGGGTTATACATAAGATAATTTTGAGTATAAATATTCATTAGAAATCTAAAAATATTTCATACATCATGGAATTTTATTTATAATTTTTAGACATTAAATAATTAAATTTATTTATGACACAGTGATGATGCAGTAATTACCTTATTAATGAAAGATTAAAATAATTGATATTATAAATATTAAAATAAATTTAAATTGAGACTTTAGATGAATTCCACAAATTTTATAGGTTAATATTACATGTTAGGGTTGATTCAATTTATTTGGTTCGAAGAAATCATATTTTTATGACTTTCACACAAACCAAATACTAAATTATGTCAAAATTGACATAAATGAGTTTTTAAAACAAATACAATATTATTAAATGATATAATAGTCCTAAAAATATAATGTTCACCCAAATGACTTATATAATAATATATATGTCATTAATTAACCACTTTTGGTTCTTTTGGTATTTTATTGTAAGTTTATTAACCATATAATATAAGAATACAAGGAGACATGGTAAGTGTTAAACTATTTAACCAAGAGTTAAGTCTAAAAGATAAGGTTAATATGGTGACCTAAACCTGTATAAAACCTATTGTTTGAGAGGTTTTAGACTCATAACCACCTCATCCTCAAAATAAATCCTTTTGGAGCCATTATAAACCGAATATTATTGTATAATAAAATAATATTTCCAGGTTTTCCTAAAGTGACCCTCACCTCTCTTATAAAAGGATATTTCCCCTTCTCTCAAAATCACAACTCCAAAGCCATTTGGATCATACAAACCCTTCTCAAATATCCTCCCAACTACCCTCACTTAAACATAGAGTCCTTACTTTTATCATAAAGTCAACCTAAGGATCCCTTTTAATCAAATCAAAAGGAAGCACCCGAAGAAGAGGTAATTATTTCATCACCTCTTTCAATGTTCTTTTATTATTCCACATTCTCTTTATTTGTTGTTTCTGTACCAAAATAATAAATCTAGTACCTTATACATACTGTGATTTTATTATAAATATGTTACAACCATATTCATTATTTTATTTATCCTATGAATGACAAAGTCACCATACGTGTGTACGTACGGCTTACCGTCTCCACGTCATGGTGTAGTTTGTTATTCAACACTTAATTATTTGGATGGGTATAATAATGAGTATAATTGATGTAAATAATAAATATAACATGTTAATGATTCTGTATATATGAAATACCATCCAATTACATACGATTTCACCATCAATAGAATGGTATTGTCACTCGTGCCTACGTACGGATTACCGTCTCCATGAACGTGATGAGATTCATTCCCCATCGTAACCATTAAAGAATAAATATCATTTTATGATTAAAAAAATAATGTTGAAGAACATAATATCATTATGTATATGAATTAAATACATCCTATCCATAACAAACATGACTTACGTAACAAAACATATAAAGAAAAATGAATCAGTTAACACCTGAAACAATGATACTACTAAAATATTATTAACAAAGCAATATTAAAAGATCATATATGATATAATATTTATGTATATGTTTATTGTATAATTTAATAACAATTATTTCACCATTATACAGGAGGTTAACATACCCTCAACTATGGAAAAGTACAAGGTAAGGGGTTTTCATCTCACTTCGTATTCCCGTGAGATTCCTGCTATATTTCCACTAATTCCTTTTGTGTGGTGTATGTACTGCCCCATGATTGTATTATTTGTGTAATATACTTTAATTTATTGGTATTTAAATCTTAATTTTATGATCCTTATTTCATGGGGTGTATGTTTTGTAAGTTACCAAATCAGTAAGTGAATTTCAAATATCAATTTCTACTCATTGGGTTTTACACAAACTTCATTGATTATTTTACTCCAAGATTATGTGTGAAATCACTATTTATTTATTTATGTAGTAATTTCCACTCCCCTTTTTGTGGATATAATTTTGATACGCATAATCCTTCCATTTTTAAATTCTCAAGTCATCAATATGAACTTGATGAGAGTAATCTTAACACAATTTTCATTCATTGAGTTAAACATCCAAGTCATTGGTGTTGTTTTTACAAGAATATGTGTGAATGTCCTCTGATTGATTTACAAAAAATATTCAATAATATTGAGTGTATTTATATTTTTCACACATAATTATGTCATTTATTTGTCCTTAACCTAAGGATACGGTCTTTATAAGGGATTTCATCTCAATTTACATTCCATTGAGACCTCTTTGTTGTTATGCACCAATTCACTTTTATATAGTGTACATACTATACTTTAACATAGTATATCATGAATACATTTATTCTTATGATATTATAAAGTTTTTATTACCTAAATTATTTGTATTCAAGCATCTCTAATTTGGTTAAGAACTCTAACTAAAATATTATTTTAAATGTTTTAAAGATTTATTCTTCTAAATCATTCTCATAAATGTCCATGTTTTAAAAATGGTTTTAAGGATTTATTTATATGGACATGAATGTTTTAAAATTAAAATTCATTTTAAAAGTTTCAAAGTGGTATGGGACACTTTGATTCAAAAATCTATTTTTGACAGCTTCTTGATAAATAGTGAGACTTTTAAATGTTTTCAAGAAAAGGGAATATTTATCTCAAATAGTTTTACTGATTATTTTCATCTATGTAAATATCCTTCATTATTATTGATTGAGGTTGATACAATCTTCCATATTGTATTGGATGGGTTATATTTGACTGTGGATGTTCTATTTTTATACCATTCATGGTTTGTGGTTAAAATATTGACATTTTGTATGCTAGTTTTAATACGAATGTTTAGATTATGTTTCAACCTTTTCATATGAGTAATGCATTGGACTTAGTAAGTGACGGGTGGAGCTCATTATAGCTCCTTGATGCATCGGTTGGTCTCATGAGACAAACTAGTGTCTTGGCACAAGGCCTTGACAAAATCTTATTTGTAGTCTTGGCACGAGGCCTTGACTATGTGGTTATGATATCCAGCATTATGCATCCCATCATTATGAAATTAGATATTGATATTACATGCAATTATTCGACTAATATAATATCCATGTGAATAAGTGAATGGAATTATTTGATTTATATTTTCCATATTATGCTAAAGTTAAAGTTTAAAAGGCTTTTGTTTTAGTCTTATAAATTACCTTAAATGTTTATGATTATTTATGAAAGTTTTCACTATATGGTTATCCTTACTGAGCATCTGATCTCACCCCTTTCTATGTTTTATTTTCCCCAGGATGTGAAGAAGTATATCGTGATTAACCTGCAGGAATAGGCCAAGGTTCAAAGGGAACACAATGTTTTTTTTCTTTATTTCATGATGTAATGTAAAACTTGTGTATGTATTCATTACTTCTAAGGATACTAAACAAATAGGTATTTTGGGACTTGATCTCTTATGATCATGCCAATGATATGTAATAATGCACCAACTCTAGGTAACTAGGGTCAGAGCATTACAATTAGACATTATTGGTGGTGGCTTGTTGATTTTTACTCACCCTGTTTGGGCCTCCATTTGGTACCCAGACATACTTCATTGATGTGGGAAGGGAAAGGGGGAAGCACCAAGTTATGGAAACTTTATTTTCTATACTATGATATAATATGGGATTAAAGGACTGGTCTAGTGCTTTTGATGCTAGTGGATATTAGATTTTATTATTTTTGTACACTTTTTTATAGCATGTACTATTGTATTCCTACTACCATGTCCCCTTACTCCTCACTTTTTTATAGCATCATGACATAATCATCATTTTTATATGATACTGACTTCAGTTGTTATTGATTATTTATCTATTTTTATGATTTAATTCTATCTACCTATATTATTTTTGTTGTTTCCATTATTTGGTTTTGTTAATTTATCTACTCTTTACTTATATGAACCACTCTAATAAAGAGGGTGTAGTCTCCCCATCATTCCATAATAGACCCCCACTATTAGTTGGCATCCTCTGACATATGAAGAGGCATGCTTGAGGCCATGTGTCCATTGGGTTAGGTTACTTATCAGTGAACCAGGATTGGGATGTCAGAGAGTGGTATAAGGGCCTCTTTTCTTTTCCTCACTATTTTGTTATAGTATAAAGGAGATAAGGATGTTTTAAATTTGGTAATGAGCCTGTTTCTAAGAGTAGCTAACCCACATACAGGGAAAATTCAAGTTTCCAGGGATGGGACTTGTTGTTTTAGTTTTTTTCTTGAGGTCGTTCTTGTTATCTTTGAATATTTGGAGACGCCCCTGAGAGAAGGGTGAAACTCATAGCTTATATGCTTATTGGATCTTCCAAGAATTTATGGGATGTTATTACATAGTTAGATCATGATTGGGATATGTTTTGGAGGGATTTATAGTCTACCTTCTATGATTTCTTATTTTTAGAAACTTTGAAATATGAACAATCTATGGAGTTTATGCACCTCCATCAGGGTTTTATGACCATCATGAACTATTCATATTACTTCAATGAGATTCAATGTTTTGAACCAAGCCTTTCTAGTGATGAATTTATCAGATTTAGGTGAATTTATGATGGTCTTAGGCAAGTTATTCATTCTTAGGTGAACATTTTCCATTTAAAGACTATTTCTAAAATAGTGAACTAGGCCCTGATATCCAAGTATAACTTGAGGTAAGTTGAATGTGTGGGGAATGGTGGTTCAGTTCCTAGATAGAGTGGAAGTTCATCATGTATTAGAAATATCAATTTTGAGCTTTCTCATGGGGGCAGCAGTAGTCAGAGTGTGCTCTTGGGTAGTTAGGTGATATGTCATTAGTGTAGAAATCCAAGTCACGTGAATCAAAGTGTGACAAAGACCTAATTAAGTGTCAAGAATGTGGAAAAGTGGGCCATATCCAGTGATTTTTTCAAACCTTCTCACATTTTACTAGTGAGAGAATATCAGTAAATACTACGCATTATGGAGTGGGATCAGTAGCTCCACATTTGGCAAGGAGTTGGAGTATTATAGGCCATTCAAGTTGGGGAGTTTAATGAGGTCGAGGAATATAGACTTCTAATATATAGTTACAATAGAGATAACTTACTTAGGGTAGTCAAGTTGTAGATTGGGTCCACAGATTGGGCCAAATATATACAGTAAAATATGAAATCTAGGAGCAAGAGTGTCAGTCCATCTATAGTTTGAGGTATAATCTTAGTAGCCTCGACTTTATTATCTACTTTAATTGACACTGGTGCTTTAAATTCATTCATATCTTCTATTTTAGTGAGTATACAAGGTTTTGAGATCAAATACTTCAATATAGTGATGGATTTGGATACTCTATTGGGAGTCTGATCAGATGGTCTACATCTATGAAAGGAGTTTTCCTTTGAGATAAGTGTATATCATTTCTTTTGAAATCTTTTCATCCTCAAGATGACAGGTTTTGACATCATTTTTAGGATGGACTGGTTAGTTCCCTTTTATGCCCATATCAATTGTTATCATCGATGGGAATCCTTCTCATCACTCAAGGGTAGTAGATATGTTTATAAAGGAGAATGGGAAGTCCAAGATAGTTGAGATAGACCTGAGCATCATGGGTTGGGAGGAGTGTTGACCCATATTTCTAGTCTTTTTCTAGATGATCATGGAATGTAATAAATGGATTTCCCTCCTATAGTGGACCATTTCAAGGATATATTCCCTAATGATTTCTTTGGGTTTCCTTTTATGATAGAGGTATATTTTACTATTGATCTAGTGTCAGGAGCGAAACCAATATCTATCCTTCCATACAGGATGGCACATACTAAGATTCGGGAACTCAAAAGATATTTAGAAGACCTAGAATACGAAGGGTTTATATGACTTATTAATTCTCCTTAGGGTTCACCCAATATTTTTTTTTTCAAGAAGGTGGATGGGACCCTCGGGCTTTGTATGGATTACCAAAGGTTGAATCAGCTTACTATTAAGAACTAGTACCCACTTTTGTGTATAGATGATCTCTTCGACCAACTCTAGGGAGTCGGGGTCTTCTTGAAGATTGATTTGAGGTTGGTAAATCATTGGGTATGAGTTTATCATTTTGATATACCACATATATATTTCTAAGGTAGATATATCATTTATAAGTATTTTATAATGTCTTTTGATCTCAGGAACACATCAACAGTTTTTATGGATTTAATGAATCATGTTTTCCTCTCATACTTGGACTCCTTTGTGGTATTTTTCATGGATGATATCTTCGTGTATTCTTAAACTCAACATGATCATTCCAAACACCTCGACATAATATTGATTACACTAACAAAGCACCATATATATTCTAATATCATGAAATTCCATTTATAGATTTATAAAGTTTACTTCATGGGTCACATAATATCGAAATAAAGAGTATTAATGGATCCAGATAAGGTGAGAGTCATGGTTTCGTGGGTGAAAAAAAAACATCTTTGATATATAGATTTTCTTGGGGCTAGTTGGGTATTATAGGTGTTTTATTCAGAATTTCCTATGCCTTATATCACTTCATATAGGATTTAATAACAAGTGTGTTAAATCCACCCAGTATGAATCTTTTGAGAAGGACTTTTAGGAGTTGAAGGGAAGGCTAGCCTCAACGTCGAACAAGATTCTACCTGATCATGGTAGAAGATATATGGTATATTGTGATGCATCGAGCATAGGGATGGGGTAAAATTTGATGAAAATAGATTGAGTAGTGGTGTATGGGTCTCAACAATTGAGGCCTCATGGGGTAATTACCCAACGCATGACCTCGATCTAGAAGTATTATTCCATGCCTTACATCACTGGAGACATTATTTTTGGGGGGAACGGTCCATATTATACACGAACCATAAAAGTGTCAAATACATATTTAATCAGTGTTATTTGAACTTCAGATAGTGAATATGAGTTGAATACCTTCAATATTTCAATTTTGAGCTTTCTTACATGTCTAGTAAAGGCAATGCAGTGGTTGATGCTCTGAGATAGAAGACTTGGAGATAATATGTTTAGGAAGACAAAATTGAGTGGTAGTTTATGGATATTTTATAAGATATATCTAGAGGTTTAGGAGTGTCATAGGTAGCCTATTCTTATATATTTATCAATGACCTCATCATTTTTGGATCAAGTGAATATGATATAGCTTTCAGATCATAAGGGCTTGGTCTTGAGGGAAAGCATTTCAGGTGGGGACCCAACTCCTAGTTGGGTCGTTGGTGAGGATGAGATCTTGCATATTCATGGATGTTTCTGGGTACCCAAAGACATACAAGAGGAGATAATGAGAGAATATCATGCCTCTAAATGGTTAGTACATCCTGAACTTAGAAATATATACCATGACTTACACTTATAGTATTGGAGTCCTTGTATGAAAAGGTATATAGTAGGTTTTGTTGTTAGGTGTTCCACCTGTCAACAGGTGAAGGAAGAACACCAGTGACCTGATGGTGTTTTATGATCATTACCCATTTTGGGGTGGAAATAGTATTAATTCACTATGGATTTTATTACAGGATTATAAAAATCACCTTGAGGTAGTGATATAGTGTGGGTGACTGTGGATAGTCTAAAAAAGGTCACCCACTTTTTTCCTATCAGAGAGACCTTCTCTGTGGATGAACTTGTCATACTTTATATTCCAGAGATTATATTCCTTAATGGTGATCCACATACTATATTATTGGATATTTATGGATTTTTACTTATCAGTTATGGAAAGGGTTGCATAAGTCTCCTGGATCATAGTTACTCATGAGTATATATTCTCACCCTCAGACCGACAGTCAGTCTGAGAATACTATACAGGTGCTAGAGGACATGTTTCGAGCATGTTTCCTTGAATTTGTAGGTTATTGGTAGAAGCACTTACCTTTTTCCAAGTTTTATTATAATAATAGTTTTCAAGTGTCTATACAAATGTCTCCAAATGAGGCCCTATATAGTAGGTCGTGCTTATCACCTCTATGTTGGTTAGAGGCAATGGAGGCAGCACTACTAGGACCTTATCTCATTAAGGAGACATTAGATCAAGTACAGATTATCTAGATCCATAAGGATATATTTCAATATAAGAATAAGTATTATGTCGATCATCATCACCAACCCTTGGAGTTTGAGGTGGGAGATTGGGTCTTCTTTCATGTTTCGACTAGATTGGGGAATTAATGGGTTAGGAGGCAGGGTAAGCTATCACCTAAATTTGTTGGACCTTGCAATGTTTTAGAGAGAGTCAGACCAGTGAATTATTAAATATATCTTACTTATAGATACAGGGATGTTCATAATTTCTTTTATGTCTCTTAGTTGTGTCATTACTATTCAAACATGTCTCATTCCCTTTGTCCTGATAAAGTCAAATTGGAAGTTGATGCTTTTTTGAGGAGTATTCAGTTCATAAAGTTGATTATACCATGAATTATCTTCAAGGAAGTTAATTTCCTTTGGTTTAGTTTCTATGGTAGAATGGAAATTTATAGGACAAGGCCTAGGATAGAGAGGCCGATATATGTGCTCAGGGGATTGAGTTATTCTCAGATGAAAATCAGCCACCCTTAGGGAAACTCGAGAATTATTTTTTTAAGGAAGAGAGGTTATAAGATCCTAATATTTATATGAGGTATGGATCCTATTATTTTTTATTTAAATATTTTTTTATCTATATGGGAATTTAAATTTGGGTTATAGTGGTTTCAGGAGTGTTTAGGATCAGTTTGGGGCATAAAGTTACAGTTTTTTGAGAAATAGGTAGAGGCACATGGTTAGTACTAACTGTGTGGATCAACCATGTGGCCTAAAGCAGAGAAGCACGGTTTGTTTAACCATGAGAGGAAGGCCACGTGGACATGAAAAAACTACAATAAATTATAGGTGTGTGCATGTTTTCTCTTAACTGTGCACCTAGCCATGTGATGGGGTGGACAAGTTGGATAGTGGCTATGCATAGACTACACATGGTTTGTCAAACAGTGTGCCTAGTCATGTGAGGGGGTATCACCTTGGGTAGTAGGTGTGCATGGTTGGTGCATGGTTTTGCCAACCATATGGACAAACCATGTGACAATTTAAAATGATGTAAATGACCATTTTACTATGTTTTCTTTAAACCTAAAACCACCCTTCTTCCTCTTAATTTTTCACAGTAGGCTGCACATATGAGAGATCCCATTATTCTCCTCCTAGTCTTGGTGAGGTCTCCCTCATCCATACTGAGAATTAAACGTATTCAGTCACATTTTTTCACCCTCAATAATTATATGAATCCAGTTGATTCTTTTCCTAGTTTCTCTAACCATCATTAATGTTAATTTCATGCATACTCTTATGCCCTGCTTTTAGGTTGTTTGTCTAGTTTCTCAAATTTCTATCATTCCATCCTGAATCAGTGGATGATGCTAAATGAGGATTCTTTTACCCATCTATGGTAGGTGGTCTAGTACTTTTCACTAAAATTCTAGTTGTTTATTTCATGTGTCATTGTGTTGTATGCCATACTACTCCCATTTTTCTTCAAAATGTGGAATTTGTTATTAAATGGTTTATACCTTAATCAAAATACTCACATATACCCTTGATCTTGTTAGAGGTCGTCTACCTCAATAATTTTATGAATACATGTGTGAATAATCCACATCCTAAGTGGTTTTTTCTTCTAAATTATGATTCAAATGATTAAATTTAATTAATTGAAATGTTAAATGGAATAAAGGAAAAATTAATGGAAATTAAACGTCACTTGACCTTTGTTAAATGGTAAAATGGTATGGATTATACACCTGGCCCCTTATTATTACTTATCAATTATATGACTTCAATTTATGAATGGAATTGATAAATGGAATGGGTGAGATTCATTAGGCTTGATTTTAATTTGACGTGGATGTGATTACATCATGATTACTTTCTATAATGGACATGATGATCCTTATTGTTTATTGGGAATTAATGGACACAATGCTCCTTATTATTTATTTAGAATTAATGGAAATGATACTCCTTATTTTTTATATAGAATTAATAGTCACAATGCTCCTTTTTTATTTGTAATTAATGGACATGCTAATCCTTATTGTTTATTTTGAATTAATGGACATGATGCTCCTTATTCTTTTTATTTAGGATTAATTGACATGATGGTTATTATTGTTTATTTGTAGTTAATGGACATGATGATCCTTTTTTGTGTGTAATTAATGTACATAATGCTTCTTATTTAATATTTGGATGTTGGACATGGCACTTCACATCGTTGATTGGGATTTTTGGATGTTCCACTTTATGTTCCTAATTTGAATGTTTTTGTTTTCCTATAACTGATAAGTAATTAATTCCATGGGACTTGTTGATCCATTATATGATTATAATTATATAGGGATACCTTGATTTTGTACCTTGGGTCCTGGGCCTATATTATATAATGATGATCATTTAGATACATTTTGGATTAGGTTAAAATAGGTATTATGGGAGGGGTATCTCGTGAGGACCTCGAGCCAAAAAGGGTATTGTTAATTTCATTTACCACTTTTGTTATTATTACCTGCACACTACTTCATGATATATTCATACACTGGATAGTATTAAATATCATTGGTGGTGGCCTACTGATTTTTACTCACACCCTATTCAGGCCTCCATTTGGTACCTGGATAGACTTCATGGATATAGGTAGGGACAAAGGGAAGCACCCAGTTATGGATGCTTGATTTTCTATTCTAGAATGGAGTACGAGAGAAAAATACCAAGAAAGTGCTTGTGATTCTATTGGTGATTAGCTTTTTGGCCTTTTTTTACACTTTTGTATGGCATGTACTTTTGTATGTCAACTTTCATGTTCCCTTATTACCCACTTTTTGTATAGCATCATGACATCATCATCATTTGTATATGATACTAAATTTAGTTTTTATTAATTATTTATCTATTTGTATGATTTAATTCCATCGCCTTGTATTATTTTCATTGTTTCCATTATACGCTTATGTTGATTTATCTATTCTTTACCATTTTTCACCACTCTGATAAAGAGGTTATAGTCTCCCCACCATACCATAATATACCCTCACTACTATTCAGTAGCCTCTGGCATATGGGGAGGCATGCATGAGGCCATGTGGCCACCAGTTCGGGTTAATTATTTGTGAATTGGGATTGGGACATCACACAGCTAGATCCAACTCTCTAATCTTGCATGTGAATAGTGTATTAGAGATCTCCTATATCTTGGATCCCACCTTATCTTGATAGAAAGGTGAGAAATGATATTATACGCATCCATATCCTCATATTACTTTATAATAATATTGTACATAGAAAATATAAAGAAACATTGGACATCCATTATGTCATCCACATGCCTCAAATAGAGAGATACTTCTTCCTCGCTAGCCTATTTGGAAAGAGACTTGGGAAGTGGGGTTTTTATCATGTATAATTTTCATTTGTGGCATAGTATAACGTGCAAGCACCAATATCATTCCTAGAAATTCACATCGGTGAGAAGGTTATCCTTATCTACTATGGATCACAGTGATATTTTAAAAGTCATTTGATTTTCCATTTCTACAAATTAAGAGAAGATAATTAGTACTTATTTTATTTCAAAAACAGATTAATAAATTTAAATTAAATTCCATTGAACTCTCACTATTTTTTAAAAACCTGATAAACCTCCCTATAATTTTTAGAATATCTTATCACTTATAAATTTTAGTGTAAATGATCTATATTCCCCTTATCATAACCTAGACTTGGGCCTGAAAAGTTATTTGAAGGGTTTTAGGTAGTTGTAACTTTCCAAATACATTAACCCACGGTTCCTTGATCCGTTGAGTAGACTCCCCAATACTGAAATCCTTAATAAATATTTCATCAAACCTTTCCTATTAGTTACAACAAGTCTTTATTGGGTATTCAACCCTTGATGTGAACCAAGTTAAGTCAACCCAAAAATCCAAGCTAAAAGTTCCAAGATAATTGAAAGCACCCCAACTTGGGTTAGTAAAGAACTTTTAACTATGAGGTCGACTCTAACTTAAGTAGTGGAAGTCTATACCAACTTAATATTTTGATTAATGTATTTTCATTATTGTGTGTAAAAGACCATTTTATTTTATAACATTCCTTGTTAATATTAAATGGATTTTACTTAATTAATTAAACATGTATGATAAAACATGCATGTATAATTAGGTTATATTTTATTCCATCTTGAATTATTGTTGATTCATTTATTCGATTATCATACAACATAGATAAACATAAATAATTAACTATTAAAATAAAAAAATATATAAGAAGCATGAACATGAGATTATCTAATAGTTAATTTATCTAGCGAATGATAAACTAACTCTTAGCCCTAGGGGAATACACCTTGAACTGTAGCGTGGTTCATGTTGTAGCATTCCTCCTTGGCTCCTATGTATCGCCTTGATTGGTTTCACCTCAACTCTTAGACTTGGACTATATCCTATCTCCTAGGAGCCCCATCCTTATATAATCTTTTTACTCACACATAGGTAATGGGGTATAATAGATTGGATAAATGTGTTTTACATAAAATAAATTTTGGGCATACAGGCCCTTGCATAATAAGGATGAGGGGGTGACACACAAGCCAACAATTTTAATTTAATCATAATAAATTAAAATAAACCAATCACAAACATAAGGATGGTCTAATCTCATGATCAACCACATAACATGCAATGATCATACATTTTAAATCTTGTTATCAATTACTTTGATTCATTCTTTAATTAAGATAACACGCCATAAATTAATCCAATTGATTCAATTTATATTAATTTCATCCAATCATCCTTAACTCATCATCATCTATAATTTTAAACAAAATTAATTTAATTTAAAATTAATGAAGTACACAAGTGTACTTAGAGGTAATTTTATGTGCTTATCCAAAAAAATTAACACAAAAATTGATTTAATATATAATTATAAATCCTATGAAATATTGTGTACTATCAAATAAAATATATATAAAACACATATGAATAGGTTTAATTCTATTTTTATTTTTTTCTCTCCACATAAAATTGGGTACACTATCTATAATAGACTACATGGTGTGTACTATTTTACATGGCGTGTACTATATTCTGCCCATGTTCAAAGCACATGCCTTGGGACTAGGCATGTTTCATGCCGCAGACAAGTTAGAGGTACATGACATATACTCAGATTACATAGTATGTGGGCTCGGAGTTTTCATGGATCGATAGTCTTTGTGTCATGTATTTGATACACATAACGCTGGGAAACCCCATGTTCTTGGTTGTGAGAAAATAGGTACCACATGTCATGTACAGTGGTTACACGACATTTAGTTCTTCAAGTCATGTTCTAGTCTGTTTGAATCTACACATTGATCCAATTTTATCAGATCTTGGATCTAATTTCATTGGATCTATCCAATTTTATCATAATATTCAGATAAGAAACAATAATACATGGCATGTATTTAGGCAATACATTTTGTGTACTCTAGTTTTGTCTAAGAAGAGCCTTTTCCACCTCCAGATGGCATTCTTTGGATGTTTCTTTGTTTTTTAATCTTAACTATTTACTGGTTATATTAATTAGAATGAAGTAGGGAAGATACAATGATGTTCAGATATTAAAATGAATCGATATGAGTAAAAGAAATGAAAATTCATGTAAACAATCAATGAATAATAAATAATTATAAATTAAACATGTGACCCCTCTGATACTACTTATAGAATCTGGGTGTGGTGGAAGCGCCTTTATAGCATAGACAACTTATAATTTTAGTATTAATTTATGTATAATAATTTCTTAATAAGACAAGTAATGTCATGTACAACAAAAAATGTATATTAATTGACTAAATAAAATGCCATAACTAGAGAGGAGGAAATTCACATGTAATTTATAATTAATTTATGAGCAGGTATAGAATTACCTCAACTTGTAATTCTCTCTTTATTGATGATCTGGTTGACTGGATTTCATCATACCATCATTTTACTACAGGATCCAAGTGTAGAATCCCTCTAGAGGTGTTCCACACATACACTATAATATTTGAACATCATCATAGAATTTTTGGGTGCTGGAATGGCCTATCCTAAACATTTTCATTATTCATGATTGATTATAGAATAATTCTTCTTTATGGAGGAATAAATCTTGATGTTCTATTGATGTATTGAGATAGGGGGGAATATAACGTGCTATATATCTCTAGATATCTATCTAGGTCTTGATAGAGTATCTCTCTATCCATTTTGCACAACAAGAGTGATTCTGGAATGTGTTATAATTATATATTTATTGTGGAAAGTTTAGGGTTGGAAAATTGCACACAAGCCCTTTCCCCACTTAATAATTCTTAGTTGACCACATGTTTAATAATATTATTTTTTTTATTATTATTAATTTCTTGACATGCACAACACTTTAAGAATATAAATAAATATCTTTTATATCATTTCCAATCATAACATTAAGCTTGGTCTGCTTTCCTTCATCAACATTTACCGATCATTGAATAATGGTTATTTATTTAATAAATAAATATCACTACAATATTCTTCAATAAATATTATATTCTAAAAACCTTACAAATAAATATTTATTATTATTTAATTAGAATATCCTTTCAAATAACTTATGATTAAATCATGGTGATCAACCAAACCTGAATAAATATTATTTATTCTAACTTGTTAAATTTAAGGTTAGCATCTAGCAACACGTCAAGACACTCATAGAGAAAAAATGTAATGTCGCAATGACATCCAACCTCCTACAAATGTTTACCATATAATATAATATCATTATTGTAATATCTCAAATAAAGTAGGTTTCACATTGGTTCCATCAACCAATGTGTTCGATGTCTTTTTCTTTGACTTTTCAAAAATGAACTCACCCACTAAAAACCGTGATCATGGATTTATTCATGCATTCTTATTCTCATCAAAGGGCATGATATATCAACTTCCTTCAACAAATAGAAGGGATAAATCCTTTTTCACATTACCCATTAATTCAATATCACTCATGACAAACCCAATATATCCTACCACACCGTGAGCATATATCATCATGATTTTCCTCAATATATCAAAGTATGAAAGTCATGATATCCATTAATAATGATCTTAAATTCTAAGGGTCAATACATACATCCCCAGATAATAATATCAAATGAAACATGAAAATGTGGATTTCCTATTGATGAGTCTCTTCTATAACACCCTGAGATTTTATGAAATATTTTTTTCAAATAAATTTAATTTCTCTGATAGCTTATGTTACACAGAACACTATGTTTAAATGAAACATGATATACTATTAAAATATTGTTATTTGTGGAAGTTATAACCTAGCAATTAAATTAGCAGGTATGAATAGGATTAAATAATTTATGAAATATATATAAATTTTCTACTCAATATAAATTTATTGATAAATTCTTAGTAAATAATCACTCAATTTTTTATTAAAGTCATTTTATTCTTTAAAAATATGATTTCTTCAAAAAAGTTTTTTATTGATTTTTGTGAGAAAATATTATGATTAATTTCTATAACTTTTAGAAATTTTATTTTATAAAACAAATATCATTTTAGAAATCAGTATACTGAAATTATATTAGGATGAATTTTTTAGAATTTTCTGAAAAAATTGATTTTCCAATGAATAGTAAAAAATGTTGATTCTATTGAAAATTGTATGTAAAAAGTTACATTTTATTTTAAATTGGTTTCAAATTAAAATTATTTTTATTATATTTTAAATAATACAATTAAGGCCATTATAATTAATTTTATGTTTTAATTTAGTATAAAAACATTTTTATGGGCAAAAATGCATTTTCCAGAAAAACTATTTTTATGTATGCAACATGTTTTTAACTTAATAAATTAATTTGATCGCTATTGGTAAATGATTTTAATGAAATTTATATATAATAAACTCAATAAATGTTTTAACATTAATCTAATATTTTTTTATTCATGGGATAAGAATAAATATGGTTTTATGCTTAAAAACTATTCTTTTTCTAAAAAGTAGTTTTTGTCACATTTTGTGCACTAACATTAAAATTAATTTCTTAAATTTATAGGTATTTAATTAGATAAAATTAATTAAATATTTATAATTGTAGTTTAAAATTTGGTAAATAAGCCCCTTTTATTTTTTTCAATATGAATAGTAACCATAGTAAAATTTATCACCGTGGTAAAGGGAAAATTGGGTTAATCTAGATTAAAAATAAGTGATAAGTTCATAATTATTCATTGTATTTGTTATTAGATAAATATAATTATACCCTTAACACCATAGGATCAAAATTGAATTGTTTAATTGACACTCTTCAAAGAAAATGACTAATATATTATTTAAATCAAAGAAAGTTACAAAATGTCACTCTCTTAGTTTCAAATATCCTTTATGTGTTCACAAAGGGACAAAAATTAGTTATGAACTAATATTCAAATTCATTTTATTATTCATGAAATTATATTAATTATGGTAATTTATTTATAATTTTTAGGTATTTTATAATTACCTTAAATGCTTATACAATAACAAAATAGTATTTATTTAGTTGATAGAAAATAAAATAAATTATTTTAAAAATATTAAGTGATATAATTTGAGCAATTTATAGTTTTACAATAATTTTATAGGTGAATATGACATATTAGTGTTGTATTAAAAGATTATATTTGAATTTTAACTTCCTCTTTATGTATTTTAAGTCAAATTAAATTAATAGTGTCAAAATTGAAAATATTGGTATTTTTTTTAAAATAATATATTATTAAATTATTTAAAAATCATAAAAACCTTAAAATAAGATGAGGTGGATATGATAGGCTATAAAATTTCATTAATTGGACAATTGTTAGAAATTTTCACCTTATAAGTAAAAATTACAACCCTTTAATTTTGAAAAAGTTGTTACTGTAGTTAAAATTAAAATTGGTTAACTAAGGGTTAATCAAAATGATAAGGTTTAAAATGAAACCAAAAATTTTATAAATTCTATTAGTTGATAGTATTACAATACTATAATTGTATCCTTTATAACTTCTTTACACCACTTTGATCCTTATAGCTCATCCAAACTCTATAAAGTTGTCTTCTAAACTTCCCTAAACACATTCTAGAGGTTTTTGCTTCTCAAAAGACCAACCCTAGAGCCCTTTTGAGGGGATCTAAAGGAGTCATTTCAAAGAAGAGGTAATAGCCTTACCCAATCACTTTGTTATACTCTTATTTTCCTCCTATAAATATATTATATTTATCATAAAATAATAACTTCAGTATCCTAAATATTCTAAAATGTTATTATGATTATGAAAACATCATTATATACCCTCTTTCCCATCAAATGAGATGTGAAAGTATCTCTCGTGCGTATATATGGATTACTGTCTCCATGTAGTGATACAATTAATTTATAATCACCATATTTTATGGATGGGTATTATGATGGTTTTATGTTTATATATGATACTTATTACATAATTATACTTTTATAATGATAATATCATATCTACCTTCTTAACTTCCAAATTGTTAGAAAATGATAATGTCATGTGGACTACCACCTCCACGAAGCGATATGATTCATTTTTCACTTCCATTATACTTGAATTATAATAAGGATATATTTAATGAATTTATATTATGTATATTATTTTTTAGTAAAATTTAATTATTATTTACCTTATTTCATTCCATCTGTTGAAAAATGAAAACAACATCCATGCATACGTACAGCCTACCGTCTCCATAACAGTGTAATTCATTTTCTATCTATACTTTTTATGAATGATTATAAATATGTTTATAACGAATATATATAGTTTTTATACCATTATTAACATTCTTTTGATGATGAACCCATGATCAAAATACAAGGAGAAAAACTACTGAACTAGAATATACATGAAAAACAAAGCAGATATCACTCGGAATAGTAATTTTAATAAAGAGGTGTTAGAAAACATGTGATAAAATTTTATAAGTAAATAATATGGGGTATGATATATATGAGTGTTTTTATGTAATATATATATAATAAATATATATTTATTATACCGGAGGTTCCAATTCATATAAAGGAAGTTGGTCAAAAGGTAATGGATTTTTATCTCACTTTTATTTTCATGGGACACATGTCATATTCAACACTTGTTTCTTTTGTGTGTTTTATATACTAATAATGAATGTATTTTATTATTATTATAATTAAAATTATGGTATATAAATATCCATCTAATTTTCCTTCTTTTATGGGGCTTATTATTCAAAAGTTACCAAAGTGGTAAGGGTTTTATGTTACAATCTCATTATTTATCGAGATTGTTTATGATTAAGTTTTAAATGATAAAATATTATGATATATCACTCAATAAACACTTGAATTTTATTCTACTATGATTATTTATTAAAAATACAGGTTTTTATTTCATTTTCCTCACCTTAAGTACTCAAGAGACCAAAATTATATTTTTAAGTAAAATCGACTTCATTTTTCTCTTCAGTCAAAAAAACCTTTTTATTACCTGTCAATATTTTTTAAAAATGTTTTAAATAATGTTTTTAATATTATACTATGATAGTTTAAAGTCATTTTTTACCCATTTTTTACTTTTTATAAAATAGTTTTAAAGTAACCTTTTTTTCATTTTCCAAACAGGGTATTTTGTGACTTTTTTAAAAAAAAGCATGGAAGGAATGTTTTTTTAACTTATACAGAATGATATGATTTTACCACCATCATAAATTTTTTTTAATATAACTTTATAAGTTTACAAGGTTATTTTCAAAGAAAATTATTTTCTTTATAATTGTGTAGTTTTTTTAAAATAAGTGATTTCAAATTGGAAAGTTTGTTTTCCTCGAGATTGTTTTAATGATCTTTTAAGGGTATTTATATTCATAAAAGACAAAAACCCTTGATTTCACTTATGATTTAATGGGGATATGATCCAAGGATACCATCCTTATTATTTCTCTAGATAGTTTATAAATATTAAGACATGATGTTTATGAAACTCGTTTCTTTTTCATGGGTTATGTTATAATGAAATGTTTATGAAACCCATTTCTTTTCATGGATTTTGATATGATGAATGTTTTATGATCTTGTGGAACACATATGTATTATTTTCATTAGGTTATGGGTGGGACGTATATCTCTCTTTAATGAATTGGGTAAAGATAGATAACTCGTGAGGTAAATATGTTATGTGTGGACCTAATTTCATGTTCACAATTTTATGTGTAGACCTAGATTTAATGTCTATAAATTTATGTGGGGACCTAGATTCCATGTCTATAATTTTATGTGTATACCTGGATTTTATGTCCATAAAATTATGCATGGACCTGTTTTCAAGTCCATAAGTTTATGCGAGGGCTTGATTTCATATCCTTTACTTAATGAGTGAAGTTATTTCTATTTATACATGTTCATGGTGTTATAAGATTATGTGTATTCTACAAACTCATGTCTTATTCTAATGTTGTGCTCTCATGGATCATGTTATTTTATTCCTTTATGATCCATATCTTATTAACTATCAAGATTTATACCATGAATCATGATTATGATCTTTGATATGAAAATTATGGTTTTAATGTTTTAAGATCATATTCTTATACCATTATGCATATGTTATGCTTATTTGATCATTGATATCTCTCTTGTTTACCCTTATTGAGCATCTGAGATAACCCTTTATCATGTTTCATTTCCCTAGGTTGTGAATAATGGTTTTAGGAATGATATGTCTAATAAGGGTGCTAGTTATGAAGAACTTAATGGGAGACTCTTATGAACTAGTTTTTATATGTCCAAGTTTCCAAAGATACTAGACCTATACAATTCTAGTGTGGATTGTTATGTTATGAAATGAATATTTATTTATTATGATGAAATATCTATGTATAAAAAGTATGAGCCATTATATGTTATCATAATCTCCTATCTTGGATATTACCAAGGGTGAACACCATGAGAAGGTGTCTCAATATATTAAGAGCCCTCTACCCCTAATAGCTTGTATCTTCGATGTCCCGTCACACAATATCGTCCATCCATAGAACAATATTCAAGAATATTGTCATAGAACTTCCTAGTTCTCATTATAGTAGGGAATTTCTATGACCTTTCAGTGCGACATACATTCTTGTGACATTATCACATGTGAATGTAATTCAGAGGAATAATCATGATGTGATAAGAAAACTTCATTAATAATGAAAACATGTTATCAAGTACTATAAAATTTGGTACTAGAGAACCAACCCCGACAAGACTAAACTTAGTATTCTAAGGGGATAGAATAAACTCATGTGTACCTTTTTGGGGGGTGGTATAACCCTGTACAAGGTGCACTAATTGTGAAAATACAACACAAATAGTTAAAAAATAAAGAAAGAATAAAACAATTTAACTGAGTGAATGATTGTCAATGAAAATGCTAGCATTTGGATTAGGTAGCACTACTAAAAAAACGGGCAAGGGAAGCACTGCCCTTTTATCAGCGCTAAAAAAAGCGCTGATAAAGGGGGGCCTTTAACAGCGCTAAAAAAAGTGTTGTTAAAAGTAACCCTTTATCAGCGTTTTTTTTAGTGCTGATAAAGGCTCCCCCTTTATCAACACTTTTTCTTAGCGCTGGTAAATTTTATGTTTCATAAAAAATAATTTTTCATGAAAAATAATATATTGTTATATAAGTATATTTATATTGATATAGATATAATAGATATTTTTTAAATATACGTATAAATAGACTATTACATTTAATATATAAGAAACTTAGTGAAAATGGATTTAAAATATTAAAAAATATATAATTAATTAATAATTTGCTAATTATTATCAATTAAAAATCATTTGATAACAATTTGAGGACACAAAAATCAAAACAATTAATAAAAGATCTAAAATAAGTTGAAAATGTAACTCAAACTTCAAACGGCCATAACTTTTGATCCGGGTGTCCGTTTGAGCTCTACGGTATATCAAATCGAAGCATGCGATGATATCTACGTGCCTGTGACCCAAGAAAATCTTATGTCACAATTTTCAAGCCCAAAAAAGGCAAAGAAGGCCTCCAAAACTGAGTTTTTAGTCGGGATGCCCTGATTTGTTAACATTCAAACATGTATAACTTCTAATATGAATGTCTGTTAGGCTTATACCACATATCATATTGAATATTGTTTCATTTTCTTTTATTTAACCAGTTGTAGAGTTGAAATGGACTTCTATATTAGAAGTTATGGTCGTTTTAACATTATATAGATTTTCAAATACACATATATATATGTATTTATTCGTAAATGTGTGTGTGTGTGTGTCTTTGTGTGTGTGTTGTATATATGTATATATGTATATATGTATATATGTATTTATTTATTTATTTATAAACACACATAAAAAACATATTTTATAGATGTTTTTAAAACTAATCTTAAAAATATATATTAATATACAAATAAATATACAAATAAAAAATTGTAACTACCAATATATATATATATATATATATTAATATACGAATGAATATATATATGCTAATATATGAATAAACATATATGTATTAATATAACTAAATATATTTATATTAATACGAATCTATATTAATATACAAATAAATATAACTATATATATATATAAATAAATAAATGTATCATTTAATAGAAAAAAAATGAAATGGCTAAGTGGTAAAGGTGCAGGTGCGCAAGGGGGAGGTTGCGGGTTCGAGTTCGGGTGGAAGCAAGGAAGTGTGTGCGCATGTGTGGGACGCACGGGCAAGGGAATCGCGTGGGAGTGGGAGGGGTCACCTAGTACTGATAAGGGGGGGTCAAGCACTGTTAAAAACTCCCCCTGAATATAAATTATTTTTTATTTATTTTTTATTTGTTTTTTATTTATTTTTTACTTTTATCAGCACTGATAAAAGGGGTCTTTATCAGCACTTTTATGAGTGTTGATAAAAGGGACCCCCTATCTTCGCCTCGATTAACAACGCTTTTTTAGCACTGTTAATGCACTTTTGTAGCGCTGATAAAATCCATATTTGTAGTAGTGTAGTGCTTAGACCCTTCTGGATGTTGAAACAATGAAGCTCAGGAAACCGATAGGTTATATAAGAAATTAGTTGAATGATGAAGCTCTAGGGATCAGTTATCAACTATACAACATGTAAGAGTAAAGCAGAGTCACATATATGCTTCTTTACTACATGTATTGGTCTTTTTATATATAAAAATAGCAACAACTATTTTCTTCAATTTAAAAGGCAGGATTCCCCTTCATAAATTCCAACAATAAAATCTTTATGTGGAAGTAACTTTTAATTGGTATCTATATACTATAAAAATTAAAATCATTTTATGCACAAAAAATCATTAGAAAAATAAATAAACAATTAATATAGTAGTAAATACATCTATAAAATTTGATCATAAATGTTTTAGAATACTCTCATAACTCATACAAGACTAAATATATATATTAAAAAACAATTTTAATTTGAACCTTTCTCTTTCCATGTATTCATATTGCTTGTGATTATTTCCTAGATAAATATTTCACATGTATTTTTCATAAAAGATATATAATTAATATCCATTCAAGATTTCTCCTAATATTTTGTAAAACAAACTATACAGGGGAAATTGTTAGACATTCAATACTATAGTAAATACTTTCATAATAATGAGTATTAATGTTATTGTAAAACTACCTAAAAATATATGATACTAGCTCTTCATATTTCAATTAGTTTGGATTTAAATATCTCAAGTTCCAAAATTTTAGCGTGGATATCCATACACACTTAATTCCTTTGAATCTCATTTTATTCTTCATAAAATAATCTAAACCCAATTTTCATGAATTCTAAATAATTAATGACTAATATTATAACAAATAAACATTAAAAATATTTAAAATAAACTTTCAACCAATAGAAATATGTAATAATATGAAAAACATATCATAATTTCATGTTTAAGAATATCCTATAGAAACTCACAAAACCATGTATGTGAATTTAACTACATGAGTGATTTTTACATATATGAATGTCTCGCATAGAAAAATTTACATATGATATTTATGTACATGTCTGAATTAGTTCATGTAACTTAATCCATGTGGTTGAGTTCTATGTAAATGAATTTCACTAAGTAATCGAATTTGTCTACGTAGCTAAATCTACATAACCAAAGTTCTCACATAGAAAAATTTACATATCCAAACCATTAATGTATCTGAATTCACGTAATTGAATTGATCATGTAGTTGAATTCACATAAGTGAATTGATCTCATATTTGAATTCACATAAGTGAATTGAACATGTAGTCTAATTCACATATCCAAAATTCTGAAATCTATAAACAGCATGACTTAACAAATTTCAGACCTAAATTAGACCTTCTAAATTGAAGAATATGAATTGGGTTCGGTTGACTTATATTTATAAAATTTTATTATATTTCCAAATAATCAAGAATCACCTTAATCAGACATCTAAATCTCAAGTTATCATTAAAATATAGTAGGAAAATAGTTCTGAAAAACTATATAATTTAGACTCTATAAATTCAATGAATTATATCCTAATTTTGGATATGATAAAGATACATTCAGAATTTTATTTATTCTAACTAAAGGTATATAATTTTCTCAAATTTCAAACACGAAATGAATTACTAAATTTGGAGTACTATACCCCAAATTATGACTGAAATAAAAAAGGTAACCAAATCTAGAAATTTGGCTGCATGGATTTTTATTTGGCTACATGGATTTTCAATTTGGATATGTGGGAGCAGTGCTTTGGCTATGTGGGAATAATGAAAATCATGTATAAATGATATTTTAAGGTCTCATGTGACATTTTTATCCTATTAACTTTTCATGAAACTTATAGAACATGTTATAAATAGTTAAAAAATGAAATCTCAAGATAAATTAGGTAAAGAATAAAAATATGTAACAAAAGTTAAGCATTCTTTAAACAATTCATAAGATAAAAAATATAGTTACATAATTCAAAGTATAAAGTATTTTAGATACTTATGTTAAAGGAAATAAAAATAAATAAATATTTGTAACTATCAAAATGTAAAATGGTCCAAGGAGCCACTCAACAAACTCTTCAACTAGGCCTACCTTCGAGCTTAGTCAGTTGTCCTTTGTGATGGTTGGTTGCTCAAGTGGGATTGCCTCAAGGGGTTGGCCTATTTTTTATTACCTTTAAAATATTACATGCCTTTTACAACAATAAAGTCCCCTTGAACATATAAATTCAAATTCAAATTTTCCATAATTCCAAGGATTCCCTATCCAATATAAGGTTACCTTAACCATTCTTTTCGACCTATCTTTCTTCACTCAAATTTGTAAAGTTGTTGTGGACAATGCATTCAACTTTTTTGTAGGACCTCGGAACACCCTGAGAGGGGAGGGGTGAATCAGGGTGTTAAATTTTTCTTTTAAAATGATGTATCTTGTTCCCACATTGGTAAGAACATGTTAAATCTATATAATAGAGATGTGTAGTAATAAAACAATCACATGCATAAAGACAACACAACATTTTTATTTGGTTTTCCACTAAGGGCTATGTCCAAGGAACATATGCCGATAGTGTGTCAGTCATACCAAAATCTACTAATCTTCACTAATTTTGAAACACATAAGGTTGGTCACAGTTACCCTATTCCGGGCACACTGCCTTTACAATACTTTAGGGATAGATCATTGTGTCCCTCAAATCACTTCTGTTGACTCCCCCAAGATCACTACTTTGAAATAAGTCTAACTCAGTTTATCTACTTGAATGTCGCTTCAATGATTTGGCATTAAAGTCTTTGTCCCTGACTTATCACGAAACTCTTCTTGCACCATAGACCTGAGTTGATGCACACTGAAATCCCTATCTAATTAAACCTGATATTCAAAAACTTCCTTTCACAAAGCTCCTTTTTGATTCTCACTTCTTCACGAAGCACCCCTACCTTCATGGAACACACTACCTTCGTGAAGCTCCCTTGCCTTCGTGGAACAACCTGCCTTTGCAAATCTCCCTTTCCTTCACATAACAACTTGCCTTTGTGAAGATCATTAATCCAATGAGGAACATCACATCTTCACGAAGCACTCAATACTTAGAAGCATTGACTTCAGTCAAGACTAGAATAGTCTTTTCACGAAGCTCAAGCTTGCATAGACTACCAATTATGTGGAGCACCCCTTTCTTTGCGAAATCAGAGAGATCCCAAATTTTCTCTAAAAAGTTCATCTCAAATGAAGAGGGTTAGCCTCTTATTTATAGGCTCATATAATCGCAAAGCTCCACCACCTCCAGAACATTTTTCAGATCGGTCAAAAACATCTTCGTGGTGCTCCTCCATTCACAAATCTACATAGAAATTCTATGTTCACAAAGCTCATCATAACCGCAGAGATTTCCATCAAAACCCTTCACACCGCCATAGAGATCCAATTCTCGTAATCATGAAGTAACACTATATCAAATTTAAATTCTCCATATCTTTGAAATCCTCAATCTAGTCTTCATGAAATCCATGCCTTTACCATATTTATGAAGAATTGATTCCAGAAAAATACCTTTCTTGAATCTCAAATTCTCATAATCACATAGAACACCATTATAATACTTTAATACTTCGTGAAACACAAATCATGAAGCCCATCTCTATGAAACTCATGTCTTTTACATATTTTCATAAGGCCTTCAAGAAAAAACACTTTTCACAATGCTTACCATTCTCCAAATTTCAGACCCCAAAAAATTGTCAAACACTGGGAAATGACGCCACCTTTAATACTGCTTACGGCTTGAACTGTATGATCCCTTTCCTTGAAATATCCCTAAAAATCCATCATAGGATTGAAAAAAAACATAAACTATACTCTATTTCCAACAAAGAACATCCTTGGTTCCAATAATCTCCCCCTTTGGGTTTGTTGGCAATCTGCAGATAAATTCAATAGAGCACTAGCCACTATCAAAACCCAATACACAAGAATCAACTCAGCCAACACTCTAAGTCTACATGAGCAAAGATCGATGTAGAAAACAAGAGGAGTGTGAATTGGATTCTTGTGCCTTGTAATGCTTAAATATGTCCAAGCTCAGCTCTGATTGTTTCCTCATAACATCAAATTCTTTTCTCTATTCTCATTTTCTCCCTTTTGTAACTCATCATTCTACCCCATTATAACATTTTTTAATTTCTCTATTCTCCATATTCCTACAACCAACCATAAAAACATTGCTTTATCATTAAATCTCTCTATTCTCCCCCATTGTTAATAAACCCAAAGAATCAAATTGTGAATTTAAAATATTTAAGCACACTCCCCCTAGATCATATCTCCCCCATAAACTTATAATACATCAGATAGCATATTAAAATAGTTAGCACAACTAGGTAGAGGGGAATCTCATGAACTCCTTATGAACTTGGAGGTGGTTGAACACTGAGATTCAACTGATGTTTTTCAAACATAGTTGTTGCCAGTGGCGTAGTTAGAATGTCAGCCACTTGATCATCAGTTCCAATATGATCCATTTTAATCAATCCTTGTTCAACCTTTTCCATGATAAAATGATATCTGATTTAAATGTGTTTCATATGATAATACTGAATAGGATTCTTTGTAAGATCAATTTCACTCTTGTTATCGTAGTGAATCAACATTAGTTGTTTCACTTCATCTCCAATATCAATTAGTTGTTGCTTTATCCACAATAGTTGAGTGCAAGACTTTGTAGCAGAGATATACTTAGCTTCAGCAGTACTGAGGGAAGTAAATTTCTATTTCTTACTAAACTATCCCACACATTTATTCCCAATAAAGAATGCTCCCCCACTTGTGGACTTTATATCAACAATATCTCTAGCCCAATTAGCATCAGAAAATGTTGATAGTTCATTATCTCTTCCTATAGTAAAGTTTAATACATAATTATGAATACCTTGAATATACCTCGTGATTATTTTCACTACTTCCATATGTTCTTCCTTCAAATTACTTTGAAAGTGGTCCATTAATCATTTTGAAAAGACAATATTTGGTCATGTACTAGTCAAGTACAATAAGCTTCCAATGATTCTCCTATACATTGTGGGATCTACAGATGTCTCATCTCCATGATTTCCTAGTTTTGTCCCAACTATAATCAGAGTCTACATTGGTTTGGAATCATGCATATTGAATTTTTTTAGCAACTCTCTTGCATACTTTTTCTGAGAAATGAAATTATAGTCTTTCCTCTAAATAACCTTTAGCCCTAAGAAGTATGTGACTTCACCAATTGTAGATATTTCAAATTCTGATTTCATGTGATTGGAAAATTCATCCACTGATCTCTCCCAGCTTCCACCAAATATAATATCATCTACATACACCGGAACCATAAACTAATATTTCTGAGAATTATTCACATAAATATTGTGATCCACTCCTCCTATTTTAAATTCAAGCTTCTTTAGATAAGAATCCAGCTGAGAGTACCACACTCATGGTGCTTGATTTACACCATAGAGAGCCTTTATAAATCTGCAGACTTTCATTTCATCATTAGAAAATAGAAAACCCATTGGTTGTTCAATATAGACTTCTTCTTCAAGAACACCATTTTATAATGTTGTCTTGACATCCATTTGATACACTTTATACCCTCTTTGGATCTTCATGGTAAGAAATATCCTGATTGACTCCAGTCTAGACACCGGAGCAAATGTTTCTTCAACTTCGACATGTTCAATCTGTGAATATCCTTTATGCACTAATTTCACCTTATTTAGGATCACATTACCATGCTCATCATATTTTTTCTTAAAAATACACTTTGTACCAATAACATTGTGACCTTTGGGTCTCTTAACTAGATCCCATGTTTGGTCCTTGTTGATTTGGTCTAACTCTTCATTCATGGCTTTAACCCATGATTTATCCTTTGCAGCTTCTTCAAATGAGGATGGTTCCACTACTAATAGAAAGGATAATTGTGCATTATTCCTAATTCTTCTTATCTGTGTGGGTGCAGTCCAATCCATAATGATGTTAGACTGATCAATTTTTTCTCTTCGATTTCTTCTGGGAGGTTTGGAAGAATTTTCTTCATCCCTATTTTCCTCTTCTGATTCTTCCTCTGAATCCACATCATGCGGTGACCTCTAAATATCTTGCACTCCTTCCTCTACTTAAGAATTTGAATCTATACCACGTTAATTGTCTTATACATCTTCAATCACATCTGCATAAGTTTCGGTCATGGTATTTGTGGTCTTATCTTCAACTATATTAGCATCACTTCTTTCCACAATTTTTCCAAGACGCTTATTGAAACACTTGTAGGATTTTCTATTCATCGAATATCTGAGGAATATTCCTTCATCTATCATATCACCATACTTACCTTGGTTTTCTTTTTTATTTTAGATAAAACATTTACTTTCGAAAACACAGAAATACATCAATGGGGGCTTCCTTCCATGCCACAACTCATAGGGTGTTTTGGTTTCACTCATATAAATCAATGTTCAATTTTGAATATGCGCTGCAGCTTGAACATGCTCTTTCCAATAATTTTAAGGAATACGACTCTCAATTAGCATAGATTTGGCCATGTTATTCACCTATTGATTATTTCGCTCAACAACTCCATTTTTTTGTGGGGTTCTCACAACAGCCACCTCATGCTTCATTCCATGCTTCTCTAAGTAATTTTCAAACTCAATGGATGTATATTCTCCTCCATTTTAATATCGCAAAACTTCGATTGGCTTCCCAGTATCATTCTCAGTGATTCGACGATAAGTCTTCATGAAATCAAGCACTTGTCATTTCCTATTTATAACTATTACACAAGACATTATACTATAATAATCAATAAAAATTATGAAGTATATTTCTCCATGAGTTACAACAACATTTATCAGAACACATACATCTGTATGGATGAGATCAAGAATATTCGATGCCCTTTTCTTCTTTGTCCGATATGAACTGCAGACCAACTTTCCTCATATGCAAGCATCACAAGTCTTTCCTCATTCATGCTTCATATTGAGAATATCCATGACTATATTCATATTAGATATCTTTTCCATTTATTTTTTATTAATGTGACCCAAAATTCGATGCCACAAGTTGTTTTTTTCTTCAACTGTCAGATAGCAGATGTTCTCTTTACTATCAACTTGTTATAAGTTGTCATCTGTTTTGCATCCTTTCATGAGATAATTCCATATCTTTCCCTTTATAGTGCATCCTTTTTTATTGAAAATTAATATGAGTCTTGAGTCACAGATTTGACTCGCACTAAGGAGATTGTGATGCAAACCGTCCATATGAAGAACTTCAGTCTTCTTTAGCTCTCCATTAGCCAGTTCAGTTCTTTTAATACCTTTAATCCTCAAAGAATCATAATTATCAAATCTTACTATTCCATCAACCTTTTTATAATATTATTTAATAGGTTTGCATTTCCAGTCATATGAGATGAGCATCTGTTATCAAGAATCTAGGTTTTTCTGCTCTTTGTAGCTTTGAGATTTACTTCTACAAGGTTGGATTTCTCAATTTTCTTATTTTATTTCCATTAGATATTGGATCGAGTGTAGGAAACTACTAGACTTTAAATTCTCTATTCCATGTAATCAGGTTCTTCATACCCATACTCTTCTTCAAGAGGAGAAAACCTATTTGTGATAGCAACATTGTTTGATTGATGAGGATTGACTTGTCTCTAAGTTATGTATTTACTTTTCATGTCTATCCTATGCCTACAATAAACAACTTTATGGAAAAATTTAGAGCATCAAAAACAATATCCATAGAAATTATTTATTTTATAAGTCGTAAGATATGAATTTTTTCTCCTTTGTTGACTTTTTAGCTCTTCCCCACTCAAATAGCTCCTTAACTCTTCACAATATGACATTGTATGGACCATATAGCCACAAAATTGATATTTCATAAGTGGAAATGCCTTATCACTTCTATTCCTCCTCATGTATACTTCCTTAGTAAGGTAGCTTTGTTGCCTATCATTTCTGGTTTCTTGAGGATAGTTTTTTGTTCTCCTTTCAGTTTGAATTGAGGGTTTCTTTTTCAGCACTTCAGGTGACTTTTCAACATATCCAAATTTCAGCTTGCCTTTATTCTGGATCATTTTATTTCTAGCATTTGATGTCTCAGAATCACAATTGATTCCATTGTTACTCATTTGTGTAGTTCTTTGATCATTCAGAACATTTTCAACTCCATCAGAACCACGCTTAGCTCTCTCTATCAACTCAACATCTGAGAATTTTCTAAACTATATTTTCTTCTTTGTTTCTTTTAAATTTAATTCACTTTCAATTTTACTCCTCAGAGTAACAACTTCTTCCTCAAGCCCCTCAATAGTATTGTACTTCTCCTCAAGTCTGGAGGTAAGATCATTGATGACCTTTGTCTGTTCTTCAATTTTGAGCTTTAGCTCTACTAAATCTTCTATACTTCCAAAGGTTGTTGACTGTTCTTTCACTATTTCTTCTAGTCGTTCAATTTCATCATCTAGCTTATCAACTTATTCAGATGATTATTCCACAATTTCTTTCCACTTTTTTCATCTCTTACATTGATTCTCAAGTTTTCCAAAAGCATCCTTAAGTTTCAACATGAGATTAGCTTCAGTTGTTAACTGATTATCTCACGCTTTATCTTTTTATGGTTGTGATTTTTAAATTATATCCACCATGGATGTGTGTGTGCAATATTTAAATTATGCGTCTTCTTCTATAAAGAATTCATTATCATCATCTTCTTCTTCATAGAAAAAAATATTTCTCTACAATTTCTTACTAGATTTGAAGTCTCCATTTTTTTAAAACCTTTGCTGAGGGTTCTGAATGCTTCCAACTTCACTTGCTTCATCATTGAACTTTCTTGGACACCAAGAGGCAATGTGCCTAACTCTTCCACAATGAAAACAAGCCATAGGTAACTTTATTTCAAATTTCCCTTTTCCCTTCTTTAATTTCTTGGAAATGAGAGAAAGAATTTCATTTTACTCATTATCTTCATCAACACTATCGCCTGAAATTTTCAGTTTTTCATGGATTTGAATTCCATTTCCTTACTAACTTGGGTCATTGTAGCTTTTGGTTTGACTCTCATCTCATATGTCACCAGGCTACTCAGCAGATCATCTAAATAGAGTTTTGAAATATCTCTTTCCTCAAGGGCTAACACCTTTGCATTTCAAAGAGGTGAAAGTATTCTCAAGATTTTATTTACAAGATCAATGTCTTTGATTTCTTCACCAAGTCCTCATATTGATCCAACAACTTTATTAATTTGATTAAAGAAGGAATCTACATTTTCATAAGGATGAATCTTCATATCATCAAACCTATTGTACAGGACTTGAATTTTCGCCTCCTTCACTTTGTTGTATCCTTCATATATATTCTCAAGTTTCTACCACATTGAATTGGCTGATGTGCAACTCATTACCTTTAGATATATCTGATCAGAAAGAGTTGTAGTGAGAGAATTCTATGCTTTAGAGTCTTCATCAAGTATTTTCTTGTCTGTATTGGTCATAGACATCCCTGTAGGATCAGTGACTTGTATTCCTTATGCAGTAGCAAATAATACTTCCATTTGAAGAGATATTATATGAGATATCGTCTTGTTTTTTTCATATCTGAAAGTTGATTCCATCAAATAGGGGCACTCCCCTGACATTAACTAAGTTCTCCATGAGAGAAAAGAAGGACAAATTTAACACCAACAACCTTTTCCCTATGATGCCACTTGTAAGACCCCAGAACACCTTGAGAGGGGAGGGGCGAATTAGGGTGTCACCTTTTTCTTTTAAAATGATGGATCTTGTTCCCGCATTGGTAGGAAAATGTTAAATCTGTATGATGGATATGTACAGTAATAAAATAATCACATTAAAAAAGACAACACAACACTTTTACTTGGTTTACCACTAAGGGTTACGTCCAATGAGCATACGCCAACAGTGTGTTGGTCATACCAAAATCCATTAATCTTCACTAGTTATGGAGCATAGAAGTCTGGTCATAGTCACCCTATGTCAGGCACACTTCCTTTACAATACTTTAGAGATATCTCACTGCATCCCTCGAATCACTTTTTTCAACCCCCCCCCCCCAAGCTCACTACTTTGAGAGAAGTCTAAGTCAGTTTATCAACTTAAAGGTCATTTCAATGATTTGGCATTAAAGTATTTGTCCCTGACTTAGTATGGAACTCTTATTGCACCTTAGACCTAAGTTGATACACACTAAAGACCTATCCACTTAAAATAGATATTCAAAAACTATCTTTTACAAAGCTCCTTTACAAATATTACTTCTTCACAAAGCACCCCTGTCTTCACAGAACACACTGCCTTCGCAAATCTCCCTTGACTTCACGGAACAACCTGCCTTCGTGAAGATCACTAAGCCAACATTGAATGTCCCATATTCATGAAGAACTCAATACTTAGAAGCATTGACTTAAGTCAAGACTAGAATAGTATTTTTGGGAATCTCAAGCTCGTATAGACTACCAGTTTCACAGAGCACCCCTTGCTTCATGAAATCAGAGAGATTCTAGATTTTCTCTGAAAATTTCATCTCAAATGAAGAGGGGTAGCCTCTTGTTTATAGGCTCGCCCGATAGTAAAGCTCTACCATCTCCATCATGTTTTTCAGATCATTCAAAAACATTTTTGCGGCCCTCCTCTATTCGCAAATCTCTGTGTAAATTCTCTATTCGCAGAGCTCATCGTAATCATAGAGGTTTCCATCAAAACCCTTTGTGCCATCGTAGAGATCCAATTCTTGTAATCACAAAGTAACACCATCTCAAATCGCAATGCTTTATATCTTCAAAATCCTCAAGACAGTCTTCTTGAAATCCATGCCTTTACCATATTTATGAAGAGTTGATTCCAAAAAAATACCTTTCGTGATGATCGAATTTTCATAATCACAGAGCACACTGTCACAATACTTTAATACTTCATGAAACAAAAATCATGAAGCCCATCTGTGAAACTCATGCCTTTTCTATATTTTCATAAGGCCTTTAAGAAAAAACACTTTTTTCAATGCTTTCCATTCTCTAAATTTCAGACCCCAAAAAATTGGCCAACACTGGGAAACGACATCACCTTTAATATTTCTTACGTCTTGAACTGTATGATCCCTTTCCTTGAAATCTCCCTAATCATCCATGAGAGGATTGATAGAAAACAAAAACCATACTCCATTCCCAACAAAGAATAGCATTGGTTCCAACACTTCCAGTAGCACCTAACATTCATTTACACTTAAGACTAGTTCTCTAATCATATGAATTAAATTCAAAACTTATATAACATTCAAAAACATTCACACACAAATTAGTTGATAACAAATATAACTTCATTAGAAATTCCAAATGATCTTCAAAGGATAAGTAGGTCACATTGGGTGTGCCATAAGTGATATGATATTAATCGAATAAGTCAAGAAAGTATTTTTTTCCCTCCTGAGTTAATGAAAGCAGGTATCTCATGTCTTTTTATTGAAATGGAATTGTCTAATTAAATCAATAGTCAAGGTAATTCATTGATGATTTCATTTCAGGTACTCAAAGAAAGATATATCAAATGTATAGGTTGATGACATAATTATACACATGTTTGATGAGATATTGAGACAAATGGATTATATTACACAGTAATCATTAGTATGAGGTTGTCTTCATGTTTTTGGATTTCAATCTTAGACTTTAGGCTAGCTCACCTTATGTAAATGAGAAAAAGGACTAGAGACTAACACACTAAGTGTATCTGAAAACTCAGTTAAGTTCTATTTGAATTCAATATTTAGAATAAATATTATTCTCAATGTTGAGGAATAATAATTATACAAGTTATGTTGATCACATAAATCCAATAAACAGTTAATCCAATTTGGAATATATATGAGATGAATATTAAATAAATATTTATTCATCAATTAGTGAATATAATATTTATTTATTTAAATAAATATTTATTATTTGATATAATGTCTCTGTTTTTTCCATGTAAATCCTTGAAATATATATATAAATATTTTCAGAGCCAGACACTGAGACGGTGCGTGGTTCTGAGGCCCGGTGAGCCCAAAATTGACATTTTAAAAATATAAAATATATTAATATAATGCATGCGCAGTATTCCTAAAAAAGTGGAATAAATCTAGAACAAAGGCTCTGATCAGAAATATGAGACCAATGTTAAGTTCAAAATGTGGTTTTTACACTAAGTGTGACATAACCTATGTCAGCATTAGGTGTTTGTAAAAATGTTTTCGAAAGCACAAATAATAAATAAATTTATTTATTTATTTATTTTATTTGGTGTTGACGCAGCAACCTAGAAACTCTCCATAAATATATGGTTATAAATTAATCACAAGGTTATCCACATAACCCTAAGATTGTGAGAGGAGTCATTAGAGGAGGACTTAGCAAATGACAGCGGGTCGAGATTGTGATCAAGGGTCGTTTCCCCAACGGAGGTTGTGGATCTCACCAGGGACATCAATGTGCGACTGTTCTTAATCAGCGATCAATCCGAACCTGATATAGGACATTGTTTTTTTTTTTTGGATTGATCCCATATGTTTATCTCTTTCAGAACGTGATGCTTTGTACGAGCGACCTTGCAGGTCACCACTGTGTTGGACTAATCCAGGAGAGTCGACACTCATGATCCCAGAGTTGGTGCGAGCTACGACAGAGAAGGTGTAGATCATCCAAGAGTAGAGGAGGACTGCATAGAGTCATCATAAGTCCTATAAGGACCGATGATGGAGGCCTTTGGAGTTCGAGGAGGGAGATCATGTGTTCTTGAAAGTCTCTTCTTGACATGGATTGCAGAGATTTGGTTGAGGCGGCAAGTTATCATCGAGATTCATTGGCTTTTTTCAGATAATGCACATAGTCGACAAGGTGTCATTCCTCTTGGACCTACCACCACATTTAGATTGGGTAAACAATTTATTCCACATATCGCCGCTAAGGAGGTAAGTGAGCGGTCCATCGCATGTTATCGTCTTGGGAGAGTTTGACATCGAGGATGGAGACACCTTTGCAGAGTACATGATGGAGATCAAGGATCAACATGAGAAGATCATTTGTGAGTGAGCAATTCCCTTAGTGTGTGTCAGGTGGAAGCATAAGAATCTCTAGGAGAGCACCTGGGAGCAGGAGACTAATATGCGAGCTCAGTACCCTCATCTTTTTTAGTAGTCTTTTTCGCTTTTTAGAATGAAAAGCTCTAAGGTCGAGAGAATGTAACGTCTTTGTTTTTTTCTTGTAATGTTTTGAAATATATCTAGAAATGTTTTCAAAGTCAAGTTGTGAGATAGTGCGCTATTCAAAGGCTCAGTGATCCCAGAATTGATATTTCAAAAATATTAAATATATTAATATAATGCATGCACAATATTCTTGAAAAAATGGAATAACTTCAGAATGGAGGCTCGAATCAGAAATATGAGGATGTCGTTGAGTTCATAATGTGGGTTTTACCCTAAGCATGACATAACCTATGTCGGCATCGGGCATCTGTAAAAAAGTTGTCGCAGACGCAAATAATAAAAAAAATTATTTATTTATTTATTTTATTAGGTGTTGACGCAACGACCTAGAAACCCTCAATAAATATACGGTTATAAAAAAATTGCAAGGTTAGCTACATAAACCTAAGATTGTGAGAGGATCCGTTGGAGGAGGACTTGGCGAACAACAACGGATCGAGATCGTGATCAAGGATCGTTTCACCAAGGGATATTGTGGATCTCACCAGTGACACTAGTGCAGAAAACATTTTTTACGTCGGTTATTTTTCATTATTTACGTCAGTTTTTAGGTGATGTTAATACGGACGACGTTATAAATAACGTTTTTTACGTCGGTTATTTAAAACCCGACGTAACATCCCTAACATCACGGTGTTTATCACGTCGGTTATGACATAACCGACGTGATTAACCCTTCCCCGGGCCTATTATCACGTCGGTTTCTTAAATAACCGACGTGATAAAAAGGCCTGGGAAATGTTTTAGCACATCGGTTATCCAATAACCGACGTGGTAAATCGATTCCCAGGCCTTTTAGCACGTCGGTTATATTAAGAACCGACGTGATAAAAGGCCCGGGAACGGTTTATCACGTCGGTTCTCGAAAAAACCAATGTGATAAACCCCTACCGATTTATTTACCACGTCGGTTATAAAATAACTGACGTGAAAGCGATATATTTTTTTTTTAAAATAATTGCACTGCTCTCACCAAAAAGCAACCAGAAACCAAACAACAAAAATAACCATGCCAGCCCTCCCCCAAGCCCCAACTGAACCCCACCCTCATCTATACCCACCTAACAACCTGGCCAGCCCTCCCCCACCACATTGGAGCCCCACCACAACCCTTGGACACCCCCCACCCCTTGGACAGCCCCCCCACCCTCATTTACACCCCCACGACCCCTAGTACAGCCTCAAACACCCATTGGACACCCCTCCCATATCCCTTGGACACCCCCCACCCCTTGGACACCCCCACCCCTTGGACAGCCCCCCCACCCTCATTTACACCCCCAAGACCCCTAGTACAGCCTCAAACACCCATTGGACACCCCCCCACACCTTGACAGCCCTCCCAGACCCCTTGGACACCCCCCCCCCCGACCCCTGGACACCCCCCCCCCCCCCCGAGCCCTTGGACAGCCCCAAACACCCCTTGGACACCCCTCCCATATCCCTTGGACACCCCCACCCCTTGGACACCCCCCCACCCCTTGGACAGCCCCCCCACCCTCATTTACACCCAACCGGCCCCTTGGACAGAACTCCCAGACACCTTGGACACCACTCCCATATCCCTTGGACACCCCCCACCCCTTGGACACCCCTTCGACAGCCCCCCCACCCTCATTTACACCCCCCGAACACTAGGACAGCCCCAAACACCCCTTGGACACCCCTCCCATATCCCTTGGACACCCCCCCACCCCTTGGACACCCCCACCCCTTGGACAGCCCCCCCCCCCACCCCCTGGACACCCCCCCGACCCCTTGGAAACCCCCCCAACCCCTTGGAAACCCCCCCCCCATCCCCTTGGACAGCCCCAAACACCCCTTGGACACCCCTCCTATATCCCTTGGACACCCCCCCACCACTTGGACAGCCCCCCACCCCTTGGACAGCCCCCCCCCCCACCCTCATTTACACCCAAACGACCCCTTGGACAGCCCCAAACACACCTTGGACACCCCTCCCATATCCCTTGGACACCCCCCCCCCCACCCTCATTTACACCCCCCCCCCCCGACCCCTAGGACAGCCCCAAACACACCTTGGACACCCCTCCCATATCCCTTGGACACCCCCCAAACACCCACCCACCCCCTTGGAACCTCTCCCCCCATACCAAAATCCAGACCAGAAAAACCATCAACAGTAGACCAAAACAAGAAGTAGAGAAAAATTAAACATTCACTTATATAACATTCAAAACTTACACTGTCAACTTCAAAAAAAACTAAATCCAACCTAAACGACTACGAAATACACAATTACATTGACAATATTCAAAATTACATTTTACATTACAAACAACTAAAAGTCAATCAAACCTGTAAAATAATTTGACCACTCCACTTGTAAGTGTTTGATATCTTCAGCAGTAAAGGGTTGAGGGTCATCAAAAAGCTACAAAGGAAAAGGATAGTAGTCAACGTGTATAATGAATAAATCAAATTGAAATATTATGAGAAAGAGTAAATCTTACCAGGTCAAAACTCAGAACTGTCCCAGTTGTTATTATTTCATACATAAATCTTAACATGTAATATCCGCATTCGATGATGCCTTGTTGCTCGTGACATTTCTGTTTGAATGAGTGTAAATTCAATATATTATTTTTATGTAATAAATCAAAATGTACAAATTATAAATGGATATTTACCTTCGCATGTACATATTTGATCTTGAAATTCCTTTTCTTTGCGCTTTTTAGAAAGTGGACCCATGCCCAAGAAAGCTGAAAAGTGGACTCACTGAGTCCACCGGTCAGCCGGTGTGAGCTCACCGGCCAGTCGGAGGACCCAGGCAGTAGACTTGTCCACTGCCTGGTGTCACCGGCCGGCCGCTGGCTCACCACCGGCCGGCTGCTGGATCACCACCGGCCGGCCGGTGGACCAGACAGAGAGCCTTCCTCTCTGTTTGGACCACCAGCCGGCCGCTGGCTCATCACCGGCCGGCCGGTGGACCAGACAGAGCTTTGCTGTCTGGACCACCCTCACCCCCTACCCCCTTGGACACCCCCCTGGACACCCCCCAACACCCACCCACACCCTTGGACAGCCCCTCACACCCACCCACCCCCTTGTAAACCCCCCTGGACACCCCCCGACCCCTCTGGACAGCCCCCCGCCCCTCCTGGACACCACCCCCCACCCCCTACCCCCTTGGACGCCCCCCTGGACATCCCCCAACCCTCTGGACAGCCCCCCCACCCACCCGGACAACCCCAAATACCCTCTGGAGAGGCCGCCACCCACTTGGACAGCCCCCCACACCCATCCAACCCCTTGGACACCCCCCTGGACACCCCACCGACCCCTCTGGACAGGCCGCCACCCCCTTGGACAGCCCCCCACACCCACCCATCCCCTTGGACACCACCCTGGACACCCCCGACCCCTCTGGACAGCCCCCGACCCCTCTAGAAAGCACCCCCACCCCTCCTGGACACAACCCCCCACCCCCGACCTGCTTGGACACCCCCCTGAACACCCCCCAACCCTCTGGACAGCCCCCCCACCCCTCCTAAACACCACCCCCCCCCCCCACCCCCTACCCCCTTGGACACCCCCCTAGACACCCACCCACACCCTTGGACAGCCCCCCACACCCACCCACCCCCTTGTAAACCCCCCTGGACACCCCCTGACCCCTCTGGACAGCCCCCCACCCCTCCTGGACACCACCCCCCACACCCTACCCCCTTGGACACCCCCCTGGACACCCCCCAACCCTCTTTATAGCCCTCCCACCCCCCTGGAATCGCTGAAAATTTACCATAACAAGAAGTTGGGCCATTCAAAGAATGTTTTTAGGTGTGGAGGAAGAACTGAGTTTCAATAGATAGAGAAGGAACTCGACATTAGGTTGTTTATTCTAGGTGTGGATTTGAAGGAGTTAATGTTTGTTCAGTGACCCAAGAGATTGAATCAGAAATTCAGATGTTGTGCCATTTTCTCATGATGAGGATGAATAATTGGTGGGGTTTGACTTTTAAATGGAGAGCTTAGCAGACCATCATATTTTCTATAGATCAGTAAAGGATGTTAGCATCGAACATAAGGCTTAAGGGATGCTTTCAGATCCAAATATGTATGTTGATGGATGCAATGGATCTAGTAGAGGTTCTAGAAAGAATGGTGGTTTTATTTGTTTAGGATAAGTAGTGAAGAAAAAACTAGTTAATTTTTTACTTGCTGAAAAGAGGGTATCTAAAATTTTTAACATGCCGAGGGGAAATCTGGCGAGTCCTCCTCGTGAAACTTTGTTTGCAGGGGGTGAAAATGGTGATGTGATCCCAAATCCATGCACCTATGCCATGGTTGTGTGTGAATAAAGTAGTAACAACTGTAAAAGGGCAATCCATCCAAATGGACACGCCCCAACCCTCTCGGGGATTTATAGAAAACGATGAAAAATTAGTGAAATCATAAAATTAGTCAATATTGAAAGTCGAACTAATAGATCTAGGGATGATAAATAAGATTATGGTGCCAAAACGAGTTAAAAGGGTTCGCAATCGAAGAATCTTAGCTAGTTTCAACAAAAAAATCACAACACATATATATATACTATCCGTGAAAAAAAATGAACGAGTGGGAGGATTACCTGAGTGTTGCGAGTTTAGATGATTGATCCGAGGAGATTAAATATGAGAAACGATGATCGCAAAACGAATCTAAACCAACGAAATGGACGAGCCGATTCGGGTTTACGCGCGAGAGAGACGAGTCGCGACTGTCGAAGGTAAACTCGCGAATGACAATCCACGGGTCTGGGTAAATTTTTAAATGAGTTATCACGTCGGTTATTCAATAACCGACGTTATAATTTTTTAAAAAACATTTATAACGTCGGTTATTCAATAACCGACGTAAAAACCTTTCTCCGATTCTTTTTTTACGTCGGTTATTTTATAACCGACGTTATAAAGGGCTCAAAATCCGCGTTTTTTTACGTCGGTTATTCCATAACCGACGTCAAAAACATCTGCGGATTCTTTTTTTACGCCGGTTATTTTATAACCGACGTAAAAAGGCCTTCAAAAACCGCGTTTTTTACGTCGGTTATTGAATAACCGACATAATAACTCGTACATATGTCGATTTGTTACGTCGGTTATTGAATAACCGACGTAACAAACACCCCCCGCTTCTGTTTTTTACGGCGGTTAATGTATAACCGACGTAAAAAATGAAGCCGCGCGATTAATAACGTCGGTTATAAAAATAACCGACGTTAAAGGTGTACCGAACACAGGTTTTTACATCGATTATTAAATAACCGACGTAAAAAACCTCGTTTTACATATTATGACGTCGGTTTTATATAACCGACGTAAAAAATGGTGACGTAAAAAACGTTTTCTGCACTAGTGTGACGTCAACTTGCAACCGTTCTTCGTCAGCGATCGATCTGAACCCCTAAGGTAGGTCATTATTTTATGTGGATTAATTTTGTTTTTTTTATCCTGTGTTGAATGCAAATCATTTCTACTAACATGAATTGATTCACTCGTCAACGGTTGACTTACGGCTGATTTATTTGATTATTCCTTGGTTAATTCATTCGTCCTTTTAATGACAATGGATTGAGGCCAACTCTAACATGGCCAAGGTTCGTTCCTCTTTGGTGTTTTATGGATTTCTCCCTCGTTTCTTCACTCGTCAATCACGAGCAATTTCTTTGGTCTGTAATTCGACAAATACACGGTACTTGATCGTTGCACGACCGTTCTTCGGCGCAACATATCAATATCGCAGGTGCGGTTCACAATCGAGGGTGCAATCGATCCGCGACAATGGCGGTGGGTGATAAAATGAGGAATGAGACTAGATCGTAGGTTCTCATTCATCTCGATTTGACGCGCGATGACAGTGTGGGGCGACAATGGTTGTTTTCCAAGCATATCGAAGGCCGAAATCCAATGAGCGGTGACAACAAGGCCAGTAAACCCCGGATCTAAAATCATTGGGCGTGATCGATGGCGGTGCAAGCGCATGCGTGAAGGAACCGCAGAATCTGGAAAATTATGTGGTACACAACATGTAATCCGGAGATACATGTCTTGTGGGATCCCCTGACTGTGACGCTAGGGTTTCCACAGAGAATAAAAGATCGCACACAGTGTACCCTCAGGTACACGAGCATGACCAAAGTACATGGGCTAAGCCATGTACTCAAACACGATCAGGTATAAATGAGCGGATTCGTGTACTTGGACATAGTCAAGTACACGGACACGACCAGGTGTACATAGGCATGACCAGGTTTACACGGGCATGGCCAGGCAACATGTTGAGTGCCAGCTCGACCTCAACACGTTGTGTACCCCTAAAGGACACGTTGTGTATATGGAGATTTACATGACGTGTGAGATGGAAAAACACGAGCAAGTTAGAGGTTGGAAAGACACCTTGTGTACTCCCTCTGATGGTGTTTGGAGCCCTTCATTTCCTCGGTATAGACCATGTTCGGTTGAGTGTGATACCTCAGTCCATTCCATGAGGGCACAATGTGACATTACGTCATCGACATATGATTGTGATCCCCTCTGCAAGTGTTGTATCTAATAGAGTTCGATGTATCCCCTAGTGGCCCCAGGTGTGATCCCCAACCCGAGATGATGAGATCTTCAAAGATCTAGTGTGCACCTCTTGGTGAGACTAGACGAGCACGACCTCTCAGATGAGTATTGTCAATGATAACATAGCTCGTGGAGTTAGTGACCCTAAAACGAGCGTTAACTTGAAGTCTCAAGCAGAAACTTGTGGTTTGCAGTGTTGGTTGAGACCCCTTGAGACCAATTGTCTGTTATGAGTATATATGAGTGTTTGTTATTGTTATGTCACTTCTCTTGTTGACCTATCTTGTGATGAGTTGTCTACTCTTGATGTTTTGTTATTAGTGATTTCAGAGTGTTTTACTGGGTATTGTTATATTCACCCCTGCATGAGTTTTGTCTGCGCATGTCGTTTATTATGCAGACAACAGACCTTTTGGCGATGTCCTAGAAGGACAGGGAGAAGACATAATAATAATATCGAAACGTTAGAAGTAATATTTCAAAAACGCTTTCAGGAATAAGAGACGATCATCATTCAAATCCTTCTCAAGACTGAAAGAACAAGGGAAATAATTTTTTACGATCAAAAGGATTCTTGTTGCAACTAACATCAAAATATGGTCTGGCACGGCCCAAACCGTCCCCCACACACGATGCGCGGTGCGGTCTAACATGAATTTTTAGGTGAATTTCTGATATCCTTTATTCTCGCCGTTAAGCAGCAGCCATGTTCAAGCAACCACGATGTCTTACCTTTCCCATGACCACACCACCCGCCGGCAACCGAGACAGTAGCCGTTTCCTTCGATCTTCACAGCATTTTAGTCTTTCGACTGGAATTTCTACTGCCCTCTTGCTCGAACATATGGTTTTTAAAGATTCTGCTGCTCAAATCCTTGAATTTGTTTTCTTGTTGACCCTTGTTGGCATTTGCGCGTCTTCTGAATGGTCTCCGTCGAGTTGGGTTATCTTCAGCTGGGATTGTGACGGACATGAGCAGATTTAATAGGTTCTCACATGGGGTTTTCCGGGTCTTTCTCGATAGGGTTTTGAGTTGCAGTAAACTAATCGCTGCAGGCTACTGGTTTCATCCTTCCGTCATTGGTGCTCTTATTTCCGGCGGTCTCATATCTTTCATTGCAGCCGTTTGGTGTTCTTTATTGTTCCTGTTCCCTGCATCTGATTCCGTAGCTCCCGGTTATGGGAACCCTGAGCCTGTTGTTCCTACAGCGAGCCAGTGTGATGTTTTTGAAGGGAGCTGGATCCAATATGAGGGTTACCCTTTATACAATGCATCCGACTGTGGATTTGCGGAGCGTGGCTTCAATTGCCTGGCTAATGGGCGGGAGGATGGAGGTTATCTGAAGTGGAGGTGGAAGCCCAGGAACTGCGTTATTCCAAGATTTGATCCACATTTGATTCTGGAAGAGCTCCGAGGGAAGCGGGTAGTTTTTGTGGGAGATTCTCTGAGTAGAACTCAGTGGGAGTCTATGATCTGTATGCTCATGAGTGGTGTGAAGGATAAGAGAAGTGTGTATGAAATCAATGGGAATGAGATCACTAAACGTGCGAGATTCTTAGGTGTGCGATTTGGTTCCTTCAACCTCACCATCGAATTTTTCCGTTCTGTTTTTCTTGTGCAGCATGGGCGTGCACCGAAGCGTGCACCAAAGAGGGTGAAGTGGGCCCTCAAGCTTGATAAGTTGGATAATACTAGTGAGGAATGGGTGAATTCTGATGTTTTGGTTTTTAATTCAGGGCATTGGTGGACGCGAGAGAAGCTTTTCGAAATGTGAGTTGTTTTAGTTTTTGTGCTTTCCGTTTAAATTGTTGTGATGTGAGTTGTTATTGTTCTTGGGTTGTTCGAGGGGAAAACATTAGCATGATACGAATGTTCAAAATATTTTTGATCGAAAAGTAACTTAAACTGTATTTGAGTCACCATGCCTCCATCTTGTGATTTAAAATTATAATCCTTTTTCGTTTAAACATTCTAGTTGATTCAGTTTCCTTTGCTTAACACCATTATGAAAACAGCAACTCTCAATTCGTAATGCTCATTGATTTTTAGCAATGATCATCTACTTTCCATTATTGTGGTGATAGGTGGCGCCTTTGTAATTAAAATTTACTGTCGCCCTCTGCAGCAATGACCCAATTTGACCAGACCCCCCCCCCCCACCCCCACAAAAGGCCGGGCCATCCCCAATTGAGCTTAAATTTGGCCCAAAATTCTTGTACAACCTGGTCCAAAGACCTGGTTTTTTCTCAGCCCGACCCGAAGACATATAATAAAAATAATATAATGTGCTTAATTTTATTATTATAATATTAAAAGATCTATTATTGTCTTCATTATTATTATTACATAATATTATTTATATATATTTTACCTTGTTTTCCTTTCCCAAGATTTCTGGCCTGCCATCTAATGCAACTAGTTTTCTTCATTAGGGGAAACTGTTCCATTCATTTCCCTCATAAAATCCAGTCAAACTGGGCCTAAGATACGAACAGATCAAAGTAGTGTTTTGTGATCCTACTGTCTCTTGGACACTAGCCTTTGAATTTGAGCTATAAAATGTTAGGGATTGGTTTTTTATTGCGGGCTTCCCCAACTCACATCCTCAGTGGCGGTATCACGGGCATGGTAGCTGTGGGGCCCACCAAGGGTTGCGCTTACCCTTTTTGGGCCCTCTTTAATCTGATTAGTATGTCTTCATCTAATGCACTGCTTTTCTAAAAATGACTGTGCTTTGTTCTATCAACTTCAAGCTCTGGCCCTGCAATTGAGATTGTGGTCTTAGTGTTAATTTTCCATGCAGCGGCTGGTATTTCCAACTAGGCAGTTCCTTGAAGCTTGGAATGCCAATCACAACCGCCTTTAGTATTGCATTGAAGAGCTGGGCATTGTGGGTTGAGAGACGAATAGATCCAAGCAGGACAACTGTGTTTTTCCGGACATTTGAATCTTCTCATTGGAGGTGGGTTTTCAATCTCTGAAAATGTATTAGTTTGAGAAAATATTGGTTATAAAAAACATTTCTGTTTTCATTCTCCAAAAAAGTATTGAAAACTATGTTAAAAAATGTTTTGAAGACCCAACTAAAAATAAGCATGGAAGTTATATATCTAAGCATTTTCATTTTCTGAAAACATGTAAAAACCATTCATTTTTGTTTTCATTTTCCAAAAAAAAAAAAATCTGCATATGCACATAATTCAATGCATTTTCTAATACATTTTTGGAAAACGAAAATAGAAATTGTTTTACATAACAGACGGCGATACAAGTATTGTTGCATTTGATATGTTGGAATGGAGTCAGGTAAAATGAATTAAATCTTGAAGTGTAAAAATTATACTAAAAAGAATGTTATTTGTTTTAGTGATGTTTTTGAAGATAAAAGCTGTGGAGTATAAGAATGAACTCTCTTCATTCATTCGCATGTTACAAGGCTCTTTAAATAATGATAAAACTGCCTAATCTCATGCTCATTCTATTATGACTCATTATTTTATTCAAATCCCATTTCATCAAACTTAACAACGTTTAAGTGTGTGTTTGAGAGTTTTTATTAGGGTGACATGAAATGACATAGGCTGACTTATGGGACTAGACTATTGTTTTGAGTAACTTTTTCGGAGGGGGTGAAATGATGATTAACGACCTTCTCATTCCCTTATTCCTGACCTTCAAAATTGTAGGATCAACAATAGAATGACCTTAAAATGAGTTGTTGCAAAAATATTTGAAGAAATGAGGGGGAAAGAAATTGATAAAAATAATAAGGGCCCTTTTTGGAAAGTAAGAAGATAAAGTTCAGTAATTTCATTCATTTTATAATAACATTCAAACAATTGTCATGTAAGGTCATTCCATTTCATCATCAATCTATAAAAACTTCCAAACATAGCCTAAAACTTTCCCAAAAAAGAAAAAGAACAAGATTAGAATTTCATTCTATAAAATGCATTTAGACTGCATGATCACTATTTTAAGTCTTTCCCTTCTGTCTAATAAAAGCAATAGCTTGCTTGAAATCATGATTTTCATGTGAATGTATTGCTAATTTTGGGATCAACTTGAAATGTTACCCTAAAAATGATTTTGAAAGAGCATTCGGGATAATCTTTTCCATGCATACCAAACAACCTATTTACCGATAACTGTCTGTTTTGATGCTGTGTCTACATCTGTGCCAGCAACCAGGGCCGAAGGCATTGTGGGGTCACCGGGAGCCCATCATGGAGGATGAGAGGGAGGAACATGAGCCCAATCTCAGATGCCATAATAAAGGCCACTAAGAACATGGCGGTTGCGGTTAAGGTTCTTCATGTGACTGCGATGGGGGCGTTGCGGAGCGATGGGCACGTGGGGTGGTGGGGTGACAACCCCTCAGTGCCGGATTGCAGCCACTGGTGCCTGCCCGGAGTGCCTGATATGTGGAATGAAATCCTCTTCTTTCACTTGCTCTCTGCCCACTGACTCCATCAAATTACATCCTGAAGTGGAAGTTGTTGTAGTTCTTTGGGTTGATCATGAACTAACCATGGTTATGGAGGGAAGTTTCTTCACTTTAATCCTTTGTAGTCTCTGAATAAATTATGTCAGTGGAACCACTGAAGTTCTGTTCTGTAATTATATTTGTAATTGTTTTGTGTACTTAATCTTATTATCTGTGAACAAATTGCCCGTGAGGTCTCATGCCGGTTGGTAGCGGTCCTCACTGACTTGGAGGAGTTGGGTCTCTTGTTTGATTCTGCTTGTGTGCCTGTGTGAATGAGTGAATGTCAAATGAAATTGTATGTAATATATAGTTTCTTAATATTGTGGAATTTTTAATTCAAATGTTATGTTTTGCATAAAAGGTATAGAAATATTTTTTTTATGAATATATGTGTATAATTTATCAATGCTAATATTGCATTAAAGAATGAGAATGTTTAATAATGATGGTTTTGTAAATGTTTTATTTGATAATTTTGTAAACCAATATTATAAAACCTTGAAATTGTTTTTTATGATTAATATAAAAAGAAATGATAGTAATGAGTTATGTTGAAGTAAAAGCAATTATTTTAATTATGAAGAGTATTTACAAAGTAGAAACGTGTTTAATTTAAATTTGATAACAATTTAATAAATATGTTAATTAAAAAAATGGTAAATGATTATTATTTTTTGGCATAAAAATTATTTGTTCAGAAATTATAGATAAAAAAATAAATAAATTTTAATACTTGGAACTGTAAATTGAGGCGGCAGATGTATAAATTTGTTAACATCGTTATCGAAATTGTTGTATAAAAATTATTTTACTGTGAAAATATTGGTGTTGTGATTGTTAAATGAAAATATATGTAAAAATTTTTAATATTGAGAAAGTGATTACTAATTAAAATCTTGTGTTTTTTTATCAAATGTATATAAATATTTATTTTTTATGAATGTGTATAATTCAATAATAATTTTAGCAAGTTAAAACAAATTGAAAATTTAAATATGTTGCGGATAAGTAAAACAAATACTGATGAAATATTATTAGGTTTATGAGTAGATACAATATTTATAAAGGAAACATAATTTTCTATAATGTAACAAATACAATTAACAGTTATTTGGGTAGTTACTCAAGTTCTCGAGTCTGCGTGTTATAATGCCATTTCTTTCGTTGTGTTATGTTCTATGATGATAGATGTAATCGATATTATATTAGAATAAAACTTGTTGACAACAGTGAGTTTAAATTATGATAGTGATGATTATTATTAATTTGAAATAACATATTGAAAAAAATTTGTACTTAACAAAAGTTTGGATGCCATTTTCTATTACTTGTCTTCGGTGTAGATGTGGTTGTTAAAAGTAAAATTCATTCATTTATTCGATGATAAAGATTTGATGCTTGCATATGACACATATCAAGATCAGACCATGCTAAATGCAATTCAGTTATACCTTGATATCACAACAATTGAAGATGTTCCTTAGACATTACAAATTCATGATGATGATGTAGTGGGTGTCAGATCATATGAATAGTGCAATGTTGTAGCAGGTAAGGAACTTCAAGTAACATTTCCTATTGATATTCCAACAAGATACATTGCTTGAATCAACCCCCCAGTGGCTGCGGTAGAGCATCACCTCCAAAAATTAGCATTGCTTATATGAGAAAATATATTTGAAGAGAAATTTGGCGACAAAGAAATGTTTGAAGATGAGCAGGGAAAAAAATACACTCAACTCATTCTGAAACTCCACATGCTGGAGCATCATCAACATTATATCATACCATGCCTGTGGTGTTGAAATTTGACTGAGATATGATGACAACACCAAAGGTTCCATATATTTTTAGTGCATCATCCACAAGAGGTGTTGATGAAGAGTTATACACGACGAGGGAATTTGAGAGCAAAGAGGGTTTAGAGAAAGTCATCGAACTTTATCATGTAATGAAACATTATAATTATCGAGTAGAGGAGTCCATGAGGTCAAAACTCGCCATCAAGTGTAAATGATATGATGATGCATGCAAGATACGGCTGAGAGCCATCAACAAGCAAAATTTAGACACTCATAAACATTTCAAAGTACGATGCATCACACATTTGTTTGAACTCGAGTTTAATGCAATATCACGCGTACCTTAACTTGACATTAGTGTCTTCAATTATTACTCAGATGATAAGAGTTTGGAAAGATGAGTCGATGACTATTACAAGAAAAAATTGAGGGAACGTTTTGATACTAGATATCCTACAAGAAGGCATGGACCACAAAATAAAAGGTCATTGAGAAAGTTTATAGTGATTGAGGTTGATAATTTCATGTATTACCTCATTGTATTGATCTTCTAGTTGAGGCTGGTCAAGTTATTTATCATCTTAACATGGCAGAGAATGTCATCAACAAACGTGTTGTGTAACATCCTGTTACCGATCTGACAGGTATGTCTTTAACCTTTTCATGATTTTTTCCCTTTTTGTTGATTGGATAGGGTTGAAAATGAATTGGGATGATACCTATAATGGTAAAGTCAGAGATTTGTTGGACTTTCAGCTTTACCGGTCTTTTCTATAGGCTGTTGGAGGGTTACACGACGTGTAATGGTTGTTGGGTGTATACCGTGGAAGGTTCACACCGTGAAAGTTACACGACGTAACGAGCCTTTACATGTCGTGAGTTATTTAATGAACAATTTTTCATTCAAAGCAATGCGTTTTTCGTCAGTTATGAAACTTAACTATTTCACGGCGTGTAATGGGATTACACGTCGTGTAATACCCCGACTTCGGTTTTTAAACAGGAAGCATGACTGAGATCCTCTTTTCTCCTCCACTCCAGTTTCTTTTCTCTCAACCTAAAGCCTTCCCAAAATGATCTTGGAGCTCTCCAACCCTTCCAGATCCCTTCATTCAGTGTTCAATCATCGTTACACTTGTGGTGTGGATTCTTGGGTAAGCATTCTCTATGTTCTTCGTCTCTTCCTCTCTCTTTCCTCCTTTGGTTTCAATGGATCATCTTGAAATTGATAGATATGAACTTCGTGTTGCTAGATCTCATTTATAGGTTGAGTTCTGAGGCCTTCTGCGCCTCTGTTCTCATTGGCAATTTTTGTTGCGAGCGTTGTGTTTCGGAAAAAGGTAGGTGGTTCTGTCCCATTTGACCAAATTGATTAACCAAAAATTGCTTGATTCATTTCAGTTGTTGATTTAAATTCAATTGTTTGAAATTTCTTTCAATTGGTTTTGATTAAAAACCAATTCCAGTGATTTGGGAGGTTTGAAATGGTTTTGACAATAAATTCGGAAAAAACCCCAATTCCATTGAGTTGAGGTGTGTTTGCAAATGGATGGAAATAGTTTCAATTGAATTGCTAAATTTAATTATTGAAATAGAATTGATGGAATTTGTTTTGAATTGATTTCAAACTCTTAAATTGTGAAAATGGATTAACATGTTTTGATAGAAACTCAGTAGTTTTATCTTGTTAAAAAAACATTTTTTTGATTAAAACCTATTTTGGGTTTAAATGGAAAATTGGAATTTGAAATGGGGGAATGAGATTTAAATTGTATTTTAAGCAGTCTTAAAATAAATTGTCCATCATTGATTGTGTAAGAGCACATGCAAGCCTTAGGCAATTTGTGAGTTATTTGGACACACTCTATGATTATACAACATTCTAAAATATAAATGCAGTAGGTCACATCCCTTAGGTGATGGGGAAGAGTCCTCTGTTACTAGTGTCCATAGGACGTGTGTGTACACATATTGCCGTTATCACTTAGAGAGTGTGTAGTCCTATAGCCTGGAACTTTCGTACCTATTTGGCAGATGACCATGTTGCTCGCTTGTTTTATATTTGAGATATAAATGTATGCCAATGTTATTAAACTACTTTACATGCCTTCTGAATTTATGTAAACTATTTTATATAAAATGTTTTATTTAAGACATTGTTTTAGAAAAATTCCATCACTTGTATAGTCTTTGTTTAATGTATTTTCCATCATTTGAACTGTATAGCATGATTTGTTTAAATATGCTTTAAAATTCCAAACCTATTTATTTTAAAATCGAAAGCATTCCTTTGGTTAATCTATTATTGGTATCTGTTATGGAATCTGTGGTGAGACCCTACTGGGCTTTTTAGGTCACACTCTACTTGTGCCTTCGGGTGTTTGTAGATTATCTTCTTCTAGGTCTAAGTAAGGGGAAATGATCTCTTGGAGGTGGATCCACCTGTTGAACCTTGGACTTGGTGAGTTGTGTCCTTAGGTACTTGGACTGTTCTTCACTGTTTTGGAACTTGGGTTGTAGTACTTTGGGTTTTAATGCCTTGTTGACTTCTAGTACATTACTCCCAGTGGAGTTTCTTTTATATGGATATTGACTTGTTTGTCTCGCTTCCGCTATGTTTTGTGGAAAATTCATTTCCACTTGTATGTTGTATGATTCCAGGTTCTAATTACCGACCCGTGGGGATTGGGAACACCCTTCGGGCTATGTTAGGGCTGGCTTGGTTATCGGGTTACCAGGGAACCCGGGCTGGTTCATGACAAAGTTGTATCAGAGGAGGTTGTTGAGCTTCTTGTCTTGAATTCAGTATGCATTGTGAAATATTGTCAGTACTTAGGAGGTAGTTGTGATTGAGTGATTGGCCAGATCTCACCACAACGAACCTTATGTCTCCATGAGTGGTTAGAGAAAGACATCTTGTGGGTTAATTCTAGCCTTCTCTCTATTTTGATTTGGATAGAGTGAAATCCAAATCTTTTTTGTTATATCGGTCAAGATTATGTTTCCCTCGTTGCTCTATTTGATCATTATCTAATGTCTTTAATGTTGTCTGCTGACGTTGTGTAGCATCATGCCTCCGAGAAGATGTGTGAATCGAATCCAGGAGGAAGCTGCTGCTGAACCGCAGCGAGTGAATCCTCCAGTGGACCTGAATCTAGTTGAGATGATTGTGCACACTGTCCAGGCTCTGGGATAGACACCACCTCCAATCCCCATTTAGGCTCCACCTGTGGAACCTCAAGGGGATGTTCTTTGAAATCGTTCTCAAGAGTTACTTTGTTAGAAGATGGAAATTTTCAAAGGCTCCACTGATCCTCAAAATGCTGAGGAATGGCTGGACAGGATAAAATATTTGTTTTAGTTATTGGAGACACCAGATGATATCAAGGTGAAGTGTTCCACCTTCGTGCTAGAGGGATTGAGCATGAGATGGTGAGACATGATGGTGACAGTGAACAAACAGGAGGGCTTAGAGTGGAAATACTTAAAGATTCTTTTCACCAACCAGTTCTATCTAGAGTTAATGGTGCTGGCCAAGGCTGTGGAGTTTTTCAAGCTTGAGTAGTCCGATAGAACCGTGATTGAGTATTCAATTCATTTTGCTGAGCTGGTACATTTTGTGCCTGAGATCGTATCTAATGAGAGGATGAAGGCTCAATAGTTTGAGTTGAGACTTCGATCAGATATACATTCTTAGGTTTTCTTGTTGAAGCTGCCCACTTATGATAATGTGCTGGATAGGGCAATGATGGTTGATATGGACCTGGCTGGTAAGTCAGGTTTGACGAGAGTTTCTTTTTCTCTCAGTGGCAGCATGAGTTCCTTTAAAGGAAAGATGAAGCGTGATGACTCTCGTAGTGGTTCTCGACAACAAGGTCATTCTAGACATCCTATAGTGCCTGGCAGAATCTCTTTGATACGCTAGCAGTGTGGTCATCCGGGGCATTCAAAGAGGGTTTTCATTGATACATCTAAGAATTGTGGCTCCTATAGATGTTTAGGGAACTTGTAGAAGTTCTGCCATAGCTTTTCCACTTCGTATAGTGGCACAAGATCATCAAAACCTCCTAAAACTACAGGGCAATCAGATGCTTCACATATAAAAGGGTTCTAGCCACAAGAATCTAGAATAAAGCTACTTCACACAGTGGAAGAGTCTCCAAAGGAAGCGAATACGAGTCCAGTGACTATGAGAGGTACTGGTACTATGACTTCATCATTAGTGACTTCTCTATTTGACACCAGTGCATCTCACTCATTTATTTCAACATGTATCATTAATTTTCTTAACCTTCATATGGAGCTTTCATTTTGTGCACTGGATATTACTACACCTCTTAGTATGAAGAGAGAGAAGGGTCTTCATAGACCTGCTTATGCATTCTTCCTATCAAATGTCGAGCTTTCTTGGAGTTTTCTGGTTCTCGACATGAGATCCCTTGACATCATATTCAGGATAGATTGAATCATTGCCAATAAAGACCAGACTGATTTTTATCTTCGATGGGTCTACCTTAATACACCTAGTGGTGTGTCTCTTGTCTTTCAAGGAGAATGAGAACCAAGTTCGAGCAGGGCCAAACCTTTTTATCTAGAGTTGGGGAAAGTAATATTAGTGTTTTCTTTTGATCTAGAGTGGGAATCTTTGAGTGGTAATCTCCCTCCAGTTTTCGTCGAGTTTCCCGACGTGCTTCCTTATGATTTCTTTAGTTTTCTACCTATAATGGAGGTCAATTTTTCCATTGACTTAATGTCTAGTAATCAACCAGTTGCTACTACCACTTAACATATGGCTCTAGCTGAAATGAAAGAGCTGAAGTCCTAGCTGGACGATCTTCTTGAGAAAGTATTTATACACCAGAGTGTGTCAACTTGGGCAGTGCTGGTTCTCTTCGCTAAGAAAGATGATGGTTCTCTTCCCTTATGTGTTGATTACTGAAAACTCAATAAAGTTATGGTAAAGAAAAAGTATCTGTTGCTATAGATTGATGATCTATTTGATCAATTGAAAGGGGTAAAGTTTTTTTCAAAGATCGACCTTCGATCCGGTTACCATTAGTTGATGATACAAGAATCTGACATTCAAAAAACCACCTTATGGAATAGGTATAGTCATTATGAGTACCTTGTTATGACCTTTGGATTAACCAATGATCCTATAGTATTTATGACATTAATGAACAATATTTTATACGAGTATATAGATACCTTTATGGTAGTCTTTTAGATGACATCCTCGTTCACTCTAAGTCCGAGGAGGACCATATGCATCATTTAAGAACAGGTATGGGTTTGCTGAGAAATCACTGACTTTATGCCAATATTTCAAAATGTGATTTATAGATTTGGGAAGTGAAATTATTGGGACATGTGGTGTCAGAACAAGGAATATCAGTTTATCCCGAGAAGGTGAAGGCTGTTATGACTTGAAAATAACCACGAAATGTCTTTGAGATTCAGAGATTCTTGGGATTATCCAGATATTATCATCAGTTCGTGAAGGACTTATCAAAGTTAGCATCAATGATAACTACTCTAACTCATAAGGGAGTGAATTTTTATTGGAATGATAGATGTCGGAATTATTTCACTGAGTTGAAACATCTTTTGACTACTGTGATGGTGTTGACTCTTCTAGAGGCCAGACCAAGCTATTTGGTCTTTTGTGATGCATCGAGTTCAGGCTTGGGTTGCATTCTTATGGAGGGCGACCATGTAGTTACTTATGGATCTCATCAGCTTAGGCCATACAAGAAGAATTATCCTACCCATTATCTTGAACTTGTAGCTATAATGCATGTTCTTAAGAGTTGGTGGAATTACCTTTATGGCGAAAGGTTTATTGTGTTTTCAAACTACAAGAGCTTGAGTTATATATTATCTCAAAAATATTTGAATCTCTTCCAAAGGCATTAGGTGGAGTACCTGCAATCTTTCAAGTTTGACATCGTTTATACCCCAGGAAAAGGGAATGTCGTTACAGATGCGTTAAACAGGAAACTTCCAACCCAAGAAGTGATAGAATATTTAGAAGAGTGGAATTTGATGGCTCTCTTTACACAATTTCATATTGAAGTCTAGGAATCAGGGGCTGAGGTTTATTTATCCAGCATTTAGTTATCATCCGCTCTTCTCGAGATTATTCTTCAGGATCAACACCTTGATGATGAATTCCACAGCATTAAAGACTCTCTTTATGGTGTGAAGATAGTTTACCAGTGGTCGTTCTCCAAAGAGGGTGTTTTGTGTTATTGGAATCGCTTCGTTGTGCTGTTAGCGGAAAAGAAAACTATGATGAGGGATTTTCATAATTCCCATTGGGTTGTGCACCCAGGAACCACTAAGATGTTCTATGACATGTGGAGGTAGTTTTAGTGTCCAGTTATTAGATGGGGCATTACTGAGTTTGTTTCCCACTGTTATATGTGCCAACATGTTAAGGCCAAGCATTAGAAACCTTTAGGTTTACTTCAGCCACTTTTAGTCCCTACTTGTAAGTGGGATGAGGTATCTATGGACTTTGTGATTGGGTTTCCTTCTACCTAGAGAAGGAATCATGCAATACGGTTTATGATTAATAGGTTGACCAAGTCAGATCACTTTATACCCATTCATGATATAACCAAAGTTTATGAGTTAGGAAATATCTATATGAAAGAGATTGTTCGTTTTCACAGAGTTCTATCTAGTATAGTATCTGATAGGGATCCTCAGTTCACTTTTCACTTTTGGAGAGGCCTTCAGGGGGTACTGGGATCTTAGGTCTATTTGAGCACAACCTACCATCCACAGTCAGATGGATAGACAGAAAGATCTATACAGATTTTAGAAGATATTCTCCGCGCGTGTGTTCTTGAATTCGGTGGAGCATGGGATGATCATTTGAGGAAGGTTGAGTTTTCTTATAATAATAGATAACAGTCCATGATTAGAATGGCTCATTTTAAGGCCTCATATTTATAACCTTGTAAATATCTATTGTGTTGGTCGAAGATTGGTGAAAGTTCCATGGTTGGACCAAGTTTTGTGCATGAGACGAAAACAAAGATTTAGTTAATTCGTCATAGAATGTAAATGTCCTAGAGATGATATAATTCTTATGATGATCACCACCATAGACCTTTGTATTTCTTAGTTGGTGACTGGGTATTCTTGAAAGTTTCTCCTTGGTCGGGTCATCGACGACTGGGGAGGAAAGGGAAGCTTTCTTCTTATTGTGTTTTTTCCTTTTTGTTGACTTGGTAGGGTTGAGAATGAATTGGTAGGATACATATAATGGTAAATTCAGATATTTGTTGGAATATCAGCTTTAACCACCCTTTTCTATAGGCTTTCGAAGGGTTACACGCCATGTAACTAGGTTACATGATGTGTAATGGTTACTGGGTGTATACCGTGAAAGGTTCACACTGTGAAAGATACATGACATGATGAGCCTTTACATGTCGTGAGTTATTTAATGAAAGGGATTTCATTTAAAGTGATGAATTTTTCATCAGTTATGATACTTAACTATTTCACGATGTTTAATGGGATTACACATCATATAATACCCCGACTTCGGTTTTTAAACGGGCAGCATGACTAAGATCCTCTTTTCTCTTTCACTCAAGTTTCTTTTCTCTCAACCTAAAGCCTTCCCCATGAAATCTTAAAGCTATTCAACCCTTTCAGATCCCTTCATTCAACATTTTATCATCATTGTGCTTGCAGTGTGGATTCCTGGGTAAGCATTCTCTCCGTTCGTCATCTCTTTCTCTCTTTTTCCTACATTGGGTTCAATATATTATCTTTAAATTGATATATAGAAACTTTGTGTTGCTAGATATTATTTCTAGGTTGAGTTTTGAGGTCTTCTACACCTCTGTTCTCATTTGCGAGTTTCATTGTGGGTGTTGTGTTTTGGAAAAAGGTAGGTGGTTCCATCCTGTTTGGGAAAATTGATTAACCTTAAATTTTTTGATTCATTTCAATTATTGATTTAAATTCAATTGTTTGAAATTTGTTTCAATTGGTTTTTATTAAAACCTAATTCTAGTGAATTGGGAGGTTTGAAATGGTTTTGGCAAGAAATTGGAAAAAATCCCCAATTCCATTGAGTTAGGGTGTGTTTGAAAATCGATGGAAATGGTTTCAATTGAATTGCTAAATTTAATTATTGAAATAGAATTTATGGAATGCGTTTTTAATTGATTTAAAACTCTTAAATTGTGGAAATGGATTAAAATGTTTTGATAGAAACCTAGTTGTTTTAACTTGTTAAAAAGACATGTTTTTGATTAAAACCTATTTTAGTTTTAAATGGAAAATTGACATTTGAAATGGGGGAATGAGATTTAAATTGTTTTTTAAGCAGTATTAAAATAAATTTCTCATCATTGATCATGCAAGAGTGCATGAAATCCTTAGGTGGTTTGTGAGTTATTTGTACACACTCTATAATTATACAATGTTCTAAAACATAAATACAGTAGTTCACATTCCTTAGGTGATAGAGATGAGTCCTATATGACCAGTGTCCAAAGGAAATGTGTGTACACATATTGCTGTGATCACTTAGAGAGTGCATAGTCTTATAGCCTGGAACTTTCGTACCTATTTGGAAGATGACCATGTTTCTCTCTTGTTTTATATTTGAGATATAAATGTATTCCAATTCTGTTAAACCGCTTTACATGCCTTCTGAATTTATATAAATAGTTTTATATAAAATGTTTTATTTAAGAAATTATTTTAGAAATATTCCATAACTTTTAAAGCCTTTTCTTAAATTATTTTCCATCATTTGAATTGTATAGCACAATTTGTTTAAATATGATTTCAAATTCCAAGCCTTTTTATTTTAAAATTGAAAGAATTCCGATAGTTAATCTATTGTTGGAATCTGTTATGGAATCCATGATGAGACCCTACTGGGATTTTTAGCTCACACACTACTCATACCTTCGGGTGTTTGTTGATTATATCCTTCTAGGTTCGAGCAAGGGGAAAGGATCTCTTGGAGCTAGATCTAGTTGTTGAACCTTGAACTTAGTGAGTTGTGTCCTTATGGACTTGGTCTATTCTTCCCTATTTTGGTACTTGGGTTGTAGTACTTTAAGCTTTAATTCCTTGTTGACTTCTATTACATTACTCCCAGTGGAGTTTCTTTTGTATGTATATTGAATTTCTTGTATTGATTTAGCTATGTTTTGTGTAAAATTAATTACCACTTACATGTTGTATAATGTCAGGTGCTAGTCACTGACCTGTGGGGATTAGGAATGCCCTTTGGGCTATGTCAGGGCCGACTCAGTTATGGGGTTACCAGGGTACCTAGTCTCGTTCGTGAAATTTTGTGATATAAAAGGTATAATTTAATAGGTTATTACACCCATTCCAAATTTTTAAAACATCCTTTAATTATTGAAAATAATTTATATAGGCTAATTACACTTTCCTATATGAAAAGTATAATAGTGTACTTTTTGCTTCCATAACCCAAGATGAAAACTAGATGTTGTTGGAATTGGTGCCCTAGAATTGACCTCCTTAGTACTTGATTATATTTTTTTCATTATTAATGAAGTTTCTTATCACATCATGATTATTCCTCTATATAATATTTGTATGTGAAAATGTCATAAGAATATATGTTGCATTCAAAGGTCATAGCAGTTCTTCGCTATGATGAGAACCGGGATGTTCCACGTTAAAATTATAGAATATTGTTCTATGTATAGTTAATATTGTTTTATGAGACATAGAATATATATATTATCATGTGAAATATGATCATAATACATTGAGACACCTTCTTATGGTGTTCACCCTCGGTAATATCCAAGATACAAGGTTATGAGAAAAAACTCACCAATAGGAAATCCACATTTTCATGTGTACTTTGATGTTACTAACTATGAACATGATGAATTGATCTTTAGACTTTAATATTATCATTAATAGATATCATGACTTGTATACTTTGATGTATTGATGAAAACCATGATGATATATGCCCATGGTGAGGTAGGATATGCTGGGTGTTTTATAAGTGATATCACATTAATGAATAATGCGAGAAAAGATTGATCTATTATATTCCTTGATGAAATTTGATATATTAGACCCTTTTATGAGAATATAACTACCTACATAAATATTTTACCATGGTGTTTGGTGGATAAGTTCATTTTTATAAAGTTAAAGAAAGAGGCATCAAGTATATAGGTTGATGACACCAACATACAACCTGCTTGATTTGAGATATCTCGATAAAGAGATTATATTACACATTAAGTGATCGTAGGAGGTTGGATATCATTATGAAATTAACTTATTTCTCTATGGGTTCCTCGACATGTTTCTAGATTATAACCTTGGAATTTAGGCTATTTGGCCTAATGCCACCAAGAAAGAGGCCTAGAGGGTCAAACACCAAGTGTATTTGCAATCTCAGTTAAATTCAGTGTTGGATTTAACAAGTAGAAATAAAAAATATTTATTTGGGTTTTTTTTATCACCAAGATTTAACACAAGTTACTTGAAAGAATAAGTAAGTTAAATTATAGTGCCCTGACCTGATTAGTCACCCAAATAGTGCTTCCAGGCCGAGTGCCATTGGCCTTAGGTGCGCCACCCCATACGCTAAAGTCTGTCGACTAGTAGGGAGGGTGTAAAGGAGAGAGAGTGGGGAGACTATACCCTATGGTGATGATATGATAATGGTCCAAGTCAATATATAATATGTAGCAGAAAGGAAATAATGACATACAATGGACTAGCAACCCACCCATGGTGGAAGCACAAGTAATAATAGACAACAGCGGAATCATATCTTACCAACAACAATATAAATAAATAAAAAAGTCGATATTACATTTATGGATACTAAAATAGAACATTCATCTAATATAGGTCATATAATACAATAAAAAAAGAAGGGTAACCCATGGATGACCATCAGTATATACATATAAGCATGCATGTATGAAAAAGAAAGACTTTATTCTTAAAAGTATGCCTGAAGTTAGTTTTGTCAATATTGGAAAAATTAGGTTGATTTGGTTACATAGATCTCTACTCGTTGACACAGCTAGACCCAAGATCATTTGGGCACTAAAACAATCTATTATTTAATGTTTTTGTAGGCAAAATTTCATAAGAATAAAAGTGTAATATGGTATATAGATAGTGTCTACTCAAGAAACATGATTAGAGATTATTCCAATTTCTATATTCTATCAAAAGTAGATGGATGATTGTTTACCTTCAATGATAATGTTAATGGAAAAATCATTGGAATTAGATTAGTTGTACATCCAAAGTCAATCATGATCAATAAAGTCCTATATGTTCAAGGGTTGAAGAAAAATATGATAAGTATCTCTCAACTCTATGATGATGGATTTTATATTGATTTTCCTAACAATGCTTTCTCTGTATTTGAAGATAAACTAATTAAGTTTAAAAAACCTAGAATTGAAATTTTTTACACCTTGAATCTCAATTACTTATATGAACAAAAAGTGAATTGTTTAACTGCTGAAATAAATGAATCTTTGATTTGGAATAGGATACTTAGACATTGTAATATATTTTCTCTATACAAATTATCTAAAAAAATTAGTTTCTTATTTTATTTGTCTAAAATTTGATCAGAACATACTTTGTGATGCATTCCAAATAGGCAAGCAACATAAGTTATCTTTTAAATATATTAACAAGGTTGATACATCTAAACCTTTAAAAAAACTTATCCACTTGTATTTGTTTGGACCATAAAGAGTAGCAAGCTTGGATGAAAGATCTTATGTTTTTATTTTAGTTGATTTTTTTTCCATATTTACCTAGGTTTATTTCTTAAAACTCAAAAGTGAATCCTTTTCTATTTTTGAAAATTTTTGTAAAGTTTTTTGAAATAAAAAATATTTCAAAATAATTTCATTGAGAATTGATCATAGAGGAGAGTTTTAGAATTAGGAATTAAATTCTTTTTTCTCAAACAAGGGAATTAAACATACATTTTCTACTCTAAGAACACCTCAAGAAAATAGAATTTTAGAAAGAATAAATATAACTATACAAGAAATGGAAAGAACTATGTTAAATGAATATAGTATTCCTACATATTTTGGGTAGAATCCGTTTTCACAACTTATCATATCATGAATAGAGTTTTAATCACACCTTATCTCAGAAAGACACCATATAAACTATAGAATAAAAAAAAACCTAAATTTGGATACTTAAAAGTTTTTGGATACATGGTGTATATATTGAAGACTAAGGAAAACCTTAGTAAATTTTATCCAAAGGATGATAAAGAAATATTTATGGGATATTCTACTACTTATAAAGCTTTCAGAGTGTATAATAGATAGTCAAGGATAGTTGAAGAATCTGTTCATGTGAAGTTTGATGAAAGTTATCCTTTTTTATCATAAAAAATAAAATAGATGAAATCATTGATTCTTCAAATAACTTGTGACTTGACTCCTCTAAATATGTTTTAAAAAATAATGCAGAATATGATGAGATTCAATCTAGTTCTAAGGAATATGAAACTGGTGAACATAAAAGTGTCTTATCTAGACAACATAGAACCTTAAAAGACCATCCTTTAGAGACTATTATAGGATACCTAGGTACAATATTTAGGACTAGAAGGAATGTAGGAAACCTATATGAGTTATAACACCCCAAACATTTTATTGCATGTTTCTCTCAAATACTTTCAATTCATTAGATAACCTATGTTGAATGAAGCACTGAGTCTCTGTGAAACAAAACTTGGTTATAGGAGAAAGTCATAACCTAGCCATTAAACTTAAATTTTTCACATATGTGTTTTGAATTTTAGAAAATGGTCATCTACGATTGTGACCAGTAAGTTATTTGAAGTCTGATAGAACCAAATTTTTTTTGATGAATAGTAACACACCCTTATGAATAGTAATATGACCCTTATGAATAGTAAACCATATTATTATTTTATTTTCTTAAGGTTATAAGGTAATGATATGTTGATTAATTTTTCAAGGTGTTAAAAAAACGAGTTATAGATTTAAAATTGTTATTTTTGAATAAATTATGATTTTATTTAAAAATTAAATTAAAAATATTTATAAAATTATTTTCAAAAAATGGAGTTCATTTTTTAATTCTACACTTCAAAAAATGGTTAGGGTTAATTTGTGGGATTTTTCTAAAATACTTGAATTTTTTGTGAATAGTAAAAATACAGCTTTTAGTTTTCGGTAGTTTAATGACATCATAATGACATAATAATTAATATAAAAGGCTGGTAGACTTTTGTACAGTAACATATGATATAAGGTGTCCCAAGTGGCTAAAACTATGGGCAATCCCATGGTTTTTCAAAAACCACTAATGATGCATCCCTTTGAAATTAATAAAAAACTCCCTCTCACTTACTATAAATACCCACTCATCCCTTCATTTTATTTCATTAAAAATCCATAATCCTCTAAGATATGGTAGTTTTACCTCCCTAGTAGTCATCTCAAGGTGTCCTCAAGCCCCCAAGGTCCCAACCATCAAGTTTTGTGAGTTACTCTACAAGGTAAGGAAATCTACCACCCTTCTCTTTTCTTAAAGATTTCATTTTATGTTTTCTATTTTATTTTCAATTGAATTATGTTGGGATATGTAATTACATATTAAAATTTCTTTCCATATTATTTAATAGTAATGGTATATCCCCTTTCTCTCATAAAACTATTTTATGAAATTTTAAGTGATGCTGTTAGGCTGCCAAATTTTCGTGGGAGATTTCTGATTTTTTTTTATTTTGAGTTCCTTTCTTTTCTTCTTCTTTACTCATATCACCTCATCCAAATGATATGATAATTACAGTACCTTTCATTAACTGTATTTTTTTATTCTAATGGAATATTTCATCATCATATCTATTTTTCCCCTCCTCTTATACTAAAAATGAAAACACCATTCGAGATGTGTTAATTTATCACATTCAAGGACGAAGAGTTCTCAATTATTATTACCATATTCAATTATGGTCATGAAACCATTTTTATGGTTGAAAAATATCATAATATATGTATTTAATCTTATTAAATGTTCTTAAATCCTTACACACTCATAATACAAAATAATAATACAAAACAAGTTCATTATGCACAAAACCACCAAGTTAATCCAAGCGTTTATCAATAACTTTTAACTAATGAGTAATAATAAAGTGATATAACCCATAATCATTATAATATCATTTAAAATGTCACTAATATGATATATTTACAATTATGGTCAATTCTTGATGTTTAACCACATTTCAAATGAACTTCCATCCATAAATACAAGTAAATCGGTCATGAAAACCAAGGAAGAAAATGCTTCCAAAACAACAAAATGGAATCTCTTAAACCCATTAAAAAGGACATTAATGAACCTAATAAAGTTATAATATATCAATTAAATATTTATTAGGTTCTATAATTATTAATTAATCAAGTTAAATTTGATTATTCTGGTCATTAGGATCAGTCAAAGAACACTTTCAGGCATAAGGTAAGGGGTTTCTCATCTCAAATTTAATTCCATGATATTTCCATTGTTCACTACTTATTTCTTGTATGTGGTATATGTGTACTGACATTTGATATATAATATAATTATTATATTTATATTCATGGTATTCTGTGATTCATTTTGTTATTATTTACTTTTGGTCATACGATTCAATTGATTATAATATGGTAAGGGACTTTGTCTCAATTTACATTTCATTGAGACCTTCTTGGTATTGTGCACGTAATTTTTCTTATGTGGTGTATCTACTGCCCATTTGAGATCATTTTTCATTTGAAATTTTAAATATATTATATATTCATATTGTGGTTTCATGGATATGAGTAATTCCTTAAGCTGTATACCCTTTTACATACGATGTTTATTTGGAATATTGTTTTAACTATGGAAATATTGATGAATCCATATCCTCTACTCTATACAGATATTGAGAAGGTAGATTTTACTTGCATTAAATATATTTATAAATAATGATTTGGACTTGTAGTGATAGGTGAGGCCTGCTATAGCCCCTCGATGCATCGACAGGTCTCATGAGACAAATCAGTTGGTGACAAACCCTCCGAGTTTGTTTCCAAAAATCAGATGAGTTTTTACCCACATATTTAAACCATTTTGATGGTATTATGGTATCATATTCCAAATACATGGTGTCCAATTAATAATAATTCTCTTTATTCATTTTTAGTTAAGACTACCCATTAAGTTTTCACTATGACATGATCTATGGATGCAATTTCATTATCAGTTTATTAGTGGCGTGTGTTTTTCATTTATTCACCATGCCATATTGATTATGTAAATTTTTTTATGATTAACTTATTATTGATTCATGCTTCCTCTATTTTTAACCCTTAGTGAGCATTTGAGATCACCCATTTCATTTGTTTACCTTAAACAACTTATGAGGAGGAGAGTATTTATTGAGTTCCCATGGTTGCAGTTTATTAGTTTTTGTTATGTATTGTATTTTGTTACCTTTCCAAATGTAATTTGAGTTACATATATATATATATATATATATATCTAGTTTCTTCAAGACTAATAAACTGATCATTCCTTCAGGATTTTGTTTTCTTTTAACCATTCCAATATAATAATTAATGCACCGCCTCCAGTCTAGAGGGGTCAAGGTGTTATAGTTGGTATCAGATGAAGTTTAGTAGAAAACTTGAAAACTAGATTTAGAAAACTTAGATTAGGGAACGAAACTCTATGATAATATTTGAGGATAAAAATACAATAGAATTCGGGTATTTTGGTAAGTAATATATTATGTGGATATTTCTAGAAAATACATCCCTGTTTGGATAGAAACAGGTAGAGGTGAATCTAGCACAGATGTACCTAGGAGTGAAAACTCTAAAAAGGAGTTTTGGGATTGGCCTGGGGTATTCTGGTACACGAAAATGGGCCTTACTTCACTCTTGGTATTTGCACTCCTAGGGGATATTCTTTGGATAATTCATATTTTACTTACAAGAAATTATGAAGGATTTAAATTTAAAAATTTCCTTATAGAGACCATGTTTATGAGATTAGATTTTCATAGAATTTTAATTTATTCTAAGTACTTTTATAGTTGAGATAATAATTAAGATTCATAACCTAATCTAGTGTATGCCATTATTTAGAGATGTTTCCTAATGGAAGAAGGGGAATCAATACTCATGTACAATATAGATATTTCCCCACTGAGCAAGTCAACACTGTCAATGTTGGAGTGGATCAGATCATGACCATATTGGGAAAACTCACTTAGGTTGTGACGAATAACCATACTACACCTATGTTGGATTGTTTCATATGGAAGAAGCCCCCATATTTTAGTGGGAAAACTAATACATTGGCAGTTGATCAGTGGATCAAGTCCCTTGATAAGATATTCATGGAATTAATATGTAATGAAAATGAAAAGATTATGGGCTGGTAGGCAGAATTCGCATTCGGGACTTCGATCACGTGTTTAGCAAGATTATGGGCTGAGTCCTCAACTGGAAGAGTCACTTCCTATCCTTCGGAGGGAGAATAGATTTGGTGAACAACGTGCTGGCCTCTATCCCGATGCATGTAATGGAAGATACTTCAGTGCCTAAGGGGGTGATCAAAGCCATCGACAAGGTCTTAGCTAGGTTTCTCTGGGATGCTCTGGCAGAGGGGAAAAAATACTGGGTTTCATGGGATAGGTTGGTTCGACCGATCCAGGCGGGGGGGGGGGATCAATGTCAGGAGTTTGAGGGAAAATCTTAGGGGCATGCACACCAAACTTGCATGGGATATTGTGGAGGGGTTTAATCTCTGGGGGAGGATGATGAGGGACATAGTTGACAACAACATGGCGATGGTCAGCATGCGGGGATCTCCTATTTGGAAATCGGTTTTCCCTATGATCTTGAGCCTCCAACACCACTCTTAGTGGATTTTGGGGGAGGGAAAAATTTCATTCTAGAAACAGAACTGGGGAGGCTTGGTGCTGTACTTTCCAGAGTTCCCGGTTCCTTCGATTACCTTCATGGACACGAGTAAGCACACTGACTTCATCAAGGCTATGCTGGACGAGGGCCATAAAGAAATATTTGACTCTATTATCCTCACCTCAGAACCAGATCAGTGCATATTCACCCCCTTGCTGTCAGGGAAGTTTAACACTAAGGACTTTCAAGAGATATCAACACCTCGGGTGCAGAAGGATAACTGGAATGATATGCTATGGTGCAGAAAAATCCTGACAAAATTTAGTTTTCTTCTGTGGAGGATTAGGAACTCCGCGATCCCTTCTGATGAAGGTATCAAAAAACGGGTATCAATATTGCCTCTCGTTGTCAGTGCTGCAATTTCAATCAGGAAGAAAGCACCAACCATATCTTCTTTGAAGGTGCATGGGCACAAGAGGTTTGGTATTTCTACGGGGGCTCCCTCATGGATTCATCCCCAGGGCTGTGGGCCACGTCGTTTCTGGAGAGTTAGTTCCAGGGGACTCCAGACAGAGGCCTCGAGAGGGCGTAAAGGACAATCATCCTCAGTGCCGGGTGCTGGTGCCTTTGGCAGGCTTGTAATAAGGCGATATTTGAGGGGGCACTCTCCACAGGTTGGTCCATCATCATGAGAACCAGGATGCTGATGATTGACTGGGTCACCCTTGATGATAATTGGTGTGACACTCCATCCATGCAGTTTCTTCAGGGTTGTCTGCCCTCTTATTCGGCCATCCCTCCAGTGAATAGAGCATATGGGCGGTGGATCAAGTGGTATCCTCATATTGGAGGTTTGAAGTTGAACTCGGATGGTTCATGCATTAAGAGGGACATGCAGGGAGGTGGAGTGGTTCGAAATTCAGAAGGGAGCATGTTCTTGGCCTTCACAGCCCATTATGGTGATGGTAGTGCTCTTCAGGCGGAGGCCCATGCAGTTATCTCTAGGATCAAGTTATTCAAACAGAAAGGTATTTCACTCTTCGAAGTTGAAATAGAATCAAGGAATCTTTACGATTCTCTGACGGGTAGAATTCCTACTCCTTGGACAGTGGCTTACACAATCCGGAAGTGTAACCAGCTCCTTGACAGCAGGATTCGAATCACTCACACATGGAGAGAGGGGAACAAAGTTGTGGTTACTTGGAATCCATGGGTGTCTCGGGTTCAAAAGAGATTTGTATCCTCAATGCAGTTACCCTCAAAGCGGAAGGGATTAATCTAATTCGTGGCAACGCCCTCGGGCTCCATTATTTCAGGCCCCCGTAATCCGAGGATTCTCCCGCTCCCCGCTCTCCCTCTCCCTCTCCCCCTCACTCTTCCTCCTCCCCCTCCTCTTGTTTTCTCATTTTTCTTGCTTTCGTGTCCTCCTCTTTGAATAAATATAAATAATAAGAAGAAGAAGATAGAAGGATTCCCCTAAAAAAATGAAAAGGTAGTGCTGGCTGAAGGACCCTAGGTCACCCTGAGGGGGGGGGGGGTGAATTAGGCTGTCAACTTTTTCTCATATTTATTGGATCTTTTTCCCGATTTGGTAGGAGCTTAATTAAAATTGTATGATGTATAAGTGTAGTAATTAAAACATTTACATACAGAAGGACAACACAACACTTTTAATTGGTTCACCACTAAGGGGTACATCCAAGGAGAATACACCGACATATTTCCAGTCATACCTAATTACACTATTCTTAACTATTTGTGGATTACAAGGTTCGGGTACAGTCAATATTTCCCAAGAACATTGCCTTAACAAAAGTTTAGGTACAACTCACTGCTTCCCTCAGATCACTCCTGTTGACTCCCCCTGACTCACTGGCCTGGGTGAAGTTACACTCAATTTATAGATGTGAATGTCCCTTCAATAGATAAACATAAAAGTCTTTTTCTCATCTTCAACATGAGACTTTTCTTGCATCGAGGTCTAGAGTTGATTCTCTTTAACATTCAATCTCTTCTCTAATTAAACAACCATATGTACTAATACTTATTATTCTTCTTAGAAAGACTCACAAATTCTTTTGTGATTATTCAAACATTGAAAAACAGCTCACTAGGCATCATCAGAATCAGACCTTCTTCTTTTATGTGTGCATGTGACCATGCATGTGACAATTTATATATGCTCTTCCTCTTTACCTTTTTACACACGTGCACCCTCGTTTTAGGATGCTTCTCTACAAAGTATTCACATATGCACGTGCATGCATGAATGCATGCACTTCATCTTTTACTTTCTTGTGTGAAGGCCGAAATGGATATGGTTCCTTTAAGCACACACACAACCTCATTTCTCCTTTTCTTAGCACTAGATTTTTATATTCTTGGGATTTAATTGTGTTCTTCTTCAAATCATGCATATGAATGTATGCACTCACTTCCCATCACCATGAACAATCTTCCTTCTACCTTCCTCAACACACATTGTTCACTTTGATTTGTTTATATTTATAATTATGTGATTTTATTCAAACATCAATGTGTACATTTTGGTATCGCATGGTGTTCTTGTTCTCCTCTTACACACCAAGGGTATATAGTTTTATTATACACTTTGTCTCTTTTGTGAACCAAGATGATTCACAGCCTCTCCTCACGCAAAAGATGCGTAGACTTCCTTCGCGTACCAAGTGGTACGTGGTTCCCCCGAACGGTTCTCGGTTCTCTTCTTCGCCAAACATAGTGGTATGAGAGACTTATCTTCCTCGTGAACTACAATGTTAAGTGGTACCATTACCTTAAAAACCCAAAATGGTTCGTGGGACCTCTGCCTCGTGTACCAAATTGGTACACGGTTCCTTCCTTTGTGAACCCGAGAGGTACATAGTACTCCTCCTCACGGAACCAGAGTGGTTTGTGGTTTATTCTCCACAAACCCAGAGAGGTTCGCGGCTCCTGCTTTCCCCTTTAAAACTAGAAGATTGGATAGTCTCTATTTCTCAAAAAAAGAGGCCTTAAAACCTTGGGAGTAGCAGCCCTTCCTCGAATCGGTGGGTCTCTTTTTATTAGTAGAGATCAAATCTATTCCGCATCCAAAATCTTCACGATACACTCTTCAATATTCTTCCTTGAATAACCGAGATCTTCGGTTCTTTAATATATTCAAACTTGCATGGAGATATGACGCATATCTTGGATGTTTCCTCTTTCAAAATCGCGTCCTTATTGCTGATCGTTCAGGTATTCAAGATGGCATGTATCACTTTTTGAATCCCTACTCTAATCCATGTGGCCTTGGAAACTTCATTTTCCTTATCCATTTTCTTGTTCTTAATTTCATTTTCATGCATGAAAATGTAATTTCATGCATGTGATCGTAGCATCCAGACGATCACTGTGGGCTTGAACTGAGCTCAATTGATGACCGGAGTGGTGAGATCGTCGTTCGGCTCAAAAACCGGTTTGTGGGTGCATGCGGGTGTCTGGAGGTTGAATAAAACCTTAGTGGAGAAGATCGAATGGACCTACTTCAATCACGAACCACAAATATTAGATAGAATACTTAGATACGCAAGACCAATATCACGATTGATCGGATGATAGACCGTGTGTTGTCGAGGGATCAACGGTTGAGATTAGTTCCTCGTTTTTAAAACCTTGTCCCACATCGAAATGCCACGTGTTATTCAGCTTCTTTAAATAACAAGTTTCTCTATCATTCAGCCATAAATCTTCTCTCCCCCCTCTAGTGCCACCCCACACCGATTCTCTTTGTGTGCTCTCTTAACGCCCACTCTACCTCCTCAGGCGCACACCTAACACCCATTATACATACCCTAGGGCTTATACATGGCCCCCATACGCCTCCTATGGGCTGGATGGGATGGCTTCTCCATGGGCACAGTCAACCCCTGTGGTCCCGCATGAGCCTCAGGTTAAGGATGGTTGGCTGGCTAGTGGGATGACCCTATTTTTTAGGAAGGCTTATAAAAATACTTAGTAGAAAACTAAGTATGCATTGAAATGCATGGCCACTTTCAAGCCCCCTCACACCCTCTTCTTCTCCTTTCTTTTAATTCTTCCAAAGAACACTTAGGATTAGTGCATCAATCATCTGAATTCCATTCTCCATTTCAATTAGGAGATTTCCTTTCTTTATGTTGATCATCATTGACATCCATTGACACCCATTGAGAAAAAATACAATCTTCATACACAATGTGGTCCCAACAATCTTCCCCTTTGTGTTTGTTGTTATACTTCAACATTCTCTAAAATGAGAATGTCAATGTCAAAATGACCTGCTCTCTCCATAAATTTTCAACTTTCATTTCAATTTATCTCCCCCTTATTGACAAGAAATATAAAGTTTATCATAGAGAGGTTAACATTCCATACTTAAGCAATTGTTCCATAAATCATTTCACACTAATTCTACTTGAGAAATGCTTAATGTATAAAATAAGAGGATTTTATCTAGACAACAAATTTTTCCATTATCCCCTGATTATGATAACTCATTGTGATGAGAATTCATGTACTTATATTCAAGGGCCTTTCCAATTTTCTTATGCCACTGATTGATTTAGTTACTCCCCCTTTGTAAAATAATTTTTATTTTGAGTAACCGGGGATGAGAGATTGAGAAATGACATATCTTTTCCAATGAAATGATCTTCATACAATCTTTAGAGTAATTAAATTTGATACCAACCAAAGTTAATACTAATTGAAATAGTAACTCTGGTAGCTTATTTATCTGTCTCCCCCTCAATGGAACACTTCTCATGTTCTCCCCCTGAGTGCTTCCTTAACCTTCAATTCCCTATAAAATTAGTACAATACACAAAGTGTTAATGGAATAAGGGGGATCCTCTTTTATTATTCAATATGAGCTGGAAGGCTGAGATGATTTTCTCAACCAAGATGCTCTATTTTCTCTACTCATCACACATTCACATTTTATTATCATTTCCGACTTTGGTTGTGTGTATATCAATATTTCTTTCATCTTTTTGTGTGTGGGTCTTCTTTCTTCAAGATCTTTCAAAGCACTAGGATCTCCTGGTGTAACTTTCATCTTCACAAGGAATTCTTCTTGGGCTAGAATAAATTCATTATAATTCTTAACAATGTGACCATCCTTGTTTCACCTCACACACATGAATTTTCTATCATCATGTGGAATCTTCTTATGTCCTGTTTGACTACCCTTAGCCTATAAATCTCCTTTCATTCTCATTATTTCCAAATCTTTATGCCAGATAAGCAATATGTCTCTGGGAACAATGGTAGTAAGTTTGGATTTTCCACATGGACTCTTCAGAGTGTCATCATTTTTAGGTATTATTTTAGATATACCACTCTTCAAATTCTTGGATTTTGAATCCAAGGACTTCTCACCTTTCCTTCTTGGATTCTTCTTGGGTTAATTTTATTTTTCAACATTCTTATGATTTCTTCCCAAGGTATCTTCTTCTTTCTTAGCTAGATTCTGTGATCTTCTATTCTTATCAACTCTGGACATATGTTGAGATAATAATGCTTCATTATTTTTACCACTCCCATTTCATACATCACATATGTTGTCTATCATTCCAAATATATTTGCGGTATACATATGCTTCCGGATCTGTTGATTTTGCTTTTTCTTCTCTGGTTTTTTCTCTTTTGACATAGGCTTTCTCTGTGCTTTTTCATTTAAAAGAAATGTACCATCAATCCAATGCACAATTCTCAAATTTGTTTCAGCACCAACGTTGACCCACAAATCTTGTATTCTTGATATCTTCTATATAAGGTTGTTGGGACTTTTTATTAATGTGTTGTGCTTTACCGGGGGAACCATCTTCCAGCTTCTTCTTCCTGTCCACCCTAGCCATGGTGGTAGGTTTATTCCCCTCACCTTTCCTCATCCATAATTATTTAGAATTTTTCTTCCAACCTACACTTTTAGTAGAAACATATTTAGAAACAATAGTACAATTTAGTATGGATGGTACCTTCACTTTCTCAGCTTCTTGTGATAGATCAATGAGTGAAGTCATGATCTTCTTATCACATGTTGGAGGTATTTTGGATTTAGAATCCTCCAGTGAACATTGAGTACCAACAACAACTATTTTATTCTTTTGTGAAGTCTCAATATGTGTCTTCTCAAGATTGGTCAACTGGGCTTCCAATTTTAGACATTCCATATTGAGTATCATCTTCTGATCTTCAATCATGATCATATTCTCATCATAAGACTTTTTAAATCTTTCAATACCATATTCATGCAACTTGAATTTGGTTTGTAACAACAAGTCAAGTTCATTCAATTTCTTGTAAGTTTCTTCCAAATTTAGAACCTTGACTTCAGTGCTCTTTTTCAGCTCATCTTTAAATGCATGGATTTTTCTTCTAGAGTCTTATTGACTACCTATTTATCTTAAAATGATTCAATTTGTCTGGAGAGATTATAGCATTATGAAAATTTATTTTCCAAGACTTACTCCATATTATCAGCTTCTCTTCCCAGTTAGGTGATCTCAACCTGCATACATTGAAACATTATGAAAATAGTAACAACTCTTTCTTTAGGAATATCACACATATAAGTTCTTAATTTATCCTGATCACTTGAAAATGATATAGAAGTGTCTTCCTTTCCTCTGGTCGAAACCCAATCCACATTTTCTTTACTTTCCAATCTTGATATTTCTTCATTATTGGCAGGGCATGGTGAACCAGACACTTCATATTCTTTGGAAATGATGGACTTCTTCAACTGCTTCTTATCTTTCTTTTTCCTACTTGTCATGGTCTTGTTGGATGTAGGATTCTGCTCAGAAATTACTGAATCTTCATCAAGACTGCACTTCATTGTTGAATTTAGGAAAGAAAATCAAATCATCTTTGGAATAGAATTATTGTAGAGTATCCAATATACATGAACCTTTGCGCTCTAATACCAATTTAAGGACCCTAGGTCACCCTGAGGGGGGGGGGGGTGAATTAGGGTGTCAAATTTTTATCCCATTTATTGTATCTTGTTCCCACATTGTTAGGAAATTAATTAAACTTGTATGATGGATAAGTGTAGTAATTAAAACATTCACATGCAGAAGGAAAACACAACACTTTTACTTGGTTCACCACTAAGGGCTATGTCCAAGGAGAATACGCTGAAAGATTTCCGTTCGTACCTAATTCTACTATTCTTAACTATTTGTGGATTACAAGGTTCAGATATAGTCACTCTATCCTAGGTACAATACCTTTACAAAAGTTCAGGGATAACTCACTGCTTCCCTCAGATCACTCCCGTTGACTCCCCCTGACTCACTACCCTAGGTGAAGTCACACTCAGTTTATGGACATGAAGGTCCCTTCAATGGATATTCATGAAAGTATTTGTCTCCTGAAAGCATGAGATTTTTCTTGAATTGAGGTAAAAATTTGATGTTCTTTAATGTTCAATATCTTCTCCAGTTCATCAACCAGATGTACTAAGACTTCTTGTTATTCTTGGCAAGAATCACCAATTCTTTTGTGATTATTCAAACACTGAAAAACAGCTTACTAGGCATCATCAGAATCATCCCTTCTTCTTCTATGTGTGCATGTGACCATGCATGTGAAAATTTATATATTCTCTTCCTCTTCACCTTTTTACACATGTGCACCCTTGTTTTAGAATGCTTCTCTACAAAGTATTCACGTATGCACGTGAATGAATGAATGCATACACTTCATCTTCTACCTTCTTGCGTGAAAACCCAAATGGATATGGTTCCTTTAAGCACACACACGACCTCCTTTATCCTTTTCTTAGCACTTGATTCAGATATTCTTGGTATTTAATTGTGTTCTTCTTCAAATCATTCATATGAATGCATACACTCACTTCCCATCACCATGCACAATCTTTCTTCTCCCTTCCTCAACACACACTATTCACTTTGATTTGTTTATATTTATAAGTATGTGATTTTATTCAAAAATAAATGTGTGAATTTTGTTATGGAATTGTGTTCTTGTTCTCCTCCTATACACCAAAGGTATAAAGTTTTCTTATGCACTTTTTTCTCCTATGTGAACCAGGATGATTTGCGGCCTCTCCTTACACAAAATATGGGTAGGATTCCTTCGCGTACCAAGTGGTACGTGGTTCTCATGAACGGTTTTCAGTTCTATTTTTCACCAACTAAAGTGGTACACAAGACTTTTATTCCTCACAAACTAGAATAGTACACGGTACTATTACCTCATGAACCCAAAATGGTTCGCTATACCTCTGCCTCGTGTACCGAATCGGTATGCAGTTCCTTCCTTCGCAAACCTGAGAGGTATGAGGAACTCCTTATCTTCATAGAACTAGAGTGGTTCATGGTTTATTCTTCACAAACCCAGAGCATTTCACGACTCTTTATTTACCCTTGTGAACAGGAAGATCAGAGAGTCTCTGTTTCTCTAAACAGGAGACCTCGAAACTTTGGGAGTAACAAACCTTCCTCAAATTGGTGGGTCTCTTTTTATTAGTAGAGATTAGATATATTCCACATCCAAAATTCACACGATAATCTCTTCAAGATTCTGTCTAGAATAACTGAGATCTTCGGTTCTTTAATATCTTCAAACCTGCGTGGAGATATGCCGCATATCTTGGATGTTTCCTCTTTCAAACTTGCGGCCTTCTCGCTGATCATTCATGTATTCAAGATGGCATGTATCAATTTTTGAATCCCTTCTCAAATCCATGTGGCCTTGGAAACTTCATTTTCCTTGACCATTCACTCTTTCTTCATTTCATTCGTATGCATGCAAATTTAATTTCATGCATATGATCATAGCATCCAGATGATCATTGTGGGATTGAACTGAGCTCAATTAATGACCAGAGTGGTGAGATCGTCATTTGGCTCGAACACTGGTTCTTAGGTGCATGAGGGTGTCCGGAGGTTTAAGACAACCTCGATGGAGGAGATCGAATAGACCTGCTTCAATCTCAAACCATAGAGATCATATGGATGACTTAGATGAGTGGGATCAATCTCATGTTTGATCGGACGATAGACCATGTGTCGCTGAGGGATCAATGGTCAAGATTAGTTCCTTGTTTTTAAAACCTTGTCCCACATCAAAACTCCATGTGTTCTTCAGCTTCTTTAAATAACAAGATACTCCATCATTCATCCAGAAATCTCCTATCCCCCCTATGGTGTCGTCCCACACTTGTTCTCTATGGGAGCGCTCTTTGCGCCCACTCTGCCTCCTCGGGCGCACACCTAGTGCCCACTATGCATACCCTGGGGCTTATACGTGGCCCCCATGTGCCTCCTGTGGGTATACCGGACTGCATTCCCCATGGGCGCGGTCAACCCCTGTGGTCCCATATGAGCCTCGGGTTGAGGCTGACTAGCCGACTAGTGGGATGAACCTATTTTTTAGGAAGGCTTATAAAAAATACTTAGTAGAAAACTAAGTATTCATTGAAATTCATGGCCACTTTCAATCCCTCTCACACCCTCTTATTCTTCTTTCTTTTACTTCTTCCAAATAACACTTAGGATCAGTGCATAAATCATCTGAATTCCATTTTACATTTCACTTAGGAGAGTTCCTTTATTCATGTTGATCATCATTGACATCCATTGACACCCATTGAGAAAAAATAAAATCTTCATACACAAAGTGGTCCTAACACTAACAGTATATTGTCTCAAGGGTGACGCTGATCAATGGTGGTCTTTGATCTAGAATACCACTAAGGAAAAAGAAATAGAAGATATAGAATGGAGGAATTTTAAGGAAATATTCTTGGAAAAATATTTCCTTCATGATCAATGAACCAAAATGAAGAGGAAATTCCTTATCTTAAAGCAAAGGGAAGAAGAAAGTGTTTTAGAGTATAAGGATACCTTCACAAGACTAGTCAGGTATGCCATAGATTACGTACGAGACTCAGATGACAATATTGATCATTTCTTTGAAGTTATTAATCCAAGTCTTTGAAAGGAACTGGCTTCTCAAACATTTTCATCATATGATGAAATTGCATCAAGTGCCATCAAAACAGAGAAGGAATTCTCTAGATCAAATTTGTTCTAGAGAAACTAAGATAAGAAGCGGTACTCTAATAACCAAGGAAAAGGTGAAGTTCCAAAGAAGAACAAGGGAACAAAGTAATTCCCATTATGCAATAACTGTGGAAAGAATCATCCCAAGAAATTCTTGAAAGGAATGAGAGTCTAATATAAGTGTGGAGAAAAGGGTCATTGATCTAATGGATGTAAGGGGAAGAAACAAGTCGATGATGTTCAATGCTACAATTGTAGAGAGATGGGACACTATGAAAATGAGTGTCTTAAGAACTAAGGAAACTTGCCTCAGAAAATAACATAAGAGTAAGGGACAAATTATTCAATTATAACTGAGGAGGTTGAAGTTTCTAATGATGTGGTGGTAGGTACTCTAATTGTTTCCTCAAACTTAGCCAATGCATTATTTGATTCTGGATCATTTCATTCATTTATATATTCCTAGTTTGACAAGAAAATTAGACATGTCCAATTTTATTTAATAAAGGAGTTGTTAGTAAAAACTCCTAGGGGATGTATCATTGCAACAAAGACGTGTCGACCAGTCCCCCTCATGACACAGAAACGTGCTTTAGTTTCTAACCTTATCATTATACCAATTATTGATTTTGGTATAATTCTCAGTATGAATTGGCTATAAAATTATGATGCAAATATCTATTGCAAGAAGAAGAAAGTTACAATTTTTGAAAATGGTGTAGAATTCCTTATCTTTAGAGCAGAAACCTCACCATATGATTCTTATCTAGTCCCACCCCCTGTAGCTCTACTGAATGAAATTATTAGAGAGGAATAAAAACCAATATCTATGGGCGAGGAAAGAAATATTCAAATTGAATCTGTGTATATAGTGGAAGAATACATTGACATATTTACAGAGGATTTACCTAGACATCCTCTAGAGAGGGAAGTTGAGTTCTCTATTGATTTAATTCTGGGTGAAAGACCTATATCAAAGACTCCCTATAGAATGGCCACTGTGTAATTAGTGGAGCTAAAGAAACAACTAGAGGAATTAAGTGAAAAAGGATTTATTTGACCCAATGTTTCTCTATGAGGAGCCCCTATTCTCTTTTTCAAGAATAAAGATGGATACATGAGGCTATGCATTGATTACAGGGAAATCAATGCTATTAAAATAAAGAATAAGTATCCACTGCCATGAATTGATGATTTATTTGACTAACTTCATAGAGCACAATATTTTTCTAAGATTGAACTTTGATCTGAATATCATCAGCTATGTGTGAGGAAGGAAGATATTCCAAAGAAAATGTTTCAAACCAGGTATGGGCATTATGAGTTTACAGTGATGCCTTTTGGACTGACTAATGCACCCTCTATTTTCATGGATCTAATGAATAGAGTTTTCAAGTAATATCTTGATGGATTTCTTTTGTCCTTTATCGATGATATCTTGGTATACTCCAAAAGCTATTAAGACCATGAGAATCACTTGTGGATTATTCTAAAAACTCTTAGAATAAATTAATTGTATGGGAAGTTTATCAAGTATAAATTCTGACTTTAATCAGTTTCTTTTCTTGGCCATATTTTCTCTAAGAATGGAATCTTAGTTGATTCTGTGAAGATAAAGGCAATCCAAGAATGGCCCATACCAATGAACATAACAAAGGTATGTAGTTTTATTGGCTTAGTAGGTTACTATTAGATTTTCATTTAGAATTTCACCCGACTGGAAAACCCACTAACCAAGCTCACACGTAAAGGGGTTAAGTTTGTATGGACGAAAGAATGTACATAATGATTTGAAGAATTGAAAAGTAGACTGTTCAATGCTCCAATTTTTACTCTTCCATCTGGAAATGATGGATTTGTGATATACAGTGATGCATCAAAGAATAGACTGGGTTGCATCCTTATGAAAAATGATAAATCTATCTCTTATACATCAAGGTAGTTGAAGAATCATGGGAAAAATTACCCAACTCATGATCTTGAGTTAGCAGTCGTAATATTTCCTATGAAAATATGGAGACATTATCTCTACGGTGAAATATGTGAGATATACACAGATCACAAGAGTTTGGAATTCATTTTTACACAAAAAGAACTCAACGCGAGGCAAAAAAGATGGCTAGAGTTACTCAAAGATTATGATTTTTCAATACACTACCACCCTGGAAAGGCAAATAAGGTGGCAGATAAATTAAGCATGAAAGATCATGGACTTTTGACCCAAATGAGGATTGAGAGAGATCCTATATTCATGGATCTACTAAAGATGAATATGGGAATTTTAAAGGAAGGGGAACCATTTTACTCTTTCAAATTATTACTAAACCATATTTACTAGAGAATATAAAAAGATCTCAATCTGATGAAGAGAATCTACACAAGAAAATTAATGATGTTAAGGATGGGATATTGGAAGACTTCATATATGGGGTGGGAGTTTTGAAATTTGGGAAGAGGTTATACGTTCTATCAGTACCTGATATAAAAAGGTAACTATTAGATGATTCTCATAGCTCAAATTTCTCTATACACCATGGTATCACAAAGATGTATGTAGATCTGAAGGAAAATTTTTGGGGGGATAATATGAAGTGAGAAATTGATGACTACATGTCAAGGTGTCTATTTTATCAACAAGTGAAGGTATAAAGACAACATACTAGAGGGGTTATGTAACCTATATGTATTCCTATGTGGAAGTTTAATGAAATTACAATGGATTTTATCATAGGAATACCAAGGAAACCTAGAAGGAATAATTCAATATAGGTAATTGTTGATCGTCTCACAAAATCAGCCTATTTCCTTACTATAAGGGAGGATTTAACACTTGAGCACCTAACAAGACTTTATATTAATAAAGTGGTAATACTTCATGATGCACCTCTATCGATTATATATGATTGAGATCCCCAGTTTACATTAAAATTATAGAAAAGTCTCCAGAAGGCTTTGGTTACTGAGCTTCATATGAGTACTGCTTATCACCCCCAAACCGACGAACAATCTGAGAGGAATATTCAAACATTTGAAGACATGTTGAGATCATGATCTCTTTAATTTCAAGGTATGTGGGATCAATACCTTCCTTTGGTGGAATTTTCTTACAATAATAGTTTCAATTCTAGTATTCAAATGGATCCATATGAAGCATTATATGGAAAGAGATGTCAAACTCCAACTTGTTGGGATGAAGTTGGTGAGGAGAAACTTATAGGCTCAGAACTTATTGAAGAGACTACAATAAAGGTAAAGACAATTCAATCCCATATTAAAGTATCCCAAAGTAGGAATAAGAGTTATGCTAACAACCGAAGAAATGATTTGGAATTCCAAGGTTGAGATCATGTCTTTCTGAAAGTATCTCCATGGAAGGGTGTCTTAAGGTTCGGTAAGAAATGGAAACTAAGATCTAGGTACATTGGACCATTTGAAATTATGGAAATAATTGGAGTTGTGGATTACCATTTAGCAATGCCTCCAAGTCTCTCTAAATTTCATGATGTGTTCCACGTGTCATTATTAAAGAAATACATTCCAGACCCAACGTATGTACTCACCTATGAAGAAATATAACTGGAACATGATTTGTCATACTTTGAAGAGCCTATCAGGAATCTTGACACAAGGGAGTTGGTATTGAGAAATTGGAAAACTCGTCTAGTAAAGGTTCTTTGGATAAACCATAACATGGAGGAAGCAATGTGGGAACTTTAGGATGTTATGAAGAAGAACCACCCAGATCTTTTTAGAGGGATTTATACATGAAAAATTTCGAGGACGAAATTTCTGAAGGAAGGAATAATATAACACCCCAATCATTTTATGATATGTTCTTCTTAAATAATTTCAATTCATTAGATAGCCTATATTGAATTAAGAATCGAGTCTCTATGAAACAAAACTTGGTTATAGGAGAAAGTCATAACCTATCCATTAAACTTAAAATTTTCACATCTGTGTTTTGAATTTTAGAAAATGGTCATCTATGATTGTGATTAGTAAGTTATTTGAAGTATGATAGAACCAACTTGTCTTTTTGATGAATAGTAACATACCCTTATGAATATATAATGAACCTTATGAATAGTAAACCATATTATTATTTTATTTTCTTAAGTTTATAAGGCAATGATATGTTGATTAATTTTTCAAGGTGTTAAAAAATGAGTAATAGATTTAAAATTGTGATTTTTGAATAAATTATGATTTTATTTAAAAACTAAATTAAAAATATCTAGAAAATTATTTTTGAAAAATGGATTTCATTTTTAAATTCTATACATCTAAAAATAGTTAGGGTGGATTTTTGGGATTTTTTTAAAATACTTGAATTTTTTGTGAATAGTAAAAATACATCTTTCAGTTTTTGGTAATTTAATGACATCATAATGAAATAATAATTAATATAAAAGGATGGTCGAATTTTTTACAGTAACATATGAAATGATGTTTCCCAAGTGGCTAAAACCATGGGCAAATACAATGGGAAATCCCATAGTTTTGTAAAAACCACTAATGAGGCGTCTCTTTGAAATTAATAAAAAACTCCCTCTCATTTACTATAAATACCCACTCATACCTTTGTTTTATTTCATTCCAAATCCATAATTCTTAAAGATCTGGTAGTTTTACCTCCCTAGTAGTCATCCCAAGGTGTCCTCAAGCCCCCAAGGTCCCAACCATCAAGTTTTGGGAGTTACTCTACAAGGTAAAGAAATTTACCACCCTTCTATTTTCATAAAGCTTTCATTTTATGTTTTCTCTTTTATTTTCAATTGAATTATTGTAAAGACCCGAAATTACCATGATTTTTTTTAATACATGGTAATTTTACGAGTCCGTAGTTTCTGACGGCGCTTGATTCCGAGGCCCGGTGTGCCCGGAATCAATTTCTGAAGTTTTGTTCGGGTACGTTCAGTAAACGTACAAGCGGGATTTTATATCTTTTGAACCTATGCTCAGAATTGAAATCCGAGGACACCGTTGAACTCGCAGCGCCAGTATTCTCTTAAGGAGACCATCATCGCAGTTGCGTTTTAACGAGAATGGAAGTTAATTTTTGGGGTTTCTAAATAAAATTAAATAAAAATATGTGTATAATATTTTTATTTGATTGGTGGTTAAAACCACCAAGTGGAGGTTAGTGGTGGGGCCCACCACAACCTAACCTCCCTTGAGAGGATGTTATTAGGTGGGGCCCACCGTAATCCTTTAACTCCTCTAACCCCCCTTCAAACCCCTTAAGCTCCCCATAAATGGGGGAAACTCTTGAACTTCCCCATAATGGCGCCAACACACCTAAAGATTAATTAATGACCACAATTAATTATCTTTTTGAAAACTTTTGAATTCTTTTGAATGCGTGACAACAATAAAATAATAGAGAAGCTATTATTTTATTTTGGGTTGGAGATTCTTTTTGGGTGGAACTTCAAGAGAGGACTTGGGGAGATTCTTGGAGAACGACATCCTCTCCAACGAAGAACGCCCCTCATCTCCAAAGAACATCAAGCATCATCTTGTTCCTTCTTCAATTGGGGAAAGGAAGGGAAGTGATGCCCATGAATAACGTCGACGTCATCTTCGACTTTATCACCTTCGAACGCTGTTCGTCAATGACGAGTACCTCTCTTCCTCTTCCAACATTGACAGAATGACGTCGCCTTCCCACGACTCCGTTAAACGATAACGACAAGCAAGGTAGGGGTTTGTTGTGATTAAATTAAATCCTCATTCCTTGTCGTTTATTATAGTTCAATGTAGGCCATTTTTTATCACCTAATGCGGAGGGCGTGGGACGAACAAACACGGCCCAACATCCCTCCGTTGGTTCTTGTTTTATTGACAACAGAGGCGGACCGCGGGAGAAGCCGGCGGTGCAAGGGCCGCGGCGGAGCTGGAAGGGCGCGGTGCTGTCGCACCCCGCCGGTGAAGAATTGCAGCGGATGGAAGAGGCACGGCGCCGTCGCGCCGTGCCGCGCCGGAGGTGTGGAACCGCGGTCAGGGCGGGCTGTGGTGAAAGGGTGCGGTGCCGTCGCGCCGCACCGGAGAGGGATCGCGGCCAAAGGCAGCGGCGGTCGGAGGAGGGTGGTCGGCTGAGCCGGCCGCCGGCGGCGCTCCATAAGGCGGGACCTGAAGGGTCCCGCGGTTTCTTCGAAATTCGGGGGGCGCGACACCCCACCACAATGTGGCTAGCCGGGCCACATGGCCAGCCAGTCGCGGCTAGCCGGGTCGGGCCACATGACCAGTCGGGCTGGGCCACACGGCCAGCCGGGCCGGGCCACAGGGCCAGCCGGGCCGGGCCACAGGGCCAGCGGGCCATGTCGCCACCAGGCCGGGCCGCCCTTGCAGGCCGGACTGCCATCGGGCCGGTCCATTGGACCGGGTCGGACCCGCGGACCGGGTCAGACCCTTGTCCGAACCCGTTTAACCCGAAATCACCATTTCATCCGTATTTTGGGCTACGGGTGTCCGAACAATGAACCGTCTGCGGTGATGGAAGTATTAGAGAAGGAAATATATTTTGACATACCGCACTTGAGGTTTGGAAGTAGTTGGGGTATGGATGGGTTAGTTTGAACCTAAAAACCAACTGGGCCCCTAGAACGGAAATGCCAATAACTCACAGACCGGGCGTCCGTTTGACGTGCCGTCTTTCGTGTTGGGTTCCTTATGATGAGATGGAACTACGGGATACATCAACTCGAGACTTCTTGGTAGTTTATGTATCAAAACTTGTCTTGAGGATCAGACCCTCCCGGAATCGAGTGTGCTGTCTGTGAGGACCCTAAGGCTGGCTGCGACTGAGATGACATGATCCTCCATGGGTTCGATAGCGATGATACCGTACTAGGATCCTCCATGGGTTCGACCGCAATGACTTCTATACCGCGATCCTATGTGGGTTCAAAAATGGTGACTTCTGTACCAGGATCCTCTGTGGGTTCGATAGTGATGACTTCTATACCAGGATCCTCCATGGGTTCGACAGTGCTGATATTGTTCTAGGATCCTACGTGGGTTTGACAGAGGAGATGATTCAGAGGATACATCTAATCATCTCTACCCCTATTCATATGTTGTATATCTGTGTGAGATGAGTCTTGTTTTCAGTTGTTATCATCGAGATGATTGACTTTACTTCCTTTGTGGATTGGGTTGTGCTTGGGCTTGAGAGTTGGAGTCAGACTATGAATGGTTACTTAGGTATATGTATGGGCATATACCTAAGTAGGGTTGGTTGATACTTTTTGATTGTATCTTTCTTCTTTGGGTTATCATTAGTATATTCTGGGAGACCTTCGAGGGTCTCGGGGTCCCCTACTGAGTATTGTTATACTCACCCCTGCACGGGCTTCGCCCGCACCTTGTTGTGTTCTGTGAAGATGATGGTCAGTAGAGATCGAGGCTGAGGGAGACAGATGGAAGGCTGCTCGGATCTTTACTAGATGGGACGTACCTCAGGGAGGAGTTATTCGAGTTCTGTACCTACCCTTCAAATAGTATTCCCTGGTGGACAATCCAGGAGCTGTTTTTTCCCTTTTTTACTTTTACTTGTACTTGTTGTTCAGTTGGGTTTGTATACTGGACCACTTAATTTCATCACACTTTTCTTTTCTATATTAGTACTTGTTTATTCTACTGCTTGTGTTCAGACTGAGTGTGTTACAGGTTTAAATTCAATTCCTTCCCTTTTATCAGGAATTCACCTTTGATGCTAGTCGCCAACCCCTGGCCTATGGAAGGCGGGTTTGGGGTAGTCACGGCATGACCCCCGAGGAAGGGTCATGACAAATTGGTATCAGAGGAGTCGATTCTACCATAGAACTTGGACTCTGATTCTTTTAATGGAAATAGTGTTAAGTTTTTTAGGTGTGGTTATCAGTTTAGGGAAACCAGTGTTGGTGCGGCGGACGACGTATCCATACACTAGGGCTTTGACTTCTGATTTCCGACTCAGTGCACGAAAACACTGATTGCATGTGTGTTTCCTTTGAAATTTTTTCTTCTTGATTACTTTGTGTCAGCTCACCAGGTATATTGTTTGACCGTGGTGCACTTGTTTCTTTTCAGGATGGCCCCACGAAGGCAGCCAGCTAGGGTTCTGAGTTTCGTACGAGATAGTAACCCACCAAGCGATGAGGCCTCGGTACAGGGCCCCATCACAGTGGAGGTACCAGTGGTACCACTACCCACTGGACCACCAATACCACCAACTCCAACAGTAGAGAATGCATGCTGTCTGAGTGCGTTGCATGAGTTCCAGCACCATAGGCCGCCCAGGTTCTGAGGAGAGATGGATCCACAGGCAGCTGAGGATTGGATGGAGGCTGTTGTGAGAGTTTTTAGATTGGTAGGGACACCAGCCGACCTCACGGTGATCCTTGCCGTGAGTCTTCTGTATACAGCAACAGACAGATGGTGGATCCTGATGCTCCAGGTGCATGAAGAGGCATCACTACTCTAGGCAGACTTTGAGAGTCTCTTCTGGTCAGAGTTTGTTCCAGCCACCCTTCGTGCGGTGCAGATTCAGGAGTTACTGCATCTACAGCAGGGTAGCATGACGGTAGCTCATTACTCAGTGAGATTCACCGACCTCTCACATTACTCCATGAATATGGTATGTGACCCGTTATTCAGGGATCAAACCTTTGAGCAGGGACTCAGACATGAGATTAGGGCATTGATGATCTCCCTCAGCATCCCGATGTAGGTGGGGGTGCTGAAGAGAGCCCTTCCTATGGAGATATTTCTTGCTGAGCAGTCACCAGTAGCGAGACCCACCACAGGGCAACACGTAGAAGAGTCTTATGTAGCCGGCAGTAGACAAATGTCACAGAGGTCTAAGCGGACCAGGACATCAGGTGGGTGACCCCAGGATACAGGTTCGGTTGTGTGGGGCACACGATACAGAGCCAGCCATATGAGGAGCAAGCAGTGCTATTCATGCATCGGGTAGGGTCATATGGCTCGTGACTGTCCGACTCGCCATGTAGATGAGAAACAGATAATAGAGGGACCTCCCAGGCAGAGGCAGAGGTTCGACCATGGTGGTTCGCCAGAAGCAGGTGGACATGGCAGAGGAGCTAGCCGAGCAACAGGTGGTGGATGGCGTTTTGAGGCCCTACCACCACCACCACCAGGAGGTCTACCCCGACCACAGGGAGCTAGAAGACAGAGACGACCTCAGCTCTAGGCAGTCGAGGCCTACGACCACGACACACCTGAGATGATTTGAGGTACTATATGTGTCTAGTCCACCCTTGCTGCAGTACTTATAGACACAGGTGTGAGTCATTATTTTATTGCCACTGCCCTCGTTCGGAGCTCGGAGATTCTGACGGAGCAGTTGGCTCGATCCTTGTTACTAGAGACTCCTACAGGAGCAGACTCGATGATTACGCACTGGTGCCGGCAGTGTGAGATTACTCTATGAGGTGAGAGCTTCGATTGGGATCTCCTCGTAGTGGCGTCGAGGTCTTACGACGTCATCTTGGGTATGGACTGGTTATCCACAGTTCATAATCAGATTGACTGTATTAGGCGGAAAGTGAGGTGTGTCCGCGAGGATGGGATGATGTTTACCTTCACTGGCGAGAAGGGAGCCTTTGCAGCGCAGGATGGACTTAACCAGAGGAGGGGGCAGCCGATCACACATCATTTGGCTAGCCTCATTCTCGGAGTGGTTGATGTGCAGAGTCTGAGTTTTCCTATTGTGGTGGATCAGTACGTAGATGTTTTCCTTGATGATGTTCCAGGACTACCTCCTCGCAGAGAGGTAGACTTCTACATTGACCTATACCTCAGGACAACACCGATATCTACTCCAGCATATCAGATGTCTCCCACCGAGCTTCGTGATCTGCGGGTACAACTGGAGGACTTGTAGGGGAAAGGATTTATCCGACCCAGTGTTTCACCCTAGGCATCCCCAATTTTGTTTGACAAGAAGGTAGATAGGAGCTTATGACTGTGTGTTGACTACCGTCGCCTGAATCAGGTGACCGTGAAGAACAAGTACCCACTCCCGAGTATTGATGACCTCTTTGATCAGCTCAAGGGAGCACGATGGTTCTCGAAGATAGACCTTAGGTCAGTCTATCACCAGCTCAGAGTTCAAGATGAGGATGTGCAGAATACGACCTTCAGGTGTCGGTATGGCCACTATAAGTTCTTGGTTATGCCCTTCGGTGTAACCAACACTCCAGTAGTGTTCATGAGTCTCATGAATAGGATATTCTAACCTTACCTCGATCGCTTTGTCGTAGTCTTCATCGAAAACATACTGATCTAATCGACTACCGAGGAGGAGCATGCCTACCATTTTCAGGTAGTACTGGACACACTCCGAGAGCACAAGCTTTATGTTAATCTCTTGAAGTGCCAGTTCTGGATCTAAGAGGTACACTTTCTGGGACACGTCATCTTGGAGGCTGGAGTTGCAGTAGATCCAGTGAAGATTGAGGCAGTGTTTTCTTGGGAGCCACCCAGGAGTGTGATGGAGGTACAAAGTTTTCTAGGACTGGCTGGGTACTATCAGAGATTTGTGCCAGACTTCTCCAGAGTTGCAGCACCGCTTTCAGCATTGACAAAGAAGGGCCAAACCTTCATGTGGTCAGAGAGATGCCAGTAGAGCTTTCAGGAGCTGAGGCAGAGGTTGACTAGTGCGCCCATCTTGAGGCTACCAGAGGAGGGCGTAGGGTACGTAGTTTACTGTGATGCATCATGGATCAGAATTGGGTGTGTCCTGATGTAGGAGCGAGCAGTGATTGTGCATGGTTCTCGGCAGTTGAGACAGCACGAGCAGAACTACGCTACCCATGACCTGGAGTTAGCAGCAGTGGTCTTCACCTTGAAGATGTGGCAACACTATCTGATGGGAGAGCATTTTAAAGTCTACTCTGACAACCAGAGTCTCAGGTACATCTTCTCTCAGAAGGACCTGAACCCGAGATAGCGGCGATGGCTTGAGTTCCTCCAGGACTATGACTTCTAGATAGTATATAATCCTAGGAAGGGGAACGTTGTAGCCGATGATCTCAGTAGGAGATCATGCATTCAGCTTCTAGGAGAGGCGATAGAGCAGCTGTCCACGTTGCAGATATCCTTTGTGGATAGAAATGGAGTATCCTTTCTATAGTCTCTCACAGTCACTCCTCCACTTCTTCAGCGAGTTAGGGAGGCACAACATGGAGACGTAGACTGTGAGACGCGATGTTCTCAGATATCCACAGGACAGACACCTAATGGATTTTCTGAAGGTGGGGAGCATGTCATTCTCTTCAAAGAACGTACTATGGTACCAATTTCACTTCAGGAGGAAGTGTTGAGGGAGTTCCACATATCTCCATTAGCGGTACATCCAGGAGTGGAAAAGATGTATCAAGACCTCCTACAATAGCACTTGTGTCCAGGTATAAAAAAGGCAGTAGTATAGTTTGTCTCACGATTCCTCACTTGTCAGTAAGTGAAGGCAGAGCACCAGGTTCTAGAAGGCTTGATTCAACCCTTAGAGGTCCCATAGTGGAAGTTGGATGGGATATCCATGGATTTCGTAATGGGACTCCCACATACATCCAGAGGAAACGACTCTATCTGGGTGATCGTAGACCGACTCACCAAGTAAGCCCACTTCCTACCGATCATAGAGCGGGGCTCAGTAGAGATCTTGGGATGCCTCTATGTGAAGGAGATCGTATGGCTTCATGGTGTTCCATCGATGATCATCTCTGATCGAGATGCTAATTTCACTTCCCGGATATGGAAGGGATTGCAGGAGGCTTTCGGGAAGTAGCTTCACTTGAGCACTGCCTTCCATCCTCATACGGATGGTCAGACTGAGAGGACCATTCAGACTCTTGAGGACATGCTCCGTGCATGCGTCCTTGACTTTGGTCGCAGCTAGGAGGATCACTTACCCTTGGTAGAGTTTTCATATAACAATAGCTACCACTCCACCATCAGGATGGCACCTTTCGAGGCACTTTACGACCAACCTTACAGATTGCCTCTGTGCTGGACAGACCCAGGGGAGTCAACACTTATGGGACCAGAGATGGTGCAAGCTACGATGGAGAATGTTCAGATCATCCAGTTGCGGATGAAGACTGCACAGATCAGGCAGAAGTCCTATGCTGATAGAAGATGGAGACCACTGGAGTTCGAGGATGGCGACCACGTCTTTCTAAGGGTATCACCTTGACAAGGTCTACGGAGATTTGTCCGAGGCGGCATGTTATCTCCGTGATTCATCGGACCTTTCCAGGTCCTCAGCAGAGTAGGCGAGGTGGATTACCTCTTGGATCTTCCACCTCAGTTGCACAGGGTGCACGATGTCTTCCACGTATCTCAGCTGAGGACGTGCACAAACCATCCCACATCATCGACCACTGGGATCTAGATATCGATGACGGGGTGACATTCACAGAGGTTCGAGTGGAGATTGAGGATTGATAGGAGCAGGTCCTGCGTGGATGGTCGATACCTCTGGTGTGCATTCACTGGAAGCACGAGAACCTCTAAAAGAGCACATGGTAGCCGGATGCTCAGATGCATGCTCAGTACCCTCATTTGTTTTCTTAGTGTGAGTTTTAGCTTACGGGGACGTAAAGCCCTGAGGTGGGGAGAATATAAAGACCCAGAATTACTGTGAATTTTTTTTAATACATGGGAATTTTACAAGTCCGTAGTTTCTGACGGTGCTTGATTATGAGGTCCGGTGTGCCTGGAATCAATTTTTAAAGTTTTTTTCCGGTACGTTCAGTAAACGTATGAGTGAGATTTTATATCTTTTGAACCGGTGCTTGGAATTGAAATCCGAGGACACTGTTGAACTTGCAGCACCAGTATTCGCTTAAGGAGACCATCACTGCAATTGCGTTTTAACGAGAATGGAAGTTAATTTTTGGGGTTTCTAAATAAAATTAAATAAAAATATGTGTAGAATATTTTTATTTGATTGGTGGTTAAAACCACCAAGTGGAGGTTAGTGGTGGGGCCCACCACACTCTAACCTCCCTTGAGAGGATGTTATTAGGTGGGGCACACCCGAATCCTTTAACTCCTCGAACCCCCCTTTAAACCCCTTGAGCTCCCCATAAATGGAGGAAACTCTTGAACGTCCCCATAATGGTGCCAACACACCTAAAGATTAATTAATGACCACAATTAATTATCTTTTTGAAAACTTTTGAATTCTTTTTGAATGCATGGAAATGATAAAACAATAGAGAATCTATTATTTTATTTTGGGTTGGCGATTCTTTTTGGGTGGAACTTTGATAGAGGACTTGGGAGATTCTTGGAGAACGACATCCTCTCAAACGAATAATTCCCCACATCTCTGAAGAACATCGAGCATTATCTTGTTCCTTCTTCAACCAGGTCAAGGAAGGGAAGCGACGCCCAAGAAGAATGCCGATGTCGTCTTCGACTTCATCACCCTCAAACACCATCTGCCAATGACGAGTACCTATATTCCTCTTCCAACGTTGACGAAACGACGCCGCCTTCCTGGGACTCCGTCAAACGACACCGACAAGCAAGGTAGGGGTTTGTTGTGATTAAATTAAATCCTCGTTCCTGGTAGTTTATTATGGTTTGATGTTGTCCATTTGTTATCACCTAATGCGGAGGGTGCGGGCCGAACAAACACAGCCCGACATCCCTCTGTTGGTTCTTGTTTTATTGAAGACAGAGGCAAACCGCGGGAGAAGCCGGTGGTGCAAGGGCCGCGGAAGAGGTGGAAGGGTGCGATGCCGTCGCGCCTCACAAAGAAAAGCCGCGGCCAGGAGGGCCGCGGTGGAGCCGGAAGGGCGCGGTGTCGTCGCACCGCGCCGGTGAAGAACCGTGGCTAGGAGGGCCGCGGCAGATAGAAGAGGCGCGGAGCCTTCGGGCCGCGCCGCGCTGCACTGGAGAGGGACCGCGGCCAAAGGCCGCGACGGTCGTAGGAGGGCGGCCGGCTGAGCCGGCCGCCAGCGGCGCTCTACAAGGCGGGACCCAAAGGGTCCCGCAGTTTCTTCGGAAGTCGGGGGGGGGGGGGCACCCCCCCACGGTGTGGCTAGCCGGGCCACGTGGCCAGCCAGACGCAGTCAGCCGGCCAGGCCACGTGGCCTGCCGGGTTGGGCCACGCGGCCAGCCGGGCCGGGCCACACGGCCAGCGGGCCAGGCCGCCACCGGGCCGGGCCACCCCTGTAAGCCGGACTGCCATCATGCCATGCTACCATCGGGCCAGACCGCCAATGGGCCAAGCCACTCCATCAGACCGGGTTGGACCCGCGGACCGAGTCGGACCCCTGTCCGGACCCGTTTAACCCAAAATCACAATTTCATCCGTATTTTGGTCTACGGGTGTCCGAACGACGAACCGTCTACAGAGACGGAAGGATTAGAGTAGGACATATCTTTTGGAATACGCCACTTGAGGTTTGGACGTGGTTGGGGTACAACCGGGTTGGTTTGAACCTAAAAACCAACCGGGCCCCTGGAACGAAAATGCCAATAACTCACAGACCGGGCGTCCGTTTGACGTGCCTTCTGTCGTGTTGGGTTCCTTATGATGAGACAGAACCACGAGATACATCAACTCGAGAATTCGTGGTAGTTGATGTATCGACACCTGGCTCGGGGAGTAGACCCTCCTGGAATCGAGTGTGCTGTGTGCGAGGATCCTAAGGCTGACTGTGAATGAGATGACAGGATCCTCCGTGGGTTCGACAGTGATGATACCGTACTAGGATCCTCCGTGAGTTTGACAACAATGAATTCTGTACTGGGATCCTCTGTGGGTTTGACAACGGTGACTTCTGTATCGGGATCCTCCGTGGGTTTGACAGCGCTGATATTGTTCCAGGATCCTACGTGGGTTCGATAGAGGAGATGATTCAGAGGCAACATCTAATCATCTCTACCCCTCTTCATGTGTTTTATATCTATGTGAGTTGAGTCTTGTTTTCAGCTGTTATCATCGAGATGATTGACTTTACTTCCTTTATGGACTGGGTTGTGATTGGGCTCGAGAGTTGGAGCCAGACTATGACTAGTAACTTAGGTATATGTATGGGCATATACCTAAGTAGGGTTGGTTGATACTTCGTGATTGTATATTTCTTATTTGGTTTATCCTTAGTGGATTCTGGGAGACCTTCGAGGGTCTCGGGGTCCCCTACTGAGTATTGTTATACTCACCCCTGCACAGGCTTCGCCCGCACCTTGTTGTGTTCTGTGCAGACGTTGGTCAGTAGTGATCGAGGCTGATGGAGACAGACGGAAGGCTGCTCGGAGCTGAACTAGATGGGACGTACCTTAGGGAGGAGTTGTTCGAGTTCTGTACCTACCCTTCAGGTAGGATTCCCCAGTGGACAATCCATGAGCTGTTTTTTCCCTTTTTACTTGTACTTGTACTTATTGTTCAGTTGGGTTTGTATACTGGCCCACTTAATTTCAGCACACTTTTCTTTTCTATATTAGTACTTGTTTCTTCTAATACTTGTGTTCAGACTGTGTGTGTTATAGGTTTAAAGGAAATGACTTCCCTTTTATCGGGAATTCACCATTGGTGCTAGTTACCAGCCCCTGGCCTATGGAAGGCGGGCTTGGGGTAGTCACAACACGGGCCCCGAGGATAGGTCGTGACAATTATGTTGGGATATGTCATTACATATTACCCTTTCTGTCTATATTATTTAATATTTATTAAATATACCCTTTCTCTCATCAAACTTTTTTATGAAATTTTAAGTGACGCCGTTAGGCTGCTGAATTTTAATGAGAGATTTCTCAAATTTTTCTTTTATTTTGAGTTACTTTCTTTTATTTTTCTTTCCTCATTTACCCTCATACAAATGCTATGATAATTCCAGTACCTTACATGAACTGAAATTTTTTATGCTAATGGAATATTTCATCATCATATCTCTTTTCCCCCTCCTCTTATACTAGAAATGAAAACACTGACCGAGATGTGTTAATTTATCACATTCAAGGACGACGGGTTCTCAATTATTATTACCATATTTAATTTTGGCCATGAAACCATTTTTATGGTTGAACCAGATAATAATATATTTATTTCATATTATTAAATGTTCTTAAATCCTTTCACACTCATAATACAAAATAATAATACAAAACAAGTTCATTATGCACAAAACTGCCAAGTTAATCCAAGAATTTATCAATAACTTTTAACTAATGAGTCATCCTCAAGTTATATAACACATAATAACTATAATATCATTTATAATTCCACTAATAATATGTATTTACAATTCTGAATAATTCTGTATTTTTAATCACATTTCAAATGAACTTCCATTCATAATGTAAATCGGTCATGAAAACCAAAGAAGAAAATACTTCCAAAACAACAAAATGAAATATATTAAAACCATTAAAAAGGACATGAATGAACATAATAAGGTTAAAATATATCAATTAAATGTTTATGAGGTTATAGAATTATTAATTAAAAAATCTAAATTTGATTATTCAGGCCATTAGGATCAGTCAAAGAACACTTTCAGACATAAGGTAAGGGGTTTCTCATCTCACTTTTAATTCCATGAGATTTCAATTGTTCACCACTTATTTCTTGTATGGGGTATATGTGTACTACCATTTTATATATAATATCATGATTCTATTTATATTCATGGTATTCTATGATTCATTTGGTTATTATTTACTTTAGGTCATACGATTCAATTGATTATCACATGGTAAGGGACTTTGTCTCAATTTCCATTTCATTGAGACCTTCTTGGTATTGTGAACCTAATATTTATTATGTGGTGTATCTACTACCCATTTGAGACCGTTTTTCATTTAAAATTTTAAATATACTATATATCCATATTCTGGTTTCATGGATATGAGTAATGTCTTAAGCCGTATAACCTTTTATGTACGGTGTTTATTTGGAATGTTATTTTAACTATAGAAATATTTATGAATCCATATCCTCTACTCTATACAGATATTGAGAAGAATATTTTACTTGTATTAAATCTATATATAAAGAACGATTTGGACTTGTAGTGATGGGTAGGGACCTCTATATACCCTCGATGCATGGACAGGTCTCATGAGATAAATCAGTTGGCGAAAAACCCTTCAAGTTTGTTTCCAAAAATTAGACGGGTTTTTACCCACAAACTTAAACTGTTTAGATGGTATTATGGTATCATGAACCAAATACATGACATCCAATTAATAAGAATTTTATTTATTCATTTTTAGTTATTACTATCCCTGAGGTTTTTACTATGATAACATCTATGGATGTAGTTTCATTCCTAGTTTATTAGTGGCATGCGTTTTCACTTATTCACCATGACATATTTATTATGCCAAATTTTTTATGATTCAATTATTATTGATTCATTCTTTCTCTATTTGTAACCCTTACTGAGAATTTGATCTCACCCCTTTCATTTGTTTTCCTTCAACAGGTTATGAAGAGGAGATTATTTATTGAGTTCCCGTGGTTACAGTTTATTAGTTTTTGTTATGTATTTTATTTTTTTACCTTTCCCAATGTAATTTGAGTTACATATATGTATCTAGTTTCTTAAATACTACTAAACTGATCGTTCCTTTAGAATTTTGTTTCCTTTTAACCATTTCAATATAATAATCAATGCACCAGCTCTAGTCTAGAGGGTTCAGGGTGTTATATGAGTTCTCTGCATTTCTCTCCTAGTTTGAACATAAATATATAGAATAATCCTTAGATGATGAAATTTGGATGATAAAAATATAGCAAGAACTAAATTATTTCAAAATAAATAAAGTTTTGGAATCATTTTATAGTCCCTTAAACTATACAATAATAGAATCTAAATGGGTCTTTAGAAATAAGTAATATGACCAATGTATAATCACTAGAAATAAGGACAGACTAGTTGTTAAATGATAAAACCACGAAAAAGGAATAGATTATGAGGAAAATTTTTCCATGGTTATTATTCTAGAATCCATTATAATTATATTGATACATGAATCAAATATTAATTTTAAATTATATCATATGGATATAAAATCTACATCTTAAATGGTTATTTAGTGAAAGAAGTCTTTGTTGAACAAACTCCAGGTTTTGAAAACCATCAGCTACAAAACTCTGTTTTTAAAATTACTAAAGCTCTTTATGGACATAAATAGGAACCAAAGTCTTGTTATGAAATATTAATTTATTTTATTTTGGAAAATTATTTTTCAATGAGATTGTAATATCCTAATCTTGTTATGAAAAATTACTTTTCATATATTTTTTTAGTGAAAATCTATGTAGATGATTTTATTTTTGGTTCGACTAATAAAAACTTGTGTAATGATTTCTCAAAACTTATGCAAAAGGAATTTTAAATGAGTATGATGGGAGAATTAAATGTATTTATTGGTTTTAAAATTTATCAAAAATAGTTTGGAAATGTTTTGAATCAAATCAAATATATATTTTATTTTTTGAAAAAGTTTGGCCTTGAAAATAGTAACACCTATGTAACTCCCATGTATACTAACATAAAAATTGATTTGAATGATGTTGGAAAATCACTTAAAAACAAGTTATATAAAGGTATGATTAAGTAGTTTGCTATAACTCACTACTAGTAGGCCATATGTTATGTTTTTTGTTTGTCTTTATGAAATATTTAAATAAAATCCTAAATAATCTCATTTTACAGATGTTAAAATAATTTTTAGATATTTAAAAGGAACCATTTTTCTATCTCTACTTTATCAAAAAACTTCTAATTTTAATTTAATTTCATACACAGATGCTGATTTTGGACGGTGTAGGTTAGATAGAAAAATAACCTTAGGAACTTTTCACTTTTTAATAAAGTCTCTAGTTTCATGGTATAGTAAAAGGAAACATTTAGTTTCATTATAAATAGACAAGGTAGAGTATATTTCTACTGGTAGTTTCTATGCACAAGTGTTGTGGATAAAACACACTCTTTTGGACTTTGTATTAAATTATAATTGTATTCCTGTATTATATGATTATACCAGAGCTATAAATATTTCAAAAATTTCTACGAGTTACTCTAGGACTAAGCATATTGATATAAGACATCATTTTATAAGAGATCATGTTTGAAAATAGATATATATTTGGAATTTTTCAATAATGAATATCAACTTTTAGATATTTTCACCAAACTACTTCCCACAAATATTTTTTATTTTATTAATGTGAAGTTAGGTTTATTTAATTTTAATTAAAGACTTTAATTTTCCCTAATCAAATTTTATAGAATTTAAAATTAGTTTTATTAATAATATTTAATATATTGTATTTCTTTTTAAAATCTATTATTTTCAATTATTTGATTTAATATTTAAAATATTAATTATGTAATTTAATGTTTTTAAAACTATCTTTTTAAATTTAAAACACTAAATGGGTACATTGAGTTTTTTGGCTCGAGAAGATAAAAAATCGATAAAAAACTATAAGAGATAATCTCTCTCTCTTCTACCTTCAATATCACACCCTTTCTCCCTCCTGGTATTTTGATCTCTCTTTAAACCATAATCTCTAGACCTCAACCCTTTGAATATCTAAAATAGTGAATACTAAGATACCTGATGAAGGTGGACCAAGTGGATCGAAGCATCAGAGGTCATAAAGTTCAGAAAGAAAATTTTTTAAAGGTAAAGTCATCGATTTCAAATGGATCTTATAGAAAAATGTATTGATGAAGAAAGATTTAAGTTTTCAATGTCTGGAATTCATTTTCAATGGGTTAAATACTGAATATATTTTTTGAATGAAGTAAAGGGATTTTTCGAGCATGAACAGTTTAATTTCGGTGATGTGGAAGATGTTGTTTCCTCAAAGGTAAAGAAAATAATTTTTTTTAATTTCTATAGTAGAAATTGCTCAGATTTTTCATTATCCCTATGAAGGAGTCTATTAATTCAGTTTAAGATAAACGGGATCTAATGTTTATAAGTTTGAAATATAATTTCCTTTTTGTTTGGAACTTACCATGTAAGGAAGATGCTAGAAAAGGATCTTGAGACTAACCAAAAGGTGCTGATCAAGTTTATTTAGACTATAGTGGTTCCAAGGATATCTAAGCTAGATAAAATTCTTTTCCAAGATATGTATCTTATGTTTTTGATGATAAGTGAAATCAATCTAAACTTATGAAGATATATTCTAAGATATATGCATCACTTCTATTAAAGGGATGCTAGGATGTTTTTCTATCCATATGGAAGGTTTCTTGCTCTGTTTTTATATAAAAAATATATGATTCATTATATTCAAACTGGTATCAAATGTTACCATAAAATAATTTTATCTACTGTAATTCTAAAGAATATTGACATTTTTTGGAGCATAACAAAGGGGAAGCTAATTCCCACAGGTACTGAAATTTATGAAGAATCTGGTTCTTATGCACAAGGGGCCCATAGAATCCAAAAATATACTAGTTCAATGAGTTTTCATACTAATTATATTGGAGAATAAAGGGTATAAGGAGTAGCATAAACAGTTAAAGGTATGAATGTTTTAACAACTGACATTCCAGTAACCACAGGGAGAATAATGAAAGTGGATGCGAGTAACCTAGAAACTATAGGGGGGATTCCTCAACTTCTAAGATCATTTGAAGAACCTTATGGTGAGTATAGTGGTGCATATCTTATTCTAAGGGCAATAAGAAAATAAGAACCTATTGAACATGTTGTACCTCCTATTATTAAATGAGTTTGTCAACTGGTTCCAATGGTTGAAGAAAAATTTGTAGGACCTGTAGTGAAGGTTGAAATTATAGAGGTTGAAGGAGTAGACCAACATGTTTTGAAGAAATATCTAAAGAAGAAGAAGTTGTTCCTAGTGTTGGAGAAATAATAGAGGAAGCGGGTGCTGAAGTTTTTGTTTAGGATAGAGTAAAGGAATTATATATAAAACATGATGATCATTTTACTCATATTGAGGAAAAAGATGTTGAAACATCTGAGCTGATTAGAGACCATATAGTTTTTGTTGTTGAATAGTCTTTTGAAAAGACTATCAATGAGGTTAGTGAGAAAAATAAAGTTCTTGGATATTTTTCATCTCATTCTAGTAGAAGAATAGAATTGAAGTCTCTTCCCTTTCTTGGAGAAGGTGAATCCCCAATAAGATAAGAAAAGAAATATTATGATTCCCTTGATGCTCATCTTGAGTATATAATTTATAAATTCAACTAGATGATGGAAGTTAATGGTAAAATACAAGGGGAGTTGGAAAGTTCTAGAAAATATTTTTAAGATTTAAGGAGTTCATTTGTTCCAATAATAGAGTTATAATCTCTACTAGATGAGCCATAAAGTGTGGAAGAAAACTTGATCTCAAAAAGATATTTTGATGTGTTTAAAGGAGATATAAGTGATTAGTTTGGACATATAAGAGATGAATTAGTTTCTAAGTTTGATTTTATAGATATGAAGAATTATTTATAAATTCATTTTGAATATGTAAGATCTAGTAAAATCCAAGTAAGGTATTATAATTCTAACCAAAAAAATTCTCTAGATTTGATAAGAATATTTGAATCTCTTAATTTTTTTATTATTCATAAGTGTAAAGATTCATAGTTTATAGTATGATAAGATACCACTTCAATATATTCTAGAAAATCAATAAAATCTAGTTGAGAAGTTAACCTCTCCAGAACCTAGTATTCATAGTTCAATAAACCAGCTGAGTGATATGATAGAAAATTATATCTAGTTGGTTGAATCTGTTCATGATTTTCTGAAAATAAACTTGGTTGAATACCTAAATATGATTCAAGAGTCAAATATATTGGTTAAGTAGTGGTCAAGGTCATGAAATTATAATTTTGAGCTGATGGTGAAGGAGGTAAAAGTTTTATATTAGACTACCTATGATTCACTAACCTCATAATCTTCTTTAGATGAGACAAAACCTAACCTTACTTCTAACCCCACCCCTTATCCTACCCAAATACTCTAAATAAAAACTCTTTATAAAATAATATTTAATGAAAAGAATTTATTTCATTTAAATTATGTACCTGGTTTATTTATTTATTTGGCTAATTATTTTAGTTTTATGATTAAGATCATATTCATTTATCAAGATATATTTATTTTTCTTAACATAACATTTTCATACAGTTCTGTGCTACACTATTTTTTTAATCTATTTCATACTTTCTTTTTGATATCATAAAAGGGGTGAAATATGGATAAACACAACATTTATTATTATATCCTTAGTATTCTATCCTTAGTAGTTGGAATTTATTAATCTGTTTACATTTCTATATTTCTATGATAATTTTTTATCCTTTTAGGAAGAAATTTAGATAAACATGACATTTTAAAATTCTCAAACATTAAATATTTATTTAGCTTTTTATTCATTAAAATTAAGTATTTTTGTGTTTATATTTCTAAAAATATTTATATGGGTTTTTTATCATAAAACAGGGGATATTTTTGGGCATTTTTATCCAAGAATTCATTAATTTCTTATTGTTTTTGATGCTCACAATCACTGAAATTTGTGTTACTAATGAAGTTTCTTTAAGTGAATTTATGGTTTATATTATGTTAGTTTTAATATGGATGAAGTGTTGTTTCTAAAATATTATGAACATTTTTGTGGATTCTAGAATCACTTTTTACTATTCCATGTTTAAACACTAGGTTCAGGAGCCAACATTTGGAAAAAATTGCTACTTTTGGGAACCTTATGTTTAGAATAAACATTATGTTTGGGAACCCAATTTTTGTTACAAAACCAACATTTGGAATCAACCTAATGTTTTTATGAATAATATAAGGTTAATCAACCCTAATTTTAGAGATACTGTTGAGCAAGTGTTGTTTTCAACAATACATAATGTTGTTATTTAAAGGAGGAAATTGTTGAGAACAATACTCTATCTATTTATGATATTTTTGATGCTCACAAATACCCTTAGTTATTTTCTAATGATTTTATTTTTTAAGAATATTACAGGAATTTTTTATTCATTATATTTTTATTCATTATATTTTTATTTCTGGATGAAATATTTACATTCTTGAACAACAAGAATTAATTTCTAAGGTATTCGTATTTAGCGCATTCTGGAAACACTATTCATGCTCTACATATTCGGGATATGCTTTAGCGTGTTCTGGAAATACTGTTCATACCATACGTGGAGAAACATAGCGTAAGGATGAAATGCGGTGTATGATTTATGAGATAAGAGAAAAGTATGGCTAATCAACCATACTTTATCGGAAAAGTATGAAAAAGAACCCTACATTAGGAAGGAACCCTACGTTTGGGATATTAGAAAAGTATGGAAGAAGAACTGTACATAAGTGTTGAACATTATGTTTGTTTCTCAAAAGTATGGTTCATAAACCTTACTTTTGTAAACAACCATACATTCTTAGAAACGTATGGATCAAGTATCTTTCATTTTAAAAGCTTATAAAAGTATGGATCTTTCATCATATGTTTGAAAGTTGAAGAGAAAAAGTATGGATGGCCAACCCTACATTTGTGATCAACCATACGCTAACAACCGTACGTGTGAAGGCTACATCATCAACCTTATGTTTATGATCTACATTACGTTTAGAGGATGCATACTGTACAACTCAACTTTACATTTGGCATCAGAGAGTTTAAAGTCGATATTATTTTGCAACGATCAACAAGCTGATTATTAGGCTGATTTCAAGCAGGATTTAAATCTTTTTTTAAGCACAACTTTGACTGATTCAAGGTAGTTTTATCAATGGTTTAAGGATCAAATTAAAATGATATTTTTATGCCAAGTCTTCAGGGAAGTTATGACTACTCTGTAAATTCAAATGTTTGAATATCACGAGTCAAAAGGCGACTTTTGTGGATCTAAATTTGCAGGAGAAGTGCTCGTCATTATTTTATATGAGCTTTTATGAACAGGAAAGAAGTGTGTGTGAAGTTTTGTAAAAAATAGATCATTACTAAAAAGAAAGAAAATAGAGACTATCAGAAACACAGATCTGTTGATTCAAAGGAGCGAAAAAGCTTTGTTTTATTGAAGAAGAAGAATCACGATAGAAGATTCACTCATTCTACATAGAAGATCTACTGTGAATCTGATACTACTGAAGTTGTGAATTATATTTCTATATTTACTGCAACAGTATCGACTCATAATGAATATTTTGTGAAGATCATTATTTCTAAAAGGAAACGATCCATCTAATATCAATTGCATGCTGTTGAAATTGTGAAGAACATCTGGAAAGTATTTTCAAAGTACAAAAATATTTCTTTTCTATTCTTGAGTAACCAGATTCTCGTATTAAGCTATGTAGGTTCTGTGAGTGAAATAGAAGGCTTTGTTTTGCCTTAAATTGTAAAGGTTTCAACTTCCTGTACTCAGTTGTTGAAAGGTCTGTTGAAACGAGGACCGAATAGAGCGTTGGTGGAGTGGACTAGGGGACTTCTGTTCCCCGAACCACTATACATCGTGTGTCTCTGTACTTCATACTTCCACTGCATTAATCTATCTGATTAAAGATAAAGGACATAACATGATCTCGCAAAGATTTTTGAAAAGACACAATTCACCCCCCTCTTGTGTATATTTAGTATAATCCGATCCAACAAATGCTATCAAAGGTTGAGCTTTATGATAAAGCCTTAACAAGCTGAAAGTGATTATACACAGAGAAAGATGACTAATACAAGAGAGGGAATGTATATAGTCAGAGCACCGTACCTCAATGGAGAAAAATATGGATGCTGGAAGTCACAAATGATTATCTATCTGAAAAACCTTGGATACAGAGTATATTCTAAGATTCTGACTCCATATGAAATACCAGAAAAACCTGATACATGGAGTGTAGATACTGAAGCAGAATATGATATGAACTCAAATGAAATGAATGCTATTATATGTGGTCCAGGACCTGATGAATTCAATAGAGTATTTCAATGCCCGACAACATATGAGATGGGGAAAACTATTGCTATTTCTTATAAAGGAACTAACAATATTACGGAAATGAGATATGCTACTACTAAGATTAAATTTGATACATTTAGAATGGTTGAAGGTGAAAGTATTACTCAAATGAATGGAAGATTGACAGATATTTTCAATAACATAACCACTTTGGGAGATCCCATTAAACAAGCTGATAAAGCTTTAAAAGTACTGAGGGTACTACCTACAAGATGAAATGGAATTTCTACTGCAATCAGACAGTCGACACCTGTCAAAGACTTAACCATGAGAGAAATGATTCGAACACTAATGATGTATGAATCTGAGATTCAATATGAATCTAATGAGCATAAAGTGTTTATTAAGAGATATGACACTACCTTGAAAGTGTCATCACAGAGAAAAAACAGAAATATGAAGAAAAGTGTAAAAGTGAAATCAGAATGTTCTGATTTATCAAATTCTAATGTGGAATTGGCTTAGCTAGCCAGAAAATTCACAAAATTATATATAAATAAGAAGGGATTTAGAAAAAACTTCAAAAAGGATGACAAGGAAGTCAGATGTTATGAATGCAATAAAATGTGTCACATCAGACCTAACTGTCCTCAGCTAAAAGAAGACAAGAAAAAGAAATTATTTAAAAGAAATGATTATGAGAATAAGGAAAAGAAAGAAATGAAAGTTACATGGAGTGTATCTGAAGACTCCAGTAGCACTTCTGAATCAGACTCAGAGAAGGAAGAAGTAAATCTGAAAGCCAACATGTGTTTCATGGCAGAAACAGATGAAGAACCAGATCACAAAAAGGACATATGGTATATGGACAGTGGATACTCAAGACATATGAGTGGAAACTCATCGAACTTCACTACATTGACACAAAAAGATGGTGGACTAGTTATATTTAGTGATAATGCTAAAGTGAAGATCATTGTTATTGGAACTGTTGGAGATCTAGAAGCTATATCAATCAACAAAGTACTTTATGTACAAGGATTGGAATTCAATTTAATAAGTATCTCTCAACTATGTGATGATGGTTATGTTGTTGATTTTTCTAACAATTTCTATTCTGTTTTCAAAAATAAACTGCTTAAATTTAAAGCACCTAGAACTGACAATGTGTATACCTTAGATTTAAATTCCTTGTGTAAACAACAAGTAAACTACTTAACTGCTAAATTGAATGAGTCTTGGATCTGGCATAAGAGACTTGGACATTGTAATGTATATGTTTTACATAAATTATCTAAGAAACAATTAGTTTCTGATTTTCCTAGTCTAAGATTTGAAAGTAACAGATTCTGTGATACATGTCATCTTGGCAAGCAACCCAAATCATCCTTCAAATCTGTTAACAGAATTGCTACATCTAAACCTCTAGAACTTATCCATATGGATTTGTTTGGACCTTAAAGAGTATCAAGATTGGTTGGTAAATTATATGTATATGTTTTAGTTGATGACTATTCTATATTTACATGGATTTTCTTTTTAAAATTTAAAAATGAAACTTTTACTTTATTTGAAAGTTTTTGTAAATATGTTCAAAATGAGAATGGTTTTAAAATAATTTCATTAAGAAGTGATCATGGTGAAGAATTTGAGAATCAGGAATTTGATTCCTTCTACTCAAATACGGGTATTAAACACACCTTCTTTTCACCAAGAACACCTCAACAAAATGGAATTGTTGAAATAAGAAATAGGACTATTCAGGAAATGGTTAGGACTATGCTAAATGAATACAATCTTCCTACCTATTTTTGGGCAGAAGCTGTAAGAACAACCTGCTATATAATGAATAGAGTTTTAATTAGACCTTTTTTGAAAAAGACACCCTATGAACTTTGGAATAACAAAAAACCTAAAGTAAATTGCTTTAAAGTTTTTGGATGCAAGTTTTACATCTTGAACACCAAGGACAATCTTGGTGAGTTCGATCCAAAACCTGATGAAGGCATTTTTTTAGGATATTCAGCTACCTCCAAAGCTTATAGATTCTATAATAAGAAGTCAAGGATTATTGAAGAATCAGTTCATATAAAATTTTATGAATCTGATCCCTTTGAGAAAAGGATAGATCAAATGTATGAATCTGACTCTAATGATAACATGAGACTTTAGAACTTGAAAAACTATTTTGAAAAAGATATAAATGAAATTCAGTCCAATTTATAAGAACATGATACTGAAGAACCTATGAGTATACTACCTAGATAGATTAGAACCCTAAAAAATCACCATTTAGAAACTATAATAGGTGACTTAGACACAGTAATAAAAACTAGAAGAAATATAGGGAATCTTGTAGAATTATTTACCTTTCTATCCCAATTAGAACCCAAGTATATAGAATAAGCTTTAGATGATGAAAGCTGGATGATAACAATGTAAGAATAATTAAACTAGTTCAAAATAAATGAGTTCTGGGAATTAGTTGAAAGACCACAGAATTATCCAGTGATAGGAACCAAATGGGTCTTTATAAATAAGCAAGATGATCAAGGAATAATAACTATAAATAAAGAAAGACTTTTAGCAAAAGGATATAATCAAGAAGAAGGTATAGATTATGATGAGACCTTTGCACCTATAGCTAGATTAGAAGCCATTCGAATCCTTTTAGCCTATGCATCTCATATGAACTTTAAATTATTTTAGATGGATGTTAAGTCTTCCTTTCTAAATGATTATTTAATGGAGGAAGTTTATGTTGAACAACCTCCTGATTTTGAAAATTATCAAAAACCAGATTCTGTTTTTAAACTTACTAAAGCTCTTTATGGCCTTAAACAATCACCTAGAGCTTGGTATGAAAGATTAAGTTCTTTTCTATTGAAAATATATTTTACTGTTGGAATGTAAGACCCAACACTTTTAAAAAAAACTATAAATACTAATATTTTATTGGTTCAAATTTATGTTGATGATGTAATTTTTGGATCAACTAATAAATCTCTGTCATGAGTTTTCAAAGTTAATGAAAAAATAATTTGAAATGAGCATGATGGGAGAATTAAATTTCTTTTTAGGACTTCAAATTTTTCAAAAAGATTTTGGAAATGTTTTGAATCAAAGAAAATACATTACTGATTTATTAAATAAATTTGGACTTGAAAACAGCAAGACATATACAACTCCTATGTGTACTAATATAAAACTTGATTTGGATGAAACTGGAAAATCAGTTGACAACAAGTTATATAGAGGTATGATTGGTAGTTTATTATATCTTACTGCTAGCAATCCAGATATAATGTATTTATTATGTCTTTGTGCAAGATTTCAATCAAATCCTAAAGAATATCATTTAACTACTGTTAAAATAATTTTTAGAAATTTAAAAGGAACCGTTTTTCAATCTCTTCTTTATCCCAAAAATTCTGATTTTAATTTGATTTCATATTCAGATGCAGAATTTGGAAGTTTTAGATTAGATAGTAAAATCACTTCGGGTACTTGTCACTTTTTAGGCAAATACTTAGTGTCATGGTCAAGTAAGAAACAACATTCAGTTTCCTTGTCAAAAGCTGAGGCAGAATATGTTTCTGCTGGCAGTTGCTGTGCACAAGTGTTGTGGATGAAAAACACTCTTATGGAATTTGGACTAAATTTTAATAATACACCTATTTTATGTGATAATACTAGTGCTATAAATATTTCAAAAGATCCTATTAATCATTCTAGAACTAAGCATATTGATATCAGACATCATTTTCTAAGAGATCAGGTTATTAAAAAGGATATATCCTTTGAATTTGTAAGTACTGAAATTTGATTAGCTGATATTTTTACTAAACCACTTCCCACTACAAGGTTTGATTTTATTAAGGGGGAGCTAGGTTTATTTAATTTTAAATAAAGTTTTATTTTAATATGCCATTTCTTTATTTTAATAATGTTTAAAATAATTTAGTTATTTGTTTTTCAAAGAGAATAAGTTTTTTCTCTCTTCTTTTCCCCACGTAATAAATTTTATTTATATTTAAAATCTATGTAATGATTAATGAAAACACAAGAATCAAGGATCTTAGAAACATTTAGAATTCTAAACCGTTTCATTTTCACCAAAACCTTTTCGAACCCGTGAAACCGCACCACTTATTGTCAACCCTAATCTTCGAACCTCTGAAACCCTAACCTTAAAACCTTTAGAGATTCTTGCAGAAATGGAAAAGACTAAGAGAGATGATGAAGCCGAGACCAGCAATGCCAAGAAACAGCGCTCAGAAGGTAGGAAAATCTTACATGGAAAGGTGATTGATCTAGAATGGCTATTTCAGATGAACCTGTTGTTAAAACAAGCACTGTCGTTTAAAAATCTCGAATAGACCTTCTATAGTGAGAATACTGATTTTTTTGTATGAGGTAGAACTTCGATATTTCTTTAGAACTGTTCAATTTAGTTTGGGAGATCATTCTGACACCATACTGGCTAAGATAGAGGATAGAGATTTTTCGATCTCTTAAGTTAAAATTAGTCAGATACTGAACTGCCCTCATGAGGGAGTGTTTCATTTTGATTTGAAAAATATAGGAGATTCTGTGCATAAATCTGAAGAAATTATGTCTTTTCTGTTTGCCTCTTCTATCATAAGGAAAATGTTCGTTAAGGATTTGTAACCCGATAAAAAGATTCTTGTGAAATTTGTACAAACAGGAATCGCCCCAAGAATGTCAGAGATGGAGAAGATATTGTATCCTGACATGTACATAATGTATCTTCTACTCAGTGATATAAAATTAAATTTTTCTAGGTACATGGTGAGGTACCTGAGTTACTGCTGTCATAGTGAAGCCAGAATGAATTTCTACCCTTTTGATAGATTTATTTCCAAACTTTTGTTCAAAAAGGATATGGTGAGACTGGTGGATGTTAGAGTAAGATGTCATCAAAATAATGTTTTCAATGCTGTAACTTTAAGAAAAATTGGCTATTTCTGGAGCACATTAAAAGGGAAACTTTTGCCAGTAGGAGCTGAGGAAGAAGCAGATAGTGCTCAAGCTCAGTCTTCTAAGTCCAAAGAGGGACAAGATGAATTAAGAGTAAGCACTACTGTAAGAAGAATCATATTTGAAACTAAAGACACTCAAGAAGAAAGAAGTCAGGAGGGCCTTTAGACTCAAAGAAAAAGAATTGTAAATGAGGAACTTGTTTCACCTGCACTGACAACAAGAGATTTACCCTCTTACAGTTTTGTAAGAGAAGCTGCTATTGAAAAAAAAATGGAAGCTATTATTGAGAGGTCAGAACCAGTGGAAGGACCTCAGATTCAATCTGGAATTCAAGAAGAAGCTGAAAGAGAAACTCAAGAATAGGATGTGGCTGTTACAGAAGATGACCCTGAAAGAATTGAAGTTGAAAGAAAAAAACCAGAAGCTGAAGCTGACATTGAACAGGAGGCAGAGTCTGGTGAAGAAGTGGCCAGCCCTCAGAAAACTCTAGAAGATATTATTTTAGAAAATCCAATGGCAGAAAAATTTGCTGATGTTCGTGCTGAGAATGTTTCTGAAGTTCACACTGAAGTAATTAATGAGGATTTTTATGTGGAAGAGTCTGGAAAAGACTATGAGGAAAAATATGTGGATCAACCAGATCAGGTGAAGGAAAAAGAAAAGTCTGATGCAGATTCTCTTCCTTTAGTACTGCTGCATCACACTGAAACTGAGAATGAGAATCAAGCACAGGGTGCCTCTGATTTAGGGAATAAAGAAGTCGAAGATCTGTACAGAAATTTGTCTCAGTTGGAATATGAAAATGCTGCTCTGAGGAGAGCATTGAAAAAGGAACAACTAAAATTCCAGAGGCTACAAAATAATACAGTTTCCAAGCAATAAGTTGAAATTTTTAGGAAGGATATGCTGAATGCGGTTGAAAAGTTAAAGTCTGAAATGGTTATGAAGTCATATTTATCATATCTCAAATTATTTATGGAGACACAATTTGCATCTGTCGAGACTAGTACTGCTAGTGGATTACGTACTTCTCCTAATTTTATCAGAATGTTTTAGGCTATCAAAACTACCATGAGCAACATGAATGAAAGATTTCAAGATCTTCAATGCAATAGTGCTCCTATATCAGTCTTGTTAGACAATCAGAAATTTTTGGTTGATCAAATCACCTCAAATGAACCAGGAATCAGATATGTCTTAAATAAATTCACAGATAATTTTTCTTTATTTTTGGAGAAGGAAGAAAGACTACATGAGTTTTTCAGAGTCAATATCATAGAAGACATTCATATGACTCAATAAAATAGGGATCTTATTATTAAACTTGGTGATGGAATGATGAGAAGACTCAGGGAATAGCTATCAGAAATCAAGGAAGTCGTTCAAATTATATAGACTCTATCTGAACCCTGACCAAACCTTGATTCCTGTCTTTATCAATTTTATTTTTAATGAAAATCCATTTCATTATATTTATTTTGTTTTACTATATTTATTTAGCTAAGCCAGTAATCCAGATTCACTAATTAATGAACAGTAACTTATAGCATTTACTTACATTCAGTGCTACATTAATCTGTGTTATATTCCATATTTTTTCATTATTTTTGATATCACAAAAGGGGGAGAAATTTGGATAAACACAACATTTTTTTGTCTGTTTCATTTTTTTATTATTGGGGGAGAACTTAAAATTAATAAATTTAAGAGAGAAATTAATCTTTTCAAAATTCAAAACTATATGTAATTAATTTTTGTAAGTTAATTTCATTGGTTATTTTATGGGTTTTGTGATCATCAAAAAGGGGGATATTGTTGAAAAAGTGTTGTTTTCAACAATACATAATGTTGTTATTTAAAGGGGGAAATTATTTAGAACAATATTTATCTATTTATGATAATTTTGATGCTCAAAAATATCCTTAGTTATTTTCTAATGATTTTATTTTTTAAGAATATTGTAAGAATTTTTTATTCATTATATTTTTATTTATGGAAGAAATATTTAGATTCTTAAACAACGATAATTAATTTATAAGGTATTCGCATTTAGCGCGTTCTGGAAATACTATTCATGCTCTACATATTCGGGACCTAATTTAGCGTGTTTTGGAAACACTGTTCATACCCTACGTGGAGAAACACAGCATAAGGATGAAATGCGGTGTATGATTTATGAGATAAGAGAAAAGTATGGCTAATCAACCATAAGTTATTAGAAAAGTATGAAAAATAACCCTACGTTAGGAAGGAACCCTACATTTGGGATATTAGAAAAGTATGGAAGGAGAACTGTACGTAAGTGTTGAACATTAGGTTTGTTTGTCAAAAGTATTGTTCATCAACCTTACTTTTGTAAACAACCATACATTTTAGAAAAGTATGGATCAAGTATCTTTTGTTTTAAAATCTTATAAAATTATGGATCTTTCATCATATGTTTGAAAGTTGAAGAGAAAAAGTATGGATGGCCAACCCTACGTTTGTGATCAACCATACGTTGAAAACCTTATGTGTGAAGGATACGTCATAAACCTTACGTTTATGATCTACGTTACGTTCAGAGGATGCATACTGTACAACTCAACTTTACATTTGGTGTCGGAGAGTTTAAAGTCGATATTATTTTGCAACGATTAGAAAACTGATTATTAGGTTGATTTAAAGTCGGATTTAAATCTTTTTTTTAAGCACGGATTTGAATGATTCAAGGCCATTTTATCAATGGTTTAAAGATCGAATTAAAAGAAGATTTTTATTCCGAGTCTTTAGGGAAGTTATGACTACTCTGTAAATTCAAATGTTTGAATATCACGAGTCAAAAGGCGACTTTTGTGGATCTAAATTTGCAGAAGAAGTGCTCGTCATTATTTTATATGATCTTTTCTGAATAGGAAAGAAGTGTGTGTGAAGTTTTGTAAAAAATCGATCATTCGTAAAAAGAAAGAAAGTAAAGACTATCATAAACATAGATCTACTGATTCAAAGGAGTGACAAAGCTCTGTTTTATTGAAGAAGAAGAATCATGATAGAAGATTCACTCATTCTACATCGAAGATCTACTGTGAATCTACTACTACTGAAGTTGTGAATTATATTTCTATATTTACTGCAACAGGATCAAATAAGAACAAATATTTTGTGGAGATCATTATTTCTGAAAGGCGATGATCCATCTACTGTCAATTGTATGCTGTTTCAATTGTGAAGAACATCTGGAAAGTATTTTCAAAGTACAAAAAACTTTCTTTTCTATTCTTGAGTAACCGCATTCTCGTACTAAGATGTGTAGGTTCTGTGAGTGAAATAGAAGGCTTTGTTTTTCCTTAAATTGTAAAGGTTTCAACTACCTATACTCAGTTGTTGAATGGTCTATTGAAACAAGGACCAGATAGTGAAAATCACCTAGCTCGTGGAGTAGAGCGTTAGTGGAGTGGACTAGGGGCCTTCTGTTTCCCAAACCACTATACATCGTGTGTCTATGCACTTCATATTTCCGCTGCATTAATCTATCTGATTAAAGATAAAGGACAGAACACGATCTCATGATGATTTTTGAAAAGACACAATTCACCCCCTCTTGTGTATATTTAGTATAATCTGATCCAACAGATACCCTATGTAGTGCAACCCAATTTTTGACTCTATCATCTGTGAGATTCTAAATTATGGTTTATTTCCATGATTGAAACAACAATTTCACTAGATTAAATATCTTATTAAAATATGTTCAAAGGATAATTCAAAGGATATTAATCAATGGATTAAATTATTTATATTTCTATGTTAGGTTAAAATTTTAGTGGGTGATTAAATTCAAAATTCAAATACACTGAGTATTTTGAATATCACGATTTATTTTCCAATATTTGTGGATTTCTTTTTGACCTAGAGAAAAAAAAGCATTATGTTAAATATTGAGAGTCAAATATTATGGTTATAATGGTATCTAGTACTTTGAAGAGCTAAACTTTGGATACATACATGTTTTGATCCACTATTGTTTGTTTGTCTTACTACTGCTGCATCTATTTTCAATCTTTTTACTGTAGTTTATCAAAGAAATTTTTAGAGCCACACTTTGGAGATATATATGTTTACCATATTTTGAGTGTTCAATATTATGTTTACAACTATTCTCCTATTTTTGTATTTATTTTAAGATCATCTATATCCTAGGATTTCTTTAGAGTAGTAATTACTTGAAGAATTTATTCTCTGAAGAAGAAGATCTATCATCTGTTAGTTATTGCTGCAATTGTAAACTAAACCTGTTATTCAATAAACAAATCATCTTGTTTTATTAAAGTGTCGAATACATGTACTCAGTCATATTGGAGTTTCATATTATCACACTAATATATGGATATCAAGTTTCCCTGTAAATGAAACTATTTTTTTATAAGGTTTTGACTGTCTGCACTTAGTTGTAAAGGTCTCTGGATAAGAGGACCTACTAGTGAAAATCATCAAGCTTGTTGAGAGAGCATTAGTGAAGTGGAATAGGGGATGTTTGTTCCCTAAAACTCTATAAAAATTTCTGAGTTATCTTGTTTATCTTTATATTTCATAATCTGTTTAAAGAAAATAATGTTGCGCTACACCATAAATCACAAAGAGGGATTAAGTTTTTTTTTCCAGTATTTTTAAAAGGAAACATTTCACCCCTCTTGTATATTCTTATTATTCTAACCTAAAAATATTCCTAATTTTGATACCCTAATTTTTTTTTATTTTTATATAAAAACACTTTTAAGGGTTTATAGGGTATTTGAACTATACAGGCCGAAGCTGTAAGTCCCAAATTTTGGAGAAAGAGAAAAATATCTAGACTCTGTCAATTTAGATAATTGGGAGACGTGTTTTGAGATTTGTAGTGAAATGACCAAAATCATTAGTGCAGATTCTTGGGGGGGGGGGTGAATCAGGTGTTTCTAAATTTTATGAAATTTTAAACTATATTCAAATCTTTTACTCCCTTTAGAATTTAACCCATGTTATCAGTTGGTGCATATGGATCTATTTTAGTTTAACCAAATAATCATAAACCACATGCATTCAAGTATAATAGATAAAAAGAAAAAAGTATTTTTATATGGTTTAGCTTAAAGGAATACTCCTTTCCATGATTGGTTATCCACCCCAACCATGGTTTCTTTATTATAATAAAATTTTGACAATAATGGTTTTATTATTCCCACACCTACACAGATTCCCACTGTGTATAAAAGTGTCTACTTCACACATGACTAATTCTTGAAAGAATCACACAATATGTCTTCAAGAGTTCTCACTATATTCATAACTTCACATGTGATCTCCCCACATACCCTAACTCACATAAGTTATATGGATTACCACCATATATATGTAAGTTTTTCTTTCAGTCCCTCTTGGAAGTCGATAACCAAGCCTAAATAGGATGCTTTTGCATCAATAAGTAGATCTAATTCAACTTAATAATAGAGTATTTGATTTCAAACTACTATTCAAGAACATATAACAACTTAATCTATATTTTATCTTACCTTCATAGATCTTTAATAAAACTAAAATGCCTATATATCTCACTCACTTATCAATACTTTGAAAGGTTCAATGCTCTGATATAAGTAGTAACACAATTGGTCTCTCCTTTGATCTTATTTCTTCTTCTCACTACTTCATCTCACTCATCTAATCTTAGTATCATGAACTTCATCTTCTTATTCTTTATCTTATATACCTAAGAGATCTTCCTTCATTTCAGTACTGACTCCTCATGATTCTTTTTCATCAAGAGTTCTCAGATACTCTACTAAGTTGTAGCTCTCGAATACTCAAATGGACAAAAACTTATTCTTTATCAATATTTTTCCTTTTATATATAGGTCACAAGGAAATAATATTTTCTATATATGAAATATTGAATATACCATCAAATATTTTAGTACCTGTGATCCTTATAAATTGTCTCCACTTTATCTGTATGTGGGTGTTCCCATGATCTATATATTACTTTGGCCTCTCAATGGTTGTCTCTAATCATTTTATAGGAGTAACCTTGTTTTTTATTTCCTTTATCATTTTATTGAACAATAAGTATTCTAGATTATTCTAATAGGATTGAGTTCCTCATATTTACATATTTCTCAGAATCTCATAATTACTCATTTTTACATTATTATATTAAAAATAAAACGTCAATAATTATGGAACAACTCATATTTTTACTGCATGGGATCTCTGATATTTCAATTTGAGCTCCATATTACAACCAAAAGAACTGCACTATGATAGAAAACTAAAATAATCATCACCTATAACTTGAGAGCTTCAATAGAACCAATAAAATCTTCAAGATGATTTAAACTTTCAAATAGCAACTCAGATCCATCTCAACTTCATGTTCATTCATCTTGAATCACATTCATCCTTATGATATTCAAAATTTTTTGAATCAGTATAATAATCTTCAGATTTAATTTCCTTAGAATATTAAATATTCTATAATACTTAAAATTTCATCCTTATGAAGGCCAATGAGGATTATTTTACCCATACATGAATGATCTGTGACCTTTACACAAATTTCATTTACCTTTACATAGAATCAAAAGACTCTTACACAACTTTTGAACTTCTGGATACCTTTACATGGATTAGTTTTACCTTTATTTAGAACAAAAATACTTTATATTCACCTTTACATAGATCTAAATTGACCCTTATGTGGGTCCTTGAATGGAAATGTTACCCTAATATAATTTGGTGATAACCTATATGTAGGTTTGTGATTTTGCGTTACCTTTATACAGGTTACCTTGATGACCTTTATGTAGGTTTGTTCTTTTAGAGTTACCCTTATGCAGGTCAATCGATTAACATTACACCAATAACTGATGACCTGTACATATATTTTCCAGCTTCAAAGTCATACGCTCAACATATCCTTAAATACATACCCTCACAAAGACTAATGATCATGTCTTAAGATCTTCCAAATTCATATGATGAAGTCATATTCTCCTTAAAAGTCATGCACTCAGTGCCTTTTCCATTTTACTACCTTGTATCAAAGCCATGCAATGTACTGAAGTCTTATGATCAAGTCACATGATCCCAGTCAAATTCATTTAGGGATGAAATCATACGATCTGCATCAAAGTCTTATGATGGAGTCTGATTTTGGTGAATTCATATGCTTAATGCCTTTTCTAATATTCAATTTTTGGAAACTCAAATTCATATGATCAAGTTTTATGATCTTCTTAAATTTATATGATAAATTATTACAATCACTAGACAAAGTCTTATGATCAATGATTATACCCTTTTTCTAGTGAAACTCTAAAATACCAAAATACCAAATTTCTTCAGATGGCTTCAAAGTGACTTCTAATGTATCCAAAGATCCTCCAAACTTCTCAAAACATCATACAAGGTGTTTTCATAATGATTTCATTCCATTCAAACACAAGAAACTTTATATGGTTTCCTCCCACTCCTTAGATCTTTAATCACCCAAATAACAATCTCTTAACACTGAAAATAACAACTTCTTCAATATATTAATCACAACCTGATTTTCACTTGTTTCAACTTCTTATTCATGGTTTATAAAAAACTTATCACCATATAACTTATCTTAGACATTATTAATAACTCAAACAATCATTGTATGTTTGGGTTTTCTACATTGAAGTCATCCTAATAGGTATTTAAGAATAAAAAAATTCATTTCATTACCCAACAAGTATAGGAAAAACCTTCTTCATGTATTGGGTGGATACTTCAATATATCAACATTGACTATGGTACATATTAACATGAAAAATGAAAAAAATGAAAACACAATCCAAATGGAATTTCAATCCCCCCTTTGGATTTGTTGTCGAAACTTTGAACTTCCAAACATGTTAGATGAATACCCATAATAAGTTCACTTTTCCTCTCCCCTTTAATGAAAATAATAAAAATAAGTAAAGGATTTTTCTCCCCCATTTTCAGACTAGTTGAGATAACATAGATTCATGGGGAGGCCTTCCAAGGGAAAATGTTTCTCCCCCTTTCTTATAGAAACTTATTTTCCCCTTTGATATTTCACTATTAATATATTATCCCTTTCTTGGTATATTTTGTCCATTACTTGTGAGATAAGGATAACACCACATCATTAATTAGTAATGATAAATAAGCAAGTTAACTATAATACTGCATGGTCTAGAATGGTGTAGAAAATAAGGACAATTTCACCAAAGCATCAAATATGTTCATATAAATTTCCAAAAGCGGCACAAACTTAAAAATTCTTCACTAGGGGTTGTACAAAAATATTTCAAGAAAAGTATACGAACCTATAATCAACTTGAGAAACCATAGAAAAAACATTAAAGTTTAAGTTTAATTTACTCCCTATTTATTAAACACTCAACCCACTTAATAATTAGAAAAATCATAAACCATAACAAGGATAATAGAGTGAGTATCATACCTCAACCTTCTACTATTGTTTAGGATTTCTAGATTATAGATTTATGTAAAATAATAAATACCTAATATCCTTAACCTATTCAATATCTCCCCCTCAAGTTATGAATTGCACAATTTATCACTAATGTAGTCATGATGGATATCTTCCTCTACAACCACCTTCAATTCTCTATTAAAACCAAAATTCACAATGTGTGGAAATAAGGTGAGACTTCCAATACTATTAAGTTATAACACAGGGGATGTGGCCTCTTTATAAACCCCATTAAACATTTATTTATAGATATAAAGTGTTAAATATTCTTCATTATTTCTCTATTTTTGGTTTCTATATCTATACTTAATTTGAAAACATGAACTTATTTATGTTTTCAAATTGTTTCTTAGACAGAAAAAATTTGTTTTATTAAGATAAAAAGACACTTAAACTCTTTTTAGTTTTCTATAATTTCATATATTAATCCAACTAACTAAGAAAAAAATTAATATATCATTAGGAATATGCCCAGTCTTCTCTTTTTCATGGAAACCCTCTTCAAAAACACCTTTTTGATATTGAGAGTACTTGATGATTTCTATTTGTCTCTTGAAAACTCATTTTGACTAGGCAATAAAGTCATGAACTTATTAGGATCATGTATAATTAAATTTAACCTTCCATACACACCCTTATAATACTTTGAGTTAGCCTTTTTTGGAAACTTCTCAAACTCATCATCAGTGATGTCTTCCACCATTACAATCTTCTCATGCATCTCCTTGATTGTCTTCCTATTTGTTTCCAGATTTCTCCTTCTATATTTAATTTCCATATATTTATTACATAATTATATGGTGTGGCCCCTATTACTATAATAAAATCATCTCGTTCTATCTGGTGTGACATATTTATTATTCTTCACTACCAAATTATTTGGAGAATCATTCTTAATAACTTTATTTACTTAATTAATCCTTAATGTATAATTTTTATTCTTAATTTATTTCTTATATTTTTGTGGCCTTAACCTTTCATTAACATAAGAGTTATGTTGGTTTGGTGAATTCCAAAATTATTATATATAGTGACCACACCTTTTTTAATATTCATAGAAGTTATAAAGACAATCATATATGTTCTTACAAGATATATTCTTCTTCATCTATGCATTCAACTTATGAAAAGAAGATTCTCATTTTTTCCCATAAATTTCCCCTTGATTTAGGCCTTTTATATCTTGTATATTTTGAAATATTTTTCCAATAATCTATGTAATGATACCAAAACCTCAAAAAAAAAAAAAACAGCAGTGTCCCACAAATCTTATTCTCTTTCTTATAGGATTAGTCTATCTAGTTTTATATACATGATATTTTTGGGTTGGTATACCAATCCTTTGTTCTAATTTTGGGAAGAAATTATTATAAACCTTCTTTTATCTACATTTTATGATGTGGTGGATTTCTAAAAAAAATTTGCATCTAAATTCACCTAAATTTTTAATTTATTTCAATATTATTATTTAAAATAGTTTTTATTTCATCTAAAATTTGGGATACCTCTCTCAATGAGCATGAGGTGGATGATTCGTCAAATGTTCTCACACCCCCTTTAACACCAACATTAATCTTCTTATATGTAAGTATATTTTGATAAGTACTTATGGTAGTAGTTTTTTTCTTAGCAGCTTAAGAGAATACTAATTAATAAAATTATATAATTTTCATCTCTACTCCAAGATCTAATCACTTTATGTTTCATGAATATTTATCTAGATTAAATTATTTGATCTTACTCACCCATTCACAATTTCACTTAGAACTTTTTCATCATGCATCTTACCAATCTCTTGGAGTGAACTATCATGTTCTTTTACTCTATTAGATTTTACATCTAGTTGTGATTCCTTGACACCAAGTTTAGCCTTATGAGATTATTCCAAAGCATGGAACCTATCTTTACTAACTTTTCTTTCCAATTATTTGTCATCAATACAATATTAAACTTTATAGTTATAAATTGAGAATTTTTCTCTTCTAATATATAAGTATTTCTCCATGAACTTAAATTTATTTATGGGAGTGTTTCATTTCTACAATCATCCTTCCAATTACTTTTGTATTACATTAGAATAAAAAATAAACTCTGATTTTTATTCATATAGCTCCTGAATAAACCTAAATATATGAGTAATTTTTTTTTAGGAAACTTATTCTTATATTCCCCAAATTAACATCATATATAATCAATAACTTTAATATAATCAGTCTTACCATATCCTAAAATACTAACACCACTCTTAATACATTTATCTTGGCGTTCTTACTTCTTTCTTGAGGCTCTTCTCAGATTCTTATCTTGTATATTTATCTCATTTTCCATAGTGTTTCTAGAGACTTACAAATATGTAACAATGGGAATAGAACTATATCTCTCCATTTTAGGCTCTTCAAACATATCAAATCCACAATTCATAAAACCAAATGAAATTAAATGGGTCTTTAAAATAGATCCAATAAGAGGATAACCATAAATTTTTTACCAATTGAAATTACCAATGGGATCAGTTCACACGCTTGGGGGGGGGGGGGGGGGTGAATTGGTTGTTGCCTATTTTATCAAATTCTAAGCTCTCTTTGAATCTTTTACCCCTCTATAATTTTACCCCGATTGCTGGTTAGAGTACATAAATCTATTTTAGATTAACTAAGAAATCATCGACCACATGCATACCTGTAAAGTAAAAAACACATGGTATTTTTTCAAGGTTTTTCACAAAATACCACTCCTTTCCATTATTGGTTATTTTCCCCAATCATGATTTCTTCACTATAATAAAATGTTAACTACATTAGTTTGGTGCTTCCCACACCTACATAGAGTTCCACTATGTATATAAGTGCCTGATTCTCATAGGAATTACTCCTTACATAATTTCATTGGAATTATTTAACATTTTATTACTATATTCATAAATTCACACCATGATATCCCTATATACCCTGAATCACATAGGTTTTATGTTTTCCTACCATTTATATGAAAGTTTTTTAGTCCCTATTGGAATTTGATCACCAAGTCTTCATAATATCCATCTTCATCAGTAAGTAGATCTCCTTTAACTCAATAACAAAGTCATTAAAGGACAATTGGTATTAAAAAACAAACAAAAAATTGGTATTTGTTATATCTCAACTTCATTGTTCTTCAATAGAACTTAATCACCTAGCTATCTCACTCACCTATTAATACTCTAAAAGGATTGACAGTCTTATATAAATAATAACATAATAAAACTCTCTTCAAATCTTCTTTTTTCTGTTCAATTATTTGAATCAATCATCTAGTATTAGTATGATCATTGATATATTCTTCTTATTTAGCTTCAATACCCAAGATATCTTCATGCACTTAAATATCGGATCCTCCTAATTCTTCTGTCTTAAGGGTTCTCAAATACTCTACTTAGCTCCATCTCTCAGATACTCAAATTATCGAACACTTATTCTTTCTCATTATTTATTCATTTTATATGTAGGTGACCATTAAATAATATTTTTTATATTTTAAAAAAATAATATTTCATCAAATATTTCAATTCCCATGATCCTTGTAACTTTTCTTCACTTTATCCATAGTGTTCCTAAGATCTCTATATTCCTTTTTCTTGTTAATGGTTGTCTCCTTTCATTTCATAGAATTTCCTTAATTTTTCTTTCCTTTAGAATTTGTCTCATCCAAGAAGTATTATATATTCTTCCAGTGGGATAAAGTTCCCTATATTCACATCTTTCTTAGAAGCTTGAAATTACACATTTATCCACTACTGTATTAAAAATACAACATAAAAATTTGTGAAACAACTCATCTTTTTTATAGTGGGTCATCTCTAATATTTCAATATGAGATCTATTTTTCATATATAATAACTAAACCATGAAAATAAACTCAAATTCTCATATACTATATATTGAAAGATTTAGTAGAACAAGTACATTCTTCAAGATGATATACAATTTAATATAGAAACTCAGCTCCATCTTAGCTTCATGTTTATTCAGCTTAAATCACATTCTTCCTTAAGATATTCATAATATTTTAGATCATCATAATAATATTCAAATTTAATTTCCTTAAAACACAAAAGATTATGTAATACTAAAAATTCACCCTTACATTGGTTAATGAGGATTATTATACCCTTATGTGAATTAACTATGACCTTTATGCAGATATCCTTTACCTTTATATAGAGTCAAATGAATCTTATATAGCTTACGAACTCCTAGTTACCATTATATAGATCAATTTTATCTTTATGCATCATATTTTTCTTTAGGTTTACCTTTTTCATAGATCTGAACTAACCCTTATATGTGTCCTTGAATGATGAGGTTACCCTAACACTACTCAGTGATGACCTGTACACAAGTTTATGCTTTAGTATTATATTTTCATAGGTCACCTTGATAACCTTTACATAGGTATGTAATTTTAGTGTTACCACTATAATGGTCACTGGATTACTATTATACATATCACTAATGATCTTTATATAGCTTTTCTAGATACAAAGTTATATGCTCAGTAGATCACCAAAGACGTATGCTCACAAAGATTGATACATAAGTCTTACAATATACCAAAGCCATACGATAAAGTCAGATGCTCTTCCAAAGTCACACGCTTAGTTCCTTTACCATTTTCCTAACTTGGATCAAAGTAATTCAATGTACTAAAATCTTGTGATCAATTTATATGATCCTAGCCAAAGTCATATGATGATGAAATCATATGATCTGTATCAAAGTATTATGATGGAGTCTGATGCTGGTGAATTTATACACTAAATTCCTTTTCCAATTTTCAGTTTTAAGTATATTGAATTCATACTCCAAAGTCTTATGATATTCATGTATTCATATGATTAACTCTTATGATCAGTAGGTAAAGTCTTATGATCAAGGAATTTTCTATTTTTCCAGTGAAACTCTAAAATCCCATAATACCTAATTTCGTCAAATGACTTAAAAGTAACTTCCAAGGTATATAGGGTTTCTCAAATCTTCTCAAAACATAATCCATGGTTTTTTCACACTAATTTAAATACCTTCAAACACAAGAACCTTTATATGGTTTCCCCCCACTCCTTGGGCCTTCAACCACCCAATCAGCTAGCTCTTAACATTGATAATAATATATTCTTCAATAAATTCACTACATAAAACTTTTCAATTATTCCAATTTATTGTTTATGTTGTATAAAACACTAACCTAAATTCTTTTATTACATTTTCCAATAACTAAACCAATCATAAAATGTAAGGACCCAACCTTAAATATTACATAATCTTGAATTAAGTTAATAATTCAGATTGAGGATCTTTTTAGGTTTAGATCTTTAGAGAATCAGGTTATAACTTATACATAACAACTTGAATATTACAATTAGACACTTCAACTCAATATAATTTTTTTTTTCATAAAACAAAAACTCTTTAAAACAAAACATGACATCATTTTATGTTTTAACAACACAACTTTTTCTTGATCCCATCCTTGACTCTATTCTTATTTATGTCCTATGAAAAACATTTCAAAACTTGGGATGAGCATAAAAGCTCAGTAAGGGAAATAATAATAAGGAAAATTGTTAGTTTTTCAAAACAACATGTAAATCATGAATACTTTATCATAAAGTAATACTTTTCACCTTAAATAAGTTAAAAAAAATTTCACTGAATATAATCTCATTTCTTACCATTTTTTAACCAAAATATTACCATAAAGCCTATAGAACACAACATATATCATATAAAGGTAACTTGGGACATAAACATAATTAAATGGAATAACTATACGGTATAATTCCATACATATCACTAAATGGAATAACCATATAGCTGAATTCCATTCCCAATGCATTGGAGGTTATAATGTAACCACCCATCCCTAGTTTATCATGGAACCACCCATTATTTGGTTTATCACATAACCACTCATCAAATGTCCAAGCATCATTATATAATCATTACACATAAAATATTACAAATATCAACATTTCAATAATAAAATTTCATTTCAAATCACAAGAAATCATTTCAAGATATTGAAATACTAAATCCATTTGAAAAATAATTTTCAATACAAAAACACCCAAAAATAGAATAAGGGGTTTCTTTTTTCATTTTTAAAACACTAAGTATTATATAGGAATCCAAATAATTATTACGGTGGTGGATAGGTCATTGTTGTCACATACGTTAAAAACATTCCTTTTGTCGTTTAGTAAAATGATTTGTAGAAAAAATATTCCCTTTGAATTAAAGTAAAAGTAAAATGGGTTTATTATACACCATGTAAAATAAGAAGGTATACATTATCAAAACATGCCTCAATGAAAGAAGATTGAGGTGAAGTCCCTTACGAAAATTCAGCAGCCTAATAGCGTCACTTTAAAATTCAGAAAATGAGTTGATGGGAGAGAAAAGAGTCTCTCATAACTTGAAAAAAAAGTATAGAAATAAGGATATATAAGAACATATCCCAACATAATAAAATGGGAATTAAAATACATAACATAAAACAAGTCTTTGACTAAAAGAGGAGGGTGAAAGGTTCCCTTACATCGAGTCCAACTTATCTCGTATGTTCCTTGTTCTTCATGAATAATAAAATTAAGTTATTTTCTACTTACTTAATAAATTTTTTCAAGTTTATTATTCCTTTTATATCACATATTACCTTTATATAACAATTAGTTAATTATTTGAGTTCATATCAGACATTTTGTTGATGTTCGGAACTTGAGTAAAAAATGAACTTGTTATAATTATAAATTGTCCATGTGGTCAAAATTAAATTATCTCCAGAATTATATTAATGATTTAGATATCATATATATCACATATATACATTATATATATATTTATAATAGTCCATAACATTTGGATATAAGAAATTAAATTCACCATTCATGGAGACGGTAAGCTTACGTACACATGAACGCTACTTTAAGTTCTTTTTCATATTTAAAGGAATGAAAAATAAATGATACATATGTATATTATAATTAAATTATAATATATATGTTATATATTTTACATAAGTTCATTAATTCCATCCTTTATATGTTCCATGTATATCATGAATGAGTCATATTACTTTGAGGGGGCGGTAGTCCGCACTTCCTCAAATGAAATTATCGTATTTATAAAACATGAAAAGCATAAAGTTATATTGTAAATGAGAATTAAAAAAGCATAGATATAAAATATATATCATATATATCATATATAATTACATTTATATCATAATGGACACTATAAGAGGTGGTAGGAGAAGATTGAACAATCATCATTTTGTGAGGCAGTAGTTCGCCGTCCACAGAAACGGTATGTTCTATAACCATTAGATGAAGGTGTGTGTAAGTGTAGTTAGAATAATTCTCATAAAAACAACCTAGTATATTTAGAATAATGGTGTTTTTATGTTAACAAATAATAATAAGAGAATAGGGAGCGGATAAGGGAAAAAAGAAAAGATCTTGAGAGAATACATTACCTTTAAATCAGGTAACTTCCGTTGGTTTGAACCAAAATGCATCCTTAAATTGTATTATTCCTAGGGTTAGGCTTCTATAAGGAAGATAAGAATGTTGGGAGCTTATTTTATCAGAGTTTGGATGAGCCAAGAGGCTTGAGAGGTGTGAGTAATGGGTTAGAGGTGGTGGCCTTTTATAAGAGAGAGGAGGGGCTCTTTAGAAAAGTTTGAAAGTATTATTTTATTATAAAATTATTTTTGGTTTCAAAAGGCACAAAACTCATTAAATTATAAGATAAGATGAAAATAAGTTGAAATAAAATCATCCAATAATAATTGGATAGGTTTTGGATATTTTTTAATCCTTTTTCTTTTTTATTTAACCCTTTTTTACTCTTACCGTTTTATCAAGCATTTAACACTTTGAGAATCAAAATAATTACCAAAACATAAAAACTATCCAATTAAAGAGTAATTAATAAAATTTTAGACTTATGATAACAGTTTTACCGAATATTAAGTTTTTCTAAATTTTATAATATTTAATAAAATATTTTATATTTTAAAATATGAATTATGTCAATTTTGACACTATTCATATCATGACTTTTTTAAAAATCCAAAAAAACTTGATTAATTTGAAAAAACTTCATTAATACAAATATAACATATAAATATCATTATAAAAAATTCTTTTATGGAATCAAAATAACCAAATTACATTTATTTTAACATTTATAATATCATTTATTCGAATCCTTTATTAATGAATCAATCACTGCATCATCCTTGTGTCATAATTAAATTTATTTATTTAATATATAAAAATTATAAATAAAATACCATGATGTAGAATTTTTTTTATATTTCCAATGAATATTTATAGTCAAAGATATAACTTATATAACCCCATAAAAAAATTATTTTACTAAAAGATATATGTTTAGGTTATATTTTCCTTAACTTTAAATTAAAAGTAATTAAGTGTCATTTTCACACACAAGTGGATCCATGGGGTCCTAAAATAGACCCAAGGATGAAAATGGTTGGAAATATCTCATCTAATAGGATTAGGATACATGTTAGGGTAATTTAATATTATTATAATATTATTGTTTACCCTTATTTACCAGATTTACCCTTTAACCATGGTAAATAAAATATTTACTGAAGATACTATTCATAATGTCTAAAAATAAAAGTTACCTATTTACACAATTTGTACCTCCTGATTCCAAATATGGAATCAATTTTTCCAAATTCAAAATACAGAATTTGAAAAAATTAATTCCCGTTGCCAAAACCTAAAAGCGTGTTTTTAAGAAGTAAAAACTACCAAAATATTGTCATGTGTTTATGTCCAATTTTAAAGTGAAATTAATTAAAATGATAAAATTTAGTTTACATGATAAAAATATAACCCAATTAAACTTTAAAACCAATTAAAATCACAATATAACTATATAAATAAATTATATTAAAAGGAAGTTTTTAATTAAAATGCAGTATTTTCACTATTCATTAAAAAAATGAACTTTATCAGAAAAATACCAAAATTTCATCCGAAGTAAATTTTGTGGTCTCTATTATAAATAATAATTTTATTTTTTTAAATATAACAAATAAAAGTGATTAAAACTAGATTTAATAAGGGGTTTCCATCAAAAGGCGGTAAATCAGTCTTTTAAAGAATATTAAAGTATTTCATGCTTAAAATCAGATTCAGTCTTATTTTAAGCCTCTAAAATTTATTGGATAAATGTAAAGACATTTAAAAAACATGTGTAATAATAATGAAATTAGTTATGTTCATTCCCATCAATACAACATCTATGCGTTAACTACCATTTAAAATAATAATAATATTATATTATTTTTCGCTATAACTCAAAGTTGCGTGCAACATAAGATTTCAAAGAAACCCATTGTTGCATGTTGAGTACTCTATCAAACAAAGTGTACTCTTTAACATAAAATTAATATCTTATTCATAAACATTAATACATATGAAAAATTATTATTCTATAAATACCTGGGTCGTTACATCCTTCCCCCTTTTTGGGAATTGAGTCATCACAATTTTAAAATTGGTCTTGGAAACTTCATTGAAAGTACCACATCGGAAAGAGGGTAAAAAACTATCACTTTAAAAGAAATAAAGCAAAGTACAAAGGTTACTCGAGATAACACATACTAGGATTCCATGTAGGAAAACATGTATATAGAAGATAAACAAACCATCAAGTTCTGATGGAGAGTAGTAGAAAACATAGTCAGGAGAAAGTTAACCACCAAAAAACCACAAACTTGTGATGGCTTAAACGGTCTTTGATTTCACAGTAGGAAAAGTAAACGAACAACATTTTGTTTTAATATAATTTTTATAAATTTGAGAAATTTATTTATGAGCTTGACTAAGAACATAAGGAAACATACATACTTGTCATGTAGACTTTCATCCTTTACTAAATTTCTTCCAAAAAATCATCTTTTCTCCAAACGATGAGTATTCATGATGACATGGTCACATATAAAGTGCTAGAATCAACTTTTAGAGAATCACATAATCCAAAAAAGATAAACTATATATTTCCCCTGTCTTTAGACATTAACCAAAACCAAAAAATTATTTGTACAAGATTAGATAATCCCAAAAAAGGATAATCCTTTATAAAAATAAATACTACTCTTAATCTCCAAAATTCAACAAAAAATACCCAAAGTTCAACAAAGACCATTCAATAAACAATTTTCCTTAAAATTCTTCAAAATAATCCAAACTAAGTTTGAAACCCAAAATTCAGAAGGATTTGATCACATAGTCTTCCATGATAAATATTAACATTTATCTCTAAATAACATTGAATACACTTCAAGTCACATACTTAAAAGTAATTAACCTAATCACATATTCTCTATGATAGGTTAATCATTTCCATAAATAACCCAAATCGCGATAAGTCCATAATAAAAACATAGATTCTTCCAAAATAAAATTCCACCATTACTCATCAAATGAAATCCCATAGTATTCTATTTTCCTTAGGTATATAGTGTTCCCAAAAGAGAAAACATCTTCTGGAATAACATTTATCACTCAATCACCAAATCATTTTCCTATACTAAGGATATCCATTTGATAAAACATAAGTTCTCAAAATCAACTTACTCTTTATCCATAAAATAATTTAACTAAAAATAATTAGTCATACTAACCAGAGACTTCACGTAGTCCAATGGTAGGTGATAAATCCCAGTCGCACTTTGGTTGTGGGTTCGATTCCTACAACTTTGTCCAACGCGACGAGTTTTCACACGGTCTGCGTGCTTTTTTAGAAACTGTATAATTCTAATAACATTAACAAAAAGAAATAAAATCCTTAAAAATATCCATAACATGTTTTAACCTCAAAGGTTATTTAATACCTCACATTTTTAATCCCAAAAACTAATAACCCATAATTGTCTCAAAAAAAAAGATCACATGAACCCCTAAGGTTATCCATTATACACACACAAGAAAAGATAATTCTTCCTTGAATAAAATTCGCACATATCAAACTTCAGGGTTACACATATTACAAAAAGTATCCAAAAGTAATCATATCATTAATATATTTAAATATATAATCATCCATAGATCCAACATAACTCTTAAATTCCTAGACATCTTAATCATCAAACATTCTTCATGATCTTTTATCCATGTTTTCTATATTATTCTTTTATACTTCTTTCCTACAAACAAAATCATACATAATGTTCTAATATTTCATTAATGTCAAAACATGAGCTAAGAAATAATCTATACCTTTCATAGGTCATTTTTAGTTTCCTAATCTTCAATTGGAATGCCATTAGGTATTGGTAAACATATATTTGTATGATCCTACTAATCCCATTCCCGAACCATATTCGTAGTACATCTATTTGTATAATGACCATGCACACCACATTTAAAACATTCAATTGATCCCTCAGAAAGAACTTCTTTCCCTTTCTTAGAGTCAACTAAACACTTCCTTTTTACATGGAAGGTTATTAATTTATGACCTTTATCACCAAATATAAAACATATTCCCATACATAGGTTTTTGAATATACTTACCTTTATGATTATTACTTGAAATTCCATTGAGATTCATTTACCACATATATGATGCCTTATAAAAATCACCAAGGTTCAAGTGATCAATCATGAATTCAGATAGTTGGTTAAGAATAACCATAAGATTTCTCATTGCATCTCTCATTTCATTCGGTTGCTCATTCAGAAAACCACCACAGTTTCATTAACATCCATTGTTACTTTGGTGCCTGCTAGATCTAGCCATTTATTAAAACCAAAAAGGTCAGTGTGAGTATATCAGTAAAATCATCATATACTATCTTATGAGGAGGGTAAACACTAAGATATACTTATTCATGTTATCTTAAACTCATTTTATTTATCTAAAATAACCATGAATCTTCTTAATATGCTAACCATTATGGTTATTTCAGTTATTCTTAAATAACAAACTAACCTCTAAAGGTATCTAAACTGACCTCTAATACCAACTATAAGGACCCGACCTTAAACATTACATAATATTGAATTAAGTTAATAATTAACATTGAGTATATTTTCAAGTTTAGATATTTAGAGAATTAGGTCATAACTTATACATAACAACTTGAATATTACAAGTAGAGACTTCAACTCACTATCCATTTTTTTTTTCATAAAACAAAAACTCTTTAAAACAAAACATGACCCCGTTTAATGTTTTAATAGAATAAATTTTCCTTGATCCCATCATTGAATCTATTATTTTTTATGTCCTAGGAAAAACATTTAAAAACTTGGGATGATCATAAAAATATCAGTGAGGGATAAAATAAGAAGGAAAATTGTTAGTCTTTCAAAACAACATGTAAACCATGAATACTTTATCATAAGGTAATACTTTTCACCTTAAAGAAGTAGAAAAAACACTTCATTGAATATAAGCTTATTGCTTACCCTTTTTTAACCAAAAGATTGCCATAAAGACTATAGAATGCAACATATATCATATAAAAGTAACTTGGGACATAAAATACTTAAATGGAATAACCATATGGTTGACTTACACACATATCACTAAATGGAATAGCTATATAACCGACTTCTATACCCAATGCATTGGAGGTTATAATGTAACCACCTGTCCTTGGTTTATCACAGAACCACCCGTAATTTGGTTTATCATGTAACCACCCATCAAATGTCTAAGTACCATTATATAATCATTACAAATATTACAAATATCAACATTTCACTAATAACATTTCATTTGAAATAAAAAGAAATCATTTTAAGATATTGAAATACTCAATCCATTTCAAAAACCATTTTCAATACCAAAACACCCAAAAATAGAATAAGGGATTTCTTTTTCCTTTTAAAAACATTAAGTCTTATAGAGGAAGCCAAATAATAATTATGGCGACAGAGAGGTCATTGTCTTCGCATACATTAAAAAAATTCCTTTTGCTTTTAGTAAAATGCTTCATAGAAAAAATATTGCCTCTGAATGAAAGTAAAAGTCAAAGGGGTTTGTTATACACTGTGTAAAAGAAGTAGGTGTACATTATCAAAACATTCCTCAATTAAAGGAGGTTGAGACAAAGTCCCTTACGAAAATTTAGCAGCCTAACAACGTCACTTTAAAATTTAGAAAACAAGTTAATGGGAGAAAAAAGAGTATCTAATCACTTGGAAATAAAATTTACATAAATAAGGATATATAAGAACATATCCCAACATAAGAAAATGGAAATTAAAAGACATAACATAAAATAAGTCTTTGACTAAAATAGGAGGGTGAAAGATTCCCTTACCTTGAGTCTGACTTGTATCATATGTTCCTTATTCTTACTGAATAATAAAATTAAGTTATTTTCTACTTGATTAATTTTTTTTTCAAGTTTATTATCCCTTTTATATCACATATTACCTTTCTATAACAATTATTTAATTATTTTAGTTCATATCATACATTTTGTCGATGTTTGGAACTTGAGTAAAAAATGAACTTATTACAATTATAAATTGTCCATGTGGTCAAAATTCCATTATCTCAAAAATTATATTCATGATTTAGATATAATATATATAATATATATCCATTATATATGTATTTATAATAGTCAATAACATTTGTATATAACAAATGAAATGCACCGTTCATGGAGACGGTAAGCCGTACATACGCATGAACGATACTTCTATTTCTTTTTCATATTTAAAGGAATAAAAAGTAAATTATAAATAGATATATTATAATTAAATTATAATATCTATATTATATATGTTACATAGTTCATTAATTCCATCCTTTATACATTCTATGTATATAATGAACGAGTCATATCACTTTGAGGGGGCGGTAGTCCGCACTTCCTCAAATGACATTATCATACTTATACAACATGAAAAGCATAAAGGTATGTTATAAATGAGAATTAAAGAAGAATAGATATAATATATATATCATATATATCATATATAATTACAGTTCCATCATAATGTCCACAATAAGAGGTGGTAGGAAAAGATTGAACAATCATCGTTTCTTGAGGTAGTAGTTCGTTGTCCACAAAAACAGTATGTCTATACCCATTAGATGGTGGTATGTGTAAGTTTAGTTATAATAATTATCATAAAAATAACCTAGTATATTGAGAATATTGGTTTTTTTATGGAAAAAAATAACAAGAAGATTATAGGGAGTTGAGAAGGAAAAAAAAGAAATGATCTTGAGAGAAGATGTTACCTTTAAATTGGGTAACTCCTGTTGGTTTGAACAAAAAGGATTTCTTGAATTGCCTTATGCCTAGAGGAAGGATTATATGAGGAATATAGTAATTTTGGGATCTTATTTTAGTAGAGCTTTTACAATCTAAGATGCTTGAGATGTGTGAGTAATGGGTTAGAGGTGGTGGCCATTTATAAGTGGGAGGATAGGCTCTTTTGGAAAGTTTGAAAGTATTATTTTGTTATAAAATGGGTTTTAGTTTAAAAAGTTCCAAAACTCATTAAATTAAAATATAAGATGAATATAAGTCTAAATAAAATAATCCAATAATAATTAAATAGGTTTTGGATATTTTTTAATCCTTAGATTTTTTATTTAACCATTTTTTACTCTTACCGTTTTATCAAGCATTTAACACTTTGAGAATCAAAATAGTTACCAAAACATAAAAAATATCCAATTAAAGAGTCATTAATAAAATTTTAGACTTATGATAACCATTTGGACAAATATTATATTTTTTAAAATTTTATAATATTTAATAAAATATTTTATATTTTAAAATATGAATTATGTCAATTTTGACACTATTCATATCATGACTTTTTTAAAAATACAAAACAACTTGATTACTTCTAAAAAACTTCATTAATAAAAATATAAAATGTAACTATCATCCAAAAAATTTGTGGATGATATAAAAATAACCAAATTAAATTTATTTTAACATTTATAATATCATTTTTTTGAATCCTTTATTAATGAAGTAATCACTGCATCATCTTTGTGTCATAATTAAATTTATTTATTTAATGTATAAAAATTATAAATAAAATACCATTATGTATGAAATATTTTTAGCTTTAAAATTAATATTTATAGTCAAAGATATCACTTATATAACCCCGTATAAAGATTATTTTACTAAAAGATATATGTTTAGGTTATATTTTCCTTAACTTTAAATTAAAAGCAATCAAGTGTCATTTTCACACACAAGTGGCTCTATGGGGTTCTAAAATCAACCCAAATATGCCCATGATCAGACATATCTCATAAAATAGAGTTAGAACATGTGTTAGGGTAATTTAATATTATTATAATATTATTTTTTACCCTTATTTACCAGATTTACCCTTTAACTATAGTAAATAAAATATTTACCGAAGTTACTATTCATAATATCTAAAAATAAAATTTATCTATTTACAAAATTTGGACCTCTTGATTCCAAATATGGAATCAATTTTTCCAAATTCAAAACATAGAAGTTGCATAAATTAATTTAAAATTAATTCCCACTTTCAAAACCAAAAAGCATGTTTTTAAGAAGTAAGAACTACCAAAAGATTGACATGTGTTTATGTCCAATTTCAAAGTTAAATTAATTACAATGACCAAAATTAGATTAAATTATACAAATATAATCCAATTAAACTTTAAAAATAATTAAAAGTAAAATCTAACTATATAAATAAATTATATTAAAAGGCATTTTTGAATTAAAATGCTGTATTGTTCACTATTCATTAAAAAAATGAACTTTATCAGAAAAATACCAGAATTTCATCCAAAGTAAATTTTGATGTCCCGATTCTAAATAATAATTTTATTTTGTCAAATATAACATATAAAAGTGACAAAAACTATATTTAAAAAGGGTTCGCCATCAAAAGATGGTAAATCGACCTTTTAAAGAATATTAAAGTATTTCATACTTAAAATCGGATTCATTCTTATTTTAAGACTCTAAAATTTATTGGATAAATGTAAATACATTTAAAAAACATGTGTAATCATAATTTAATTAGTTGTGTTCATTCCCGGTAATACAATGGCTATGCGTTAACTACTATTTAAAATAATAATAATAATATATTATTTTTTGGTATAACTCAAAGTTGTGTGCAATATAAGATTTCAAAGAAACCTGTTGATGCATGTTGAGTACGCCATCAAAAAAAGTGTCATATTTAACATAAAATTAATATCTTATTCATAAATATTAATAGATTTGAAAAATTATTATTTTATAAATACCTGAGTCATTACACAAAATGTTTGGGGTTATTACATTGAATCTTTCCAACTAGGTATTTAAGTATAATTAACTCCATTTCATTACCCAAAAATCATGTGGAACACCTTCTTCATGTATTGGGTGGATACTTCAATCCATTACCCATTGACCATGACATATATTAACATGCATATTAAAAATAAACACAAACACAATCTAAATACCACTTCATCTAGAATTGATTAGAAGTGTTTGAGAAGTATGTAGAAGTGATTAGAAGAGTTTGGAGAGGTTTGAGTTTCTTGGGGGATGTTATTATTTTTGGAGTTAGTGCCCTAAAAATAACTAATTTGATCTTTTAATAACCAGAATATTCATAATCTTGAATATTAAATAATATCTTATCATATGATTATTGTTATTTTGTGTGACATCTATGTGATAATTTCCTAAGGGTACTTGTCACACCAAAAGGTCATGGTAGGTCCCCTCCATAATGAGAACCATAAAGTACTATGACAATATTCTTAAATAAAAATTATATGGCTGGATTTCATCATCTGAAAGGATACAAATGACACAAGCTATTAGGGGTAGGGGGGTCATAATATATTGAGGCTTCTTCTCATGAAGTTAATCCTTGATAATATCTAAGAGGAGGTTATGATAACTTGACCTACCAGTAGTAAATTCATATTTATATATATCATTTGATATTACTATTTTTGGACATGTGTAATAGTCTATAGACTCTAAGATTATTATTAATTCATATCTTGAGTCATGTAATTTTATGTATTGATGAAAACCATGGTGACATATTCTTATGAAGAGGTAAGATACATTGCGTGCATCATGAGTGCTATTGTATTAATGAATAACGTGAGAAAGGATTTTCCCTTTTTTTATTTAACAAAAGTTGATATCTCAAGACCTTTTATGGGAATAAAACTAATTTATTAATTCTATGTTCATGATATTATTTTAGTAAGTTAATTTCTATAAAGTCAAAGAAATATACATTAAACACATAAGTAGATGACACCAACGTGCGACCTTCTTGATTAAATATATCAAGATAAATGGATTATATTACATAGTGTACATTCATATGAGGTTGTATATCATTACGACATTAAATTATTTCTATATGGGTTACTTGGAATGTTTACAAATGTTAACCTTGTAATTTAGGTGGTTCTTCCTAATTCCACTGAGAAGGGGGCATAAAGGGTCACACACTAAGTGTATTCAGAACCTCAGATAAATTTTATATGAATTTAACATGTTGAATACATATTATTACTATATGTTGTTTAATAATTATTAATTTTTGGATTGATTATAAATATTTAGTCACCAGTCATTCAAGAGAATATACATAAATTAAATATTTAATATACATTCATTCACTATTTTAGTGAATATAATATTTATTTAACTATTAGTGAATAATGAAGTGATATTTATTTATTTAAATAAATTTTAATTATTAAAATTTTAATAAATACTAATGAGGAAAGATATTATGAGTTTATGGTTCGGTGAAAATGATATATTAAATATCATTTGAATGAATATTAATTTATTTATTAAATAAATGATATATATTTATCTACGAGTTTATCACATGTCAAGTAAATAATAATAATAATATTATTATTTAGATAAGGTGTTTTATAGGGATTAAGATAATTTTAAGGTTCCATGTATAATTATTATTCTCTAACCCCAGCTCTATATAAACCTGATTATATCATTCTCAACCTTAATTATTATTATGCATAGTGAAATTCTAGAGATAATTCTCTCAAGAACTTGAGATCTCTTCCTCTAGAATGCTCTAAAAAAAAACAGGGAAATTCTCCTCCACCCTCTCAACTCTAGAGAGAATAATAAGAATCCTTTTGACCTTGAAGTGATTCTTGTGCCTATCATCAAATAATAATGTAAGTGTTATAATATTCCATGCTAGCACCCATAGATTTCTATTGAAGCATTTAGTGTTTTATTATGTATGTGTGAATCACCTCTAGAGGGATCCAACCCTTTAATCCTATGAGGCAAGAACATATGAGTTAGTTCTTTATTTACATAAATTAATTATAAATTATTTTTTATATTCCTATATCATGGATTCAAGGGTTTCTATTTGTCTAGTTTTTAGGAGAAATCCAAAGAAGTTGATGAATTTATATTCTTAGGCATGGGCCTGATCACTTCTGCAAAACCCTAGAACCTTCAAGTAGTATTAGAGCATGTATATTTAATACTTTATAATTTTTTTATTAATCATTTATAATTATACACGTTTGGTGTTAGTTTTTATTTTTATTTTAATCATTATTTAAATACGAATGTCAAAATATATTCTTATTCTTATTTTTTCTTATATAACCAAGAACATGTTAAAAATATTTGAAGAACATATGGAGAACCCATATAGAAGTGATTAGAATTCTGGATAGATAGAATGAGACTTCACAATATATAACCCAAAGGTATATTCTATGTACCCATGTTCAATACACTAGGACTAACCTTGAATTTAATTTATATCATATTGCATTGAATCATATATGGAGTCATTAAGACATTTTATGTTGACTAGGACAGGTTAGAATATAGTTTTCTAGACTAAACATCTTGTGACTCACTTACATGCCTTTTAGTACATGCATTTTTGTGGAGGAAAACACATAGTCAAAGACACATCGTGTATTTATTACATGACACCTGTGACAAAAAACAATGAAACTCAGCGGTCACATGGTGTGTAAATCCTATACACATCATTAAAATTACAAATTTCTATAGCTAACATTCATACTTAGTCCTTGGGAATGTGTCATAGATAGAATATTAAGAGACATACACGATGTTTAACTTTCCTGTATACACTTTGTATATTACTTGTTTATATGGAAAAATGAGAATTAGTTTATTATTACATTAAACCTAATAAACACATGTCTGTGTGTCATTTATTGAAAGTATACACAGTGTAATAGGTTATATATATATATATATATTAAATTTTTAATTAATTTCTATATAATTTTCAAAACTACATACCATGTATAGTCATAATACGCTGATTACTCTATGTAGATTAAAAGAATTACATGCCATTTAAATTAACATGTGACCGTGTTTCATTTATTGAATGTACACACCATGTAATTATGTGACATGATGTGTATGCTACATTTCATATGATTTCATAAAAAATGATCACTATACACACCAGATAGTTCAGACGAGTACACACCATGTTGCCTCCAAATATGCATCATGTACTTAAATAATTTTAAATAAAATTAATTAATTTAATTTGTTCAAAATTACATTGAATGGGAATATTAAGGTTAGTTTATATTAAAATTAAGATAAATGAATTAATTTATTAATAAAGATAATTAATTAATTCAAGAGTGTTTTATCTTAATTAAGAATGATTGAAATTAATGTTATTTTTATTAAATTCGTATCCATTGAATGTGTGGATAATCATGATATTAGACTGACTTGTGTATGTTATTGGTTTATTTTATTTTATTATTATTAAATTAAAATGATGGCCTACATGTCATACCTCCTCTATACTATGTAGGACCTATGAGTCTATGGTTTATTTTATGTAAATTCCCTTAATCAATCCATTAGCTCCCCTAAAATGTGTGTGAGTAAAATAATATGTAAATGAAGTAGCTCCCTAGAGAGATGAGACAATCCAAATCTGGAGCCAAGGTGAAGCCAACCTAGGTGATACATAAGTACACAGATGGAATGATGAAACTTGAACTAAGAGTGGTTCCAAGATTTATTCCCATAGTGTTATGGGCTGGTTTATAATCTATTGGATAAACCAACAATTATAAAATATCATTGATTCATGCTCAAATTTACCCAAGAGATGAATGTAGAACATTCCTTGTAGTCTAGCTAGGGGTGTCGAATCCACTGAGACCTAAGACGATACCTAAGATACACAACCTATGAGATGGATTTTTGGCTATGAAGTGGAAAACTTGGTTTTGATTTTATATGTTTTTAAATAACACTAAGAAACCTAAGTGAATTCAATTCAATGAAAATGGTTTGATATTAGGATTATGCTCAGGGTGGATTGAATGAATTTTACTTCTTTAGACAATTTTAGTTTTATTAATTCTTGATGAATCCATTCTTCAAAATAACAACACCTTTATAATTTTCTGGTTTGATGCTAACTAAACTCAATTAATAACCCCCCACACACTTAGAGAACCAAATTCATGATATCTCCAAGGTATATGGTCATTTTATTACTTGGATTTAGCTTCCTCAAACACAGTGAAGATAAAGAGTGAAAATAACTGAAGAATGGAAGTCTTAAATTAGTTAGCCAATTAACCACAATTCATTCATAAAATAACATTAAATCCAGCATTTGCATATTATTACAATCAACCCATTAAAGTGTTATCCCTACATTTATGGTATACTCTCAATGGTGTGAGGAACATGGTTTACAAGAATTGGATTGAAGAAATTAAAATCGTGGAAATAACGAGCACTCCTCCGCGTGTGTGAATGAAATTCACACCTATGTGTGAACTAATTGAACACAACATAAAGATATCACTGTGATTTGTGATTATATAGTTTTAATGAAATAAATGGGAATAATAGAAGATAAAGATTTTGATTAATAATATATAAATACAAAAAAGAAACTTACATGACAATTGAAAACATTACAAAGGAACTTTGGCATAATAACATTACATCCAAAAAACAAGATATATCTTACCCCTCACCACCACTGCCTTAAATAGGAAATTTTTAATCCTTATTTATATCCTAAATCAATGTATTCCCAATTATTAAATTAATTTAGGCCTTAGGGTGGTGGAAAGTAGTGGAGAAATTGATTCCCTCATTGACTTTTTATCCTCCTTGTCTTCCCCAGAAATATTGTCCTGTATGGGTAAACATATTGCCGAATATAGGTGGGTCATAGAAGATTATTTTGTGTCCTCATATTTTTCTAGACTTATTAAAAATGTGGGCCTATTTGTAGTTGTGGATCGGGAGTTATGTCCGATTTATTTGGCTAACATTCTTGGCCGCAGATTCTGGCCCAAATTTTGATATTCTATTTGGGACACCTTAATAACCACCATGGAGGAAGAATTAGCACTAGATCCTGAATAATTATTTGTTCCTCTATATTTATTCTATAATACCACAAAATTTGGGCTTTATTGGGTCTGTATTGTGGGACCCACATTCTCATAAGTGGGCTGGTTTCCAATCTGCCTTCTCCTGAATTGTTTCCTTTCATTGTCAAATATCCTCATCATACTTTATGAATCCCCCATTGATCCCTAAATGAAAAATGTTCATATTGAAGTTTATATCCATTTATCAAAATATAAAATTAAAATATGGATAATTACATTCCTTAAAATCAGATGAATCATCGGGCCTAAATTGGTGTACATTAGGCATGAAGTGCACAAATGATGAGAATGGATGTTCAAAATTAAGATCCACTAACTCAGGCCCATAAGATAAAAAATGAACATTTAATACCATTAAAATTTAATTAACATATGTGTTTTTATTGGCTAATCACACCCCTAACTTGATATTTTCTAGTCCCAAGAAAAATATATCTCAATAATATGAAATTTGAATTCCATTTTCCAAAAACATTTTAATACACAATTATCACCAAAAAAACTTATACCAAACAATCATGAAACCCATAAAAATATTTTAATACAAGATAGTTTCATAAGTAGATCCCAATCCCAAGCCCATTTTTTTGTTCAAATTCATCACCATATTTCATCCAATATCAATTAAGAGTGATGATGTGTTGTGCATCGCATTAGACATGGAGGTTTATCTTTATTCAAGGGGTAAATGATGGAAGAGCTAGGTGGAATAACATTTCAATATTAAGATGAGTATTTAATTTTTTTTATTGTATTTTATTTTATTTGTTTTTTTTGAAAATTTTCCATGGTAATTGAAATTGCCCTCAAAAGAGTCAACCCTTGTAGTGAGACTTTGCCAATAACTCCCAGGCTCAAAGACCTTAGGGAACCAAGTGAATCCTACATACTTGGGAATCATCTCGAGTTAACTCAGTCAAAAACAAGGTCAAATTACCATAAATAGAGATAAAATAACTAACTCTGGGCCAAAAAACTATTGATTCATGATCCCCAAGTTCCGAAAGCCACACATTAGGTCATTTCATTGATCTATGCACACATTTATTGTTTTTTTGAATACTCATATTAAAACTAAAATGATCACCAAACCTATGATATTTATTTTGGGGTCCCCATGAACTGAAACTAATACCCCACTATCCAAAGAATGTGCATTGTGATTCTTTTTTTATTTGGATGAAAATATAAACAATAAAATATCACATTAGACAACCACACTTTCCAAAATCTATGCTCATTAAATATACATGGATTAAAATTAGAATTAGGGCATAATAAATTATTTGATATTCAATTTCAAAGTGTTCAATGTCTATTATCATGTTCAAGGTTAAATAAAATTTTCCCTCCATTAAGGAACACTTTTTTTTTTCCAATCATTCATTTTTTTGACACAAAATCATTTTTTTAATTTTATCTCCCCCCAAATTAAAATAACACTGTCCCCAGTGTTTAAAGAAAAAAAAATTTAGAAGGGGTTGAGGCAGAGAATGGGAGTTCAAAAAGGAAATTGAAAATGATGATCATGTAATGAAGTCACCTGATGGTTGAAGTTGAAATTATTGTTGCTCCCTTTTAATCCCTTGATCTCCATGTCACTCTGAGATTTCCCTAGTGGAAGAAAAAAACAAAAAAAAAAAAAACAAAAAAACAAAAAAACAAAACAAAACTATATATATATATATATTCATATAATAAAAAAAGTAAAATATAAGTATATATACAAAAATTATAGAATAAGGAAGCACTATAAGCTGTAAGTTAGTAGTAAGCATGCGCCCCTGTCTCCCTTCAGTTCCAGGTTCGAGTCCCCACGGCTTCGCCGATTGTGACTGGGTTTTCCCCATGACCAACGACGTGGCCTTTTAATTTTATTATTTTTTTTAACCTACAAACCCATAAAAATAAAATGAACTGATGATACATTGTCTTCTTTTTAAATTTCTAGGTAAGGTATTACTCAAGGATCACACCACATGACACGAATGAATATGGCGCTCCCCTTTCATACCCATCCATACTCATAATAGAAGAATATGTCAACAGTATATTTTTTTTTATTTTTAAATATCAAAATATTCATTAATCCTATTTAAAAAAAAGAATATTCACAAAGATGAAAACCATAGGTTGCCTCCCGTGCAACGTTTTGGTTTAATGTCTCTAGCTTGACTTAGACCCTTAATTATTTAAGTATTTTCCTCATTTAAGGTTGGTTCACACAATTTTTCATCAACTTAATTTTTTTGGAATGGTTCAATGAATGGTTTGACTCTATGAACATTAACATTAAAGGTTTCACCATTTATGGGATATTGAATTTCTACAACCCCATGGAGGTACACCTTATGCATTATATATGAACCTGACCATCCAGACCTCAACTTTCCTAGGTGTAAATAAAGTTTAGAACTATAAAAAATAATAGGTTTACCCGGTAAAATGTGTTTTGTTTTAAGATTTCGAGATTGGTAGGCTTGTAATTTAGCTTTATTGATCCTTGAATTTTCATAAGCCTCCATCCTAAGTTCCTCAAGTTTATTGAGATCTAATTTTCTTTTTGTTTCGGCCAATGAGAGGTCATAATTTATTTTCTTAATTTCCCAAAAGGCCTTATGTTCAATCTCCACTGGGGAATGGCATGCTTTACCATAAACCAACCTATATGGAGACATTCCTAAAATGGTTTTATATGTGGTTCGATAGGCCCAAAGAGCATCTAAGAGTTTGCTCAACCAATCTTTCCTAGATGGATAAATAGTTTTCTCAAGAATTTGTTTGATTTCTCGATTAGCTAACTCAGCATGACCATTGGTCCGTGGGTGGTATGCAGTGGACACTTTTTGAGAAATTCCATACTTTTCCATGAGTGCTGAGAATGGAAGATTGCAAAAATGGGTTCTACAATAACTAATGATATCCCTAGTAATTCCAAATCTAGAGAGGATGTCTTCTTTGAGAAATCTAATCAAATTTTAATGATCATTGGATTTTTTAGGAATGGACTCCACCCATTTGGATACATAATCGACTGCTAAAAGGATGTACAAATTCCCCCTAGAGTTTGGGAAGGGACCCATGAAATCGATCCCCCAACAATCAAATATTTCAACCACTAAGTTGGGAGTGAGTGGCATTCGATTCCTTTTTGTGATGGACCCTACTTGTTGACACTTAGGACAACTGTGACAAAATGTGTAGGAGTCCCTTGAGAGGGTGGAACAGAAGAGACCAAACTAAAGAATCTTAGCAGATGTTTTCTTAGAGGAAAAGTGACCCCCACATGCCTCGCTATGACAGAATTTAAGGATGGAATCTTGTTCAGATTTTGGGACACACCTCCTAATGACTAGGCCAGGACAAAACTCATAGATGTATGGATCATCAAACACATATTGCTTGACATCAAAAAGGAATTTACTTCTAGCTTGATTCCCTAAGAATTTTGGAATGACTCCCGTAACTAAGAAGTTGGCTATATCGGCATACCATGGGCAATCACTCAATGAATAGAGGTGCTCATCGGGAAATGAATCAGACACAAAAAGGTGATTTGAGTTGTCTTTGAATTCCATCCTAGAGATATGATCAGCTACAACATTTTTAACACCCTTTTTATCCTTTATTGTGAGGTAAAATTATTGTAATAGAAGGACCCACCTAATCAGTCTAGCCTTAGCATCTTATTTTTGGAAGAGGTATTTTAGTGCAGAATGGTCAGTGAACATAGTGATGGGTGATCCTAAGAGGTAGGACCTAAACTTTTCTAAGGAAAAAACAACAGCAAGTAACTCCTTCTCAGTGGTGGTGTAGTTGATTTGTGCATCATTTAAATATTTTCTTGCATAAGAAATGACACATGTATTTTCTCACACCGTTGTCCTAAGACTACTCCTACAATGAAGTCACTCGCATCACACATTCACTCAAAATAAAGTTTCCAATTTGGGGACTGTGTGATAGGTGGAGAGATAAGAGTTTACTTGAGTGTAGATAATTATTCCTCATAGCTTTATGTCCATAAAAATGGAGCATATTTCACCAATAGAGCACAAAGTGGTCGAGAAATAGAGCTGAAATTCCTAATGAACCTTCTATAGAAACCAACATGTACTAAGAAATACCTCACTTCCTTAACAGTTTTGGGTGATGGAAGGTGATGAATGATTTCAACCTTGGATTTATCAACTTCAATCTCCCTACTCAAGAATATATGGCCAAGTACCAGTCCCTCTTTAACCATGAAATGGAATTTTTACCAGTTTAGGACTAGATTATTTTCTTCACATCTTGATAAGACTCTCTCCACATTCCTTAGACATCCCTCAAATGTATCCCCAAACACAGATAAGTCATCCATGAAGACCTCTAGAAATCCACTACCATGTTTGAGAATATTCCCATCATGCATCGTTGGAAGGTTCCAGGGGCATTGTATAACCTAAAGGGCATGCGTTTGAAAGAAAAGGTGTTGAATGAACATGTGAATGTAGTCTTCCCTTGATCCTATAGGGAGACCACAATTTGATTATACCTCGAGTACCCATCTAAGAAACAATAGAAGGCATGACCTGAAACTATCTCAAGGACTTGGTCAATGAATGGTAAGGGGAAATAGTCCTTCTTGGTAAATGAGTTTAGCTTCATATAGTCGATGCTGACTCTCCAACCACTAATCACCCTTGTTGGAAGAATCTCTCCATCCTTATTGGTTATCACTGTGATTCCAGCCTTTTTTGGAACCACTTGGATTGGGATGACCCACTCACTCTCAGCTATGAGATATATTATACCAAATTTTAACAATTTCATAAGTTCTTTTCTCACTACTTCCATGATATTAGTATTGATTCTCCGTTGAGGTTGATGACATGGGTTTGAATCAGATTCCAAAACAATCCTATGAGTCTTGATAAGTGGACTAATCCCAGGAATATCATACAGGGTCCATCCAATGGATTTCTTGTGTTTCCTAAGGGCATCTAGAATCATCCTCTCATGAATGGCTTTAAGAGAAGAAGAAATGAAAATAGGATGTGTTCCATTTTATCCTAGAAAGGCATACTTAAGTGAAGAAGGAAGTTATTTCAATTCAAGATTAGGTTGGTTCAAAATTTCAGCAAAATATTGGGACATTGGCTCAAGATCAATTTCTTTTTTTAGAGTTTCATATAGGATTGATTCCCCACATTTAGAAGTTTCAGATACTAGATTTGATTGATCAAATTTAGGGAAGGAAGTTGGATTGGTCTCTATAAATGTGGTTTCCTAAAATATTTCACTAATTTTTGGTCTTAATATTTCATCATAGGAGAAATATGAAATTGATTCTAGCCAAGGAGATAAACTTCCTTCATGTGAACAAAGGAAATTAATCTCATCCTGACTTAAACATTCCTCAAATATCCCTTGATGTTCTATGGATTAATTATCAACACTTCCTATCATGTTTACTTCATGAATTTCCTCATCATCCCCTATTTGTGATCTTTCATTATATATGTTCAAGTCTAGACTCATGTTTCCAAAGGATATAGTCATGTTCCCATTTTGAACTTGGATAACAGAGTTGATTGTTGCAAGGAAAAGATGACCTAGGATGATTGGTATTTGTTCCTTATTTTCTAAGTTTGGATGGTTTTCAAGGAAAATGAAGTTAGTAGGGTAGATGAAGTTTTCAAACTTTACCGGAACGTCCTTTAAAATTCTCTTTGGAACCCTAATTCCATGATCAACAAGTTGAAGTGTGACAGATATGGGTTGAAGCTCTTCTAGGCCTAACTAGTAGTACATAACATAGGGAATGAGATTGACACTAGCACCTATGTCACACAAGGATTTGATAACTTTGTTCTCTCTTAGTTCAACATTGATGTAAGGACATCCTGGGTCTTTCATCTTTGGTGAAAGGGTTCCTTGGATTATTGTGATAACATTTTCTTCTAGAAGGACTTGGTTCTTATGTGAGAATTTTCTTTTAAATATGCAGAGGTCCTTAAGGTATTTTGAGTATGCAGGAATGGTTTGAGTAGCATCTAGGAGTGGAATTTTCAAATTGACTTGTGAAAATATTTCCCTCAATGTTTCATTCAATCCAGGCTTGGTTTTCCCCCTCATGTATTGAGGAAATGGTTCAGGTTGTGGGTTTGTTTGTTGAAGGGTTTTTTCTTTCACATTTTTATTAGTTTCATCAGTTTGATCATGTGGTTCATTTGAATTTTCATTAGATTTTTAAGCTTCCCATGATATCTGACTTATTTTTTTAGGTTTCTCAATTGATTTCCCACTTCTTAAAACTATCACAACCTTTAGTTGTTCATGAGTTGTTTGAGTGAAACTTGACTCTCCCCTTAAATTTGAGAATGGTACCACCTGAGTAGTCATGGGTGTCTTTCTAGTTTTTATGGTTTTAAGTTCTTGTTTAAGGGATAATAATTCTGAGTTCGTTTTGTCCATTTGTTTACACAACTTTTCAAGGATTGGAAGAGGGACAGATTGAGTGGGGGATTGTGTTGATTGGTTTATCCTAGGAGGATACTTTGGTTGTTGTATTGGTTATTGGTATTGGACAGGAGGATGTTGGTATTGGACAGGTTGTGGTTATAATTGGTTATGGTTTTAGAAATTTTGTGTAGGGTAGGGGTTTGGTCCTTGTGGTTGGCTAGGTTGTTGGTTATCTTTCCAGCAGAAGCTTGGGTGGTCATTATACCTTGGGTTGAAGGTGTTTTGGTATTGAGGATTTTGAAAGTTCAATGAATTTACTTCTTCTAGGGGTGGTCATAAAATAACATCCTTGATGGATGGAATGGTTGAGCAGTTGTCTGTCTTATGGTCATGTTTGTCATAAATTGTGCAAATAGGGTCTACAGTTTGGATTTCATGGACTTTCCTAAGGTCTATCTCTTCAACCTTCCTAGAGAGTGCTGTGAGTTAATCCCTAAGGATTTACTCTTCTCTAAGTGTATGAATTACAGTAGTTCTTTGTGGATTTTCAAAATAAAGTGAAGTTCCCCATGTTTGGTTATGTTCAGAAAGGCTTTCCAGATACTCATAAGCATCATTTGGGGCTTTGTTTTTAAATGTTCCATTACACATCATGTTAATGAATTGTTTGTTCCTCGGGCCCAACCCTTCATAAAAAATTCTCACTTGTTCAGGTATAGAAAAACCATGATGTGGAACTATGTTTAGGGTTTCTTTGAACCTCTCCCATGTTTCATAGAATGACTCTCCATCTTTTTCAAAAAAAGTTTTGGATTCTCTTTTTAAGTGCAATTGTTTTGTAGTGGGGAAAGTATTTTTTATAGAATTCTCTTTGTAAATGGTCCCAAGAGTTGATGGATGATGTTCTCAAATTGTTTAGCCAATTTTTAGCTCAATCCTTTAAAGAAAAAGTAAATAGCCTAATCTTAGATGATTCTAGTTTATGTAGGGGACACATGGTTTCTACAATGTCATTGAACTCCTTAACGTGAAGGTAGGGCATCTCGGACTCCATTCCATGGAATGTGGGAAGGTGGTTTAGGACATGGGGTTTAAATATGTAGTTGTAATCTCTTAGGTAATTGTGTCTAATGCATGAGGGGGAATTGGTCCAGGCTTAAATGAGGTAGTCATTCATGGTTTGATCAACTATATTACCTAGGTTTGGAGCTTCTTGATTTGGATTTCCATTTTGGTACCCAGTTGGGTTTTTGAGTTGGTTTCTTTGAATACCTTCCATTGAAATGGGATCAATTTTTGACTCTGAAGTATTAGGAAGATTAGGATCTAATGTAAAGAGTTCTGTTGGTGTACTTGACTCCCCAACCCCAGGACTATCCACCCTAACTAGATGGTTTGAATTTTTATGGGTGTAGGTGGACATGCACCAAAAAGAAAAAAATGAGAAAGGGACAAGATAAGAAGATCTTGGGTGAGAATAGAAGAATGGGGGTGAGGAAAGAAGGTTTTGGTTTAAGGTACTTAATTGGTCCCTAAAAATGGTGCAAAAATCTGATTCATGCTCAAATTTACCCAAGATATGAAGGTAGAATGGTCCTTGTAGTTTATCTTGGATTGTCGAATCAACTGAGACCTAAGAAGATACCTAAGATACACAACATATGAGATGGATTTTTGGATATGAAGTGGACAACTTGGTTTTGATTTTAGATGGTTTTAAAGAACACTAATAAACCTAAGTGAATTCAATTCAATGAAAATGGGTTGATATTAGGATCATGCTTGGGGTGTATTGAATGAATTTTACTTCGTTATACAATTTTGGTTTTATTAATTCTTGATGAATCCATTATTCAAAATAACACTATATTCATAATTTTCTGGTTTGATGATAACTAAACTCAATTAATAATCCCCTACACACTTACAGAACCAAATTCATGATCTCTCCAAGGTATATGGTCATTTTAGTACTTGTATATATCTTCCTCAAACACAGTGAAGATGAAGAGTGGAAATAACTGAATAATGGAAGTCTTAAATTAGTTAGCCAATTAACAAAAATTTGTTCATAAAATAACATTCAATCTAGACTTTTCATCTTCCTACTATAAAACCATTAAAGGGATATCCCTCTATTGATGGTATAATCTCAATGGTGGGTGGAATATGTCTTATAAGAATTGGATTGAAGAAATTAAAATCACGAAAATAACGAGCACTCCTCCATGTGTGTGAACGAAATTCACACCTATGTGTGAACTAATTTACCAAAACACAAAGATATAACTATGATTTGTGATTATATAGTTTTAATGAAATAAATGGGAGGAATATAAGAGAAATATGTTGATTAAGAACATAAAAATACAAAAAAGAAACTTACATGACAATTGAAAACATTACAAAGGAACTTTGGCATAATAACATTACATCCAAAAAACAAGAGATATCTTAAACCTAACCACTAATGCCTTAAATAGTAAATTGAGAAGCCTTAGGCCGAGCCTCAGTCAATTTATTCCCAATTATTAAATTAATTTAGGCCTTAGGGTGGTGGAAAGTAGTGGAGAAATTTATTCCCTCCCTGACTTTTTATCCTCCTTGTATCCCCCGGAAAGATCATCCTGTATGGGAAAGAATATCCCTGAATCTCGGTGGGCGATAAAAGAGTCTTTTGTGTCCCTGGATGTCTTATAGACGTATGAAAAATTTGGGCTTATTTGGAATTGTGTAAAGGGAGTTATGGCCGATTTATTGGGATAACATTCTGGACCGTAGATTCTGGCCCAGATTTTGATATTCAATTTGGGCCGCCTTAATAACCACCATGGAGGCCGAATTATCACTATATTCTGAAGAATTATTTGTTCCTATATATTTCTTATAGAATCCCACAAAATATTTGCTTTAGTGGGATTGTATTTTGGGCCCCACATTCTCATCAGTGGGCTAATGTCCAATTTTCCTTCTCCAGAATTGTTTCCTTTCATCGCCAAATATCCCCATCATCCTTTATGAATACTCCAATGATCCCTAAATGAAAAATGTTCATATTTAAGTTTAGAAACATTTATCAAAATATCAAATTAAAATATGGATAATTACATTCCTTAAAATCAGATGAATCATTGGGCCTAAATTGGTGTACATTAGGCATGAAGTGAACAAATGATGAGAATAGATGTTCAAAATTTAAATCCACTAAATCAAGCCCATAAGATAAAAAATGAACATTTAGTACCATTAAAATGTAATTAAAATATGTGTTTTTTTGGATAATAAATCACTATAATATGACTATTATTTTATTTCTACTAGTTTCATAGTTAATTATTTTTGGATGATTTATCACTATCACTTAATAAATTAATTAAAAAGCATGAATTAATTTCCTATATACATGGTTAATCAATTAAGTAAAATTATTTTAATATTAACAAGCATGTGATATAATAAATTGGGAAAATTAGGTATAAAGATAAAATCACTCAAATTAAAATATCATGTCATTAAAGCCTTCCATTACTAGAGTTAAGATACAACCATAGTTTAAAGTGATTGACCAGCCTCCATCGGGGCACTTTCAATTATCGGGGAGTTTTAACTTGATTTTTGGGTTTACTTAACCTAGTTCACATTAAGGCTTTATTTCTTCCATGAGACTTAGTGAAAATAGTATATAAGTGTTGATGAAATCCAAGTCTAGGATTTCAAGATTGGGGAGTCCATTGAATGGATCAAGGAGCTTCAAGTTAATACTGTTGGAAATACTCACTTAACTAAATACCTTTGAATAGATTATCAGGCTCCTATCTGGGTTATGATAAGGGGTATATGGATCATTTCCACTAGAATATCTACATAATAGGATATTCTAAAACTAATGGCATAGGATGTTGGGTTTTGATAAAATAGTGGGAGAATAATAAATAAAATTTATTATGTTCTATATTTTTATAATCAAGATAAAAAAAAAAAAATTACTTTTAATCAATATAGAATATGGTAAGAGAAACCATTATAACACTATGATTACTTGGAAAAAGTACTTGCCCGAACCAACACATATTTCTAAGGGTGGTATAGTTTTTTTATACATTATACTACTATAAGAAAAAATTTATACTATGTGTTGGAGTTCCCTATACCTGTTCATCCACCTCACTAAGTAAGAGAAGGCGAGAAGGATGCCTATAAGAGGTACATGGGTATGATACTACAATCCATTGTGTCAGATATCAGACTTATTTATAGAAATGATAACATAACATAAGAAAATGGATGCATATACCATGATATCTCATCACCTATTTTATAAGGGGAAAGTGAGGCTTCAGATAAATGAGATCATCACTACACTATTTTGGTGTAAATCGAAAGAAATAATTTACCTAATGATCTTATATTCTTTATACTGATATACATTGATTAGTTGGAAAAGTTACACTTCTATACGGGTAAGAAATTATCCATTAATCTCATATTATCTCCATTACCTTATAGGTTCTCCTTATTCATCTATAGTTATAAAATGAACAATATGGATGGAAAACACATGAATCTTTTGACTAATCTTCACTAGGAGGTAAGATCTATGTGGAAATTATTTCCATAACCCTTATAGTGAACAATATGAAGGGAATTTTTTAAAAATCCCATGACTATTGTATAATGGTTCTTTTTAAACATCATTCAATGAGACAAAAGATTTAGATCTATTGTAGTGAATATGAGGCTATTTTCTTCTCATATGGATAGAAATGTCATTTAAAAAATAATTTCAATAAATTGAAGAAGATACAAGCAGTTTCATATAATTCAAATATATTCATCATGGATCTTAATGTTTTTTATTTTACTTCTTGGATATTAAATACTATCTTGTATTAAATTACTAAAAAAAAAGAAACATTATTATAAGTATTATGTATTATCCCAAGAGATGAAAAGGGTGATTCCTATGTCAATAATGATAATTTAAAAAATTATGATTTCCCAATGGATGGATTTTAGTTGAAATATTTTTTTACGTTTTACGTATACATTTATCTCAGTGTTTTTTAGACATAATGATACATAATTTTTTTTTAAAATTAATGTTGTATGGTAATATATACTTAATTAATAGTTTAGTAATACTATAATCATTGATATATAATGTTGGGAATATATAAGGAATATAAATTATAAGACTAATACCCAATTATTACAAGATAATTATTTATCAGGTAAAACTAGAGGTTTTTTTCAAAGATATACTCAAAAGAGTATTTATTCCCCTTTCAACTAAAAACAATTTAGCTATTATCAACATGCTTACTTATTAAGTTTGAGACAAAGAAACCTTTAGAAATAAAGGCATGCCACAAACATTCTATAGTTAGTCCAACTACATATCATTAACTATTTCAAGGTGAAATAAGATGTAAATTCATATACTTTATTAAATTTATTTAATAAATTCTAGGAATGATAGATGAAAATAATTACTACACTTGGTAAAATACACAACATCCCATGGGTCGGTATCTCATATAATATCTTAACCAAGTATTCATAAATTATTAAATATAGAGTGAAGGTTTTTCTAAACTCACATTACCTTATTCACATCATAGAGATGTAGATATTATAATGTAGATCAACAAGGGGTCATATATATATATATATATATATATATATATTTCAATTATTCCATGATTCCTTTATAGACCTGTTTCATAATATAGAAGCATAATAGCTAACCATATTCAAACTAAATTGAATAATGGATATCATATAAGTTAAAACATGGTGTGAGTTTATTATATCTTAACCTAAGGTGTTTCAATGTGAATCATTTATTAAAGTTAGCCTCAACTTCAAATTAACATCAAAATAAAAACAAGGTCTATATTAGTTAATAATTCTATTGATACTAAGGATATTGACAACCCTAATATTAAAAATCACACAAAATTTATTTTTATGAGGGAAGTGTATCTATTTTGAGATAGTGAGCTCAAACAAGACTTCAGTTGAATATTGGTTCCTATAACACCCACTGTTTCATTGTGGTGTTTGTTTTATAATTTTTTATATTATTTGGGAGGTTTTTTAGTATATGAGAATTTTTCTCCTGAAACTTGAAAATTTTGGAGTTTTTTATTGTTGTTCACTATTTTCATGCATGATTTTGAGGAAACAATGAAATTACCATTACTTGGTGAACCTTTTAATTCATTTTTTTCTGTGCATAGTTGGTCTATATGGGTAGAACATGGTTGAGTACAAACCATGTGGATCCTAGAGGAAACTATGTGGGACCTTTGATGTGTAAGGGTGAGGGCCTATGACTTATAGAAAGTTTGGTAAATCGTGTGATAAGCATGAAGATTGACTTTGTAGTTTGACAGTGCCATTTGGAACGATTGGTGCATAGTTTTTCCTATCATGTGGAGTCCTAGGTAAACCATGTAAGTGTTCCTTTATCTAGGTAGTGAACTGCACATGGTTAACATAAAGTTTGGTAAACCATGTGGTGAAACCGTGAGACCTTCCTAGATTCATTATAAGTTTGAATTTCTGGAAATTCCACTGATTTATTTTAACCCTCCACCCTAATTTTATCCCACACTGATTTGAATAGACTAAGAACACATCCCTTGGGGATATACACCCTTATTCATTACATTTTTATTATCTCCTCCTTGGTTTTAAGTGGATTTCTCCATATTAAGTCCCTATAAACCACTTACTCTCTTCTACTACATCTTTCAATTGTTTTTTATTTCCTCCAATAAACCTTAATATTTATGTTCAATGATTTTAGGTTATGGATTGGTTCTAATCATGGGTATTTTATTATATAGTGGTTTTATAGGGTATGTCTTAGCATGTTGGAGCATTCGTCGCTATAGGATATGACTTTTGTCTTATTTTCCATTGAATTAAGGAAGGTGTTTCTTTGTTGTCACATTATATTACATTCCTTTAAATTATTGATGGTTTTTTAATTATTTTTCATTAAAATTATATATATATATATATACATATGAACCTTGATGGGACAAGGTTTCTTAAAAGTGTTTTTAACCATTGGAATGGGATGGGATTCCATGCCAAGTGTTTGTAAAAACCCCCAAGTAGATTTTTGAATCTTGTGAATGTTTTTAAAATCATATATTAGTGTCAGACTGGATTTATAAATGGTAATTTAGTATTAATTTATTTTCAATCTAAATGTTGGTATAAATTACTTAATGTCACTTAAATGATTTTTTTTTTAAAATTAGATGTGATCACCAACTTAAGGTTTTTAAATGTGCATGTTTCACTAATTGATTTTAAAATTGAGAATTTGAGGTGTTTAAAGAATTTTAAATAATCCAAAGGATTTGTTTCATTTAAAAGGGAGTGAGTTAACCCCTGTTTTTGGTATTTGAAACCTCCTAAAAACCTTGGTTGATTTAAAAGTCTGTTTTATGGGAATTGTGAGTTCCCATTTTGGTTTTAAAATGTTTTAATAAAATTTAGTCACAAGATTTGATTAGGATGAGTTTGAAATAGTGTTTGTTGGACTTGGAATTCCAATCATGTTTTAAAATGAGGCCCATTTAGAATTTTATAAGAAATAAGTTTTCATGAAAGGTGTGATACCCTTTTTATCCCCATGTGATTATTTTTATGCACGTTGTGGATTGTGATCCCATGAGGGAATGTCTTATATTAATGCATATTTATATGATATTATACTTTAATGTGGTTGGGGATAATCTTATGGGGGTGTAAGTAGGTGAGGTGTGAGTTATTTAAAATGATTTATATTTGAATTATGTAATGATTTATTATTCTCAAATTCATTTAACTTTTCATGGGAGTCTTATGTATATAGTAGGTAACTTGTAATAGTGCAAGCCTCAATTTGCTGTAGTGGGATGACTTGAGAATATTTCCCTACTATAACTCATCATTTTTTCCATGAAGATAGCAGGTCATGTGATCTAGTAATATTTTTATAGCCCATGGTAGCACATGAGCTCACGATATGTTTATTCCTAATTAGTTTAAAGGGGATATCAAGGATGTGTAAAAGTTCATTAGTGTTGACCTAGCTTCCTTGCCTCTAGTTCTATTCCTTTATTACTAGGGTGATAGGATGATGACCATGAGACTAAAATCTTTTTTTAGAATAATTTTATAGGATTATTTATTTTATTTCAATTGTATCCCCTACTTTTTATACCATTAATTCACACCCATATACTTATTATTTTTTCCCTGTCTTAAGACTTTGATATAGTGGTTCTTGTTTATGTGCTTTCCACCTTATTTTCTTTATTACTTGCCTTTTAAAATATTTTAAAAAAGTATTTGTGCAAATTTATTAAAATAATTATAGTGAAAGTGTGATTTTAAAGTGATTTTAAACTATTTTATTAATGAGATTAAATTTTTTTCTTTAAATATGAAAAGTTGTTTTCCAAAGAGTTTTGGAGTGTTTTGATAAGAAAATAGAAATGGTTTGTTTCTAAAAATCCAGTGTTTGTGGAATTTAGAAACATAGTTTTAGGCCACCATGCCTAGTTTTACAAGTAAATTGGTTTTTAGAGATGTTTTAGAAAACCACTTTAAAATTTAGAAACCTATTTTGAGTTTTGAAATGAGTATTTCAAAAAGAGGATTTTATGAATTGGTTTTAAAGTGGTATTTTAATGCAGTGGCTTGCATGCATGAAAATCATTTTTTCCCATTATCAGAAGCCAGTTTACAGGTTCTGGTACTACAAACCTGTTTAAGGAAAACCAGAAACCGTACAAGCATATCCCAACCTTCATACAGAATCCAGCGAAATTCAAAATTCAAATTCAAACCAACCACGTTCCACCATACACCACGTGCCCCACCTTGAGCCGTGATCCCATCATCACGCTTCACCAGCCTTGAAGGTCGTTGGAGAGGTCGACAGAAATATGAAGGTCATCGCCAGAACAACTGGACAGACCACCATCTTCATCGCATCCACAGGAGGATCAAACCGCAAAACTGATCTCCTAAACTTTCACCATTCCAACATCACCATGTCGAATGAGCCCGCCGGAATCCCCCTCGGCGTCAACTTCAGCAACACAACCCAACAACTATTCATCCATTTGAAAAACCACAAAAACCACGCAAACCACATACAACCACGCAGACCGTCGCGGTTAAAACCTTCACCACCGCACAGAAAGCAATGAAAAACTCCCAATCCATCAGAAAGAAATCACAATTAAACTCCACCCCGCCATGACATGAGATGAAATGAGAAAAACCCTTATTCAAACTGGACAAAATTAGATCTATGAAATTAAAAGAGATTTCACCAAAAACCAAATCAAACCGTGTCACAACCCATCCTCGGGGCCTGTGTCGTGACTACCCCAAGCCCGCCTCCCAAAGGCCAGGGGCTGGCGACTAGCACCAAAGGCATAAATACTAAAAAAAAGGGAAGGCATTACCTTTATAAAGTAAACAAACACCACATAGTAAGCCAGAAGAAGTAAACACTAAGTAAAACTGGGTACAAAAGTAAGTGCAGAAACTAAATGGGCCAGAATACAAACCCAAACTAAAAGTAAAGTAAAATAGGAAAGAAAGTACAACAACTGAAAGTAAAGCAGCAATGTCGAGACGTCCACTGGAATTCCCACCTGAAGGGTGGGTACAGATAGCCACCTCATCTCCATGTGTCCAGCCATCCGCTCCATGTATGTCCTGTCCAGTGGTCCAACTCCAGGTACCGACTGCTCCACAAGCCTCAACCACAATCAGCGCTGTCCGTCGTCTGCATCCAACACAACGTAGTGCGGGCATATCCCGTGCAGGGGTGAGTATACGCTACTCAGTAGGGACCCCGAGACCCCCGAAGTTCTCCCAGAATCCACAAAGGATAAAATACAATCACGAAGTAACAACCAACACTACTTAGGTATATTCCCATACATATACCTAAGTCATCATTTCTCATTTGGCTCCAAAATCCAAGCCCAAGTTCGATCACGTCCACACAGGATAGTACAACCCAATCCACATAGGAAATCACAACACAATACACAAAGTAAAATAAGTCAATCATATCAAAGATAATGATTGAAAGTCAAGACTCAGCTCACACAGATATACATCTTCATAAGGTGATAGAGATGATCAGATGTAGCCACTGATTCATCTAAGATGGGACCCACATAGGATACTAAACCAGCTAAGCTGTCGGACCCACATAGGATATAGACCAACTACTCTACCAGACCCACATAGGATAGCAAGAACAGAGTCATCGCCGCTGAACCCACGAAGGATTTCAGTACGGTCTTCATCACTGCCAAACCCACATAGGATTTCAGTGCAGTCTTCATCACTGCCGAACCCACATAGGATTTCAGTGCAGTATTCATCGCCATCGAACCCACGGAGAATTTCAGTACGGTCTTCATCACTGCCGAACCCACACAAGATTTCAGTGTAGTCTTCATCGCCGTCGAACCCACGGAGGATTTCAGTACGGTCTTCATCACAGTCGCAGTTGCAGCCAGCTCTAGGGTTCCCGCACACAGCTTGCTCGTTCTGGGAGGGTCCGCTCCATGAGCCAAGGGGTCAATACATCAACTAACATGTAGTCCGGAGTTGATTTATCTCAAAGTTCCGTCTAAACAAGAGGAACTTAACGTGACATACGACGCGTCAATCGGACGCCCGGTCTGAGAGTTATTGGCCTTTTCGTTCCAGGGGTCCGGTTGGTTTTTAAGTCAAAACCAACCTGACCGCACTCCAACTGCGTCCAAACCTTGAGTGGAGTAAGCCAAAAATTCCGTCTCACTAAGAGTGTTTCGCACGGATTTCGGGGATGACCTCCTGGATGGGAGATTCAAACGTTCCGATCGGTTTCTAGAGGGTTTGTTCGTAGAACCGGAAACATCCAATGATTCCACATCCGTTTGGACCTACTTTCCAAAGTCAGGTGCTCATTAGCTTGTGGACTAATGAGGCTTGGGAATTTTCATTGGTCGAGAAGATGGGAGGTCGGACTCATCACACCTTTTTGAGGGGAATTATTGTCTACTCCGGGACTCTCTTTATAGATTTAAGTTATGTTCGTGAATCCTTATTACATTACCAAGTATAAAATGTACTTTCCTTTAGTTTTAACAATCAATGATTAAATATGCAAGAAATTTAGAGAATCTTTTATATGTATTCGAGGTTCTTCATCAATAGAGAATCATCTATATCTGTTTAGAGATTCTTGGTCAATGGTATCCTTCAAAACATTTATATAAAAGTATCTTGGTCATTATGATTACCAGACTAGTTTTAAAGCCACTCAGTGGGGCACTTGAAGTTTATCGTCATTCATAAGGACATGGATTATTTCAAAGTTGGGATCGAACCCATAAATGGGCTACCTACGTATCTTTTGTTTTGGAAAAAGGAATCAGAACCCACGTAGTTCGAGTAATGGAATATGATGTTTATGATTGATGGCTCAAAGAAGAATGTCATAATTACTTTTACACTCTAAGCTCACGTGAGTCATGCTCGGTGTGAGAAACAAGAGGTATTGGTAAAAATTAGACAATTGTGCCATGAAATATGCAATCATAAGAAATTGTTTGGGACTTATGTATGTATGACTGCCCAAAATAGATGAAGGTTTAGGATTTACTTTTAGAGAGAAAATCCAGGAACAGGGTCCATAAAGGTATATGTGCTTTATAGAGATTTGAATACTCTAATCTTAGGGATTACTCCTAAGGAGGATGCCCAAATTAGGAGGGGACTTATGATTGGGTTTTACTCCTAAGAAGGATGCCCAAAATTATGACTGGGACTTATTCCTGAAAAGGAGGCCCAGGTTAGGGGACTTGGGGCTTACTCCTGAAAAGGAAGCCCAAGATTATGACTGAGTCTTATTCCTGAAAAAGAGACCCAGGTTAGGGCTTAAGGTTTGGGGCTTACTCCTAAGAAGAATGCCAACATTTGAGATTGGGGCTTACTCCTAAGAAGGATGCCTGGTATTTGAGATTGGGGCCTACTCTTGAAGAGGATGCCCAAGTTTAGGAACTTTAAGAATTTGGGGCTTACTCCTGAGGAAGATGCCCACATTAAAGGATTTATAACTGGGGATTATTCCTAAAAAGGAGACCCAGGTTAAGGATTATCTCATCTTAAAGGATGAGGTTGAATGAATGAACTCTCAATCTTTGGTGACATAAAGATGTATAAATCACTAGGTTTTGAGAGATATTCCACCGAATTCCTTTCAGATAAGGAAGTCAAATCAAGAAATCATGCCATAAATGGCTTTGAAGAGTATCTTGAAGACTGAATCTTGAATAGGAAAGGTAAAATGGCTTAAGAGGGGGTAAAATGGGCAAGATGGGCACTCAAAAAGGTAGGGGCGCGCAAGTCTTGAAAGGCGCGCAAGTCTTGCGTGGGCGCGCAAGTATTGGTCGAGCAAGTATACCTGCGCGAGACATGGTGTACTTGCGCGATTTTCAACCAGCATTGAAATACTTGAGCGACTCTTTTTTAAACCCTTTAGAATCCTCTTGAGGTTCTTCCAGATAAGGGACACGCAAATTCTATTGAAGGAATAAGGCGGCGCGCAAGTGTGACCAGTTCCCTTAAGGGCTGGCCATTCAGGCGCGCAAGTGTTGATGAGTTTCAACACTTAGGCCTTCCTCCCTCTCTTTAGATCTTCCGTTCTAGGTAAGAAATTACCTTAGAAGTGTTCCGGAAGCTTTGAGAAGAGACTTGGGCGTCGGGAGCTTCAATCCGAGTTTCTGGAAAAAAATACTCTCGAATGGGGGGCCCACAGGGTCTATTTATAGGCATAAGAAGACCCCGGGCGGTTACTGGGCGGTTACCACTTAGGTCGCGCAAGTCACTTGCGTGACCAAGAGCGTCGCGCAAGTGTACTTGCGCGACAGTGAGATAAATTGCGCGGTGCAGTTGCTGTTGATCCTTTGTTCATTCCTTTGTCGATTTTTGATGTTTTCTTCAAAGGATGAATCACTTTGAGCTCAGATATTCCCTTTTCCGATCTTTAGATTCTGTGACGAAAGGAGCGTCAACAAAAGTCCCCCCTCAGATTTGGATCCGGAGAGAAATGAGGATTTGACTCTGAGGAAATCGAATCCATCCAAAGGAAAAGGTGGTGCGCAAGTCTTCAGTGTGCAGAAGGCAGCGCGCAAGTGTGCTGGAACTTGACTTTTATTCAGAGTTCCTTTGTCTTTTGTGGGCAGTTTAAAGTCATGCATGCCGGACATAAAGGGGATAATGTTTAAGTTCGAAATAGCTTTGACCAAAATGGATTAAAAATTGATTCAATTCCTTGACAATTTATCTGAAAACATATTACCATACTCAAGTATGAGGGAAAAAATGTAAACTATGGCTTAAGAATATTTGAATCTGAGGAATGATATGAAAAAGAGCTAAAAGGAATTAGAAGAAGTAGTTTCCAAGAATGAAGTTACTATTATTTAACAAAACCCGTTAGGGGGTTGAAATATGCAGGGCCACCTATGGGCATTGGCTGCATGGTCAAATAAATAGTATCTTTCGGCTGACAAGTCTGTTATGTGGACTGTTTATGCAAGGCCACCTATGGGCACGTGCTGCATAGTCAGGCAAAAGAACTCTCAGAAATTTACTTTCCTAGTGCTAAAATCTAGTGAAAGTTTATGGAGATTCAAATTTTCTAAAGTATAGAGTTTGTTGTATAGAAAGAGGTACTTGAATATGGAGAAGATATTTTCAGACAAGATTATCGAAGAACTGGATGAATATCACTCCTATGAAGGTCTGACCCAAACGTAGGGAAGAAGAATAAACCGTAGACTTGAATACTTTCAGATCATGAAAAAGGATATGGGACAAATATGTTAAGGATGGCTATTTTTTGCGGATCCCTACATACTGTCGTTTAAGACAAATAACGACAAAAGAGGCATTCTTCCCAAGAATGAAGTTACCATTATTTAAAAAACCCGTTAGGGGGTTGAAATATGCAGGGCCACCTAAGGGCATTGGCTGCATGGTCAAATAAATAGCATCTTTTAGCTGACAAGTCTGTTATGTGGACTGTTTATGCAAGGCCACCTATGGGCACGTGCTGCATAGTCAGGCAAAAGAATTCTCAGAAGTTTGACATTTTTGTGATTAGAAGTCATGAAAAGGGTTATGAAGATCTGAAAATATTTAATGTTAGGATTATAACACATAAATATGGGTATTGTCCAATGTATATAGAGATACATAGGTTAATGAAAACCATAATCATGTTATGGCTGGGTCCTGAATTGAAATTTTGGACTTCACTACGTATCTCATAAGAATGAGAATCAAGACATACGTAGTTCTTGAAATGCAGTTTAACGTCGTGCAGGACGAAAGTATGAGTGATCTTAGTTTAGGGTCATAGAATTCGGACCATAATAATGAATACACAGTGTGTGTTTTCATGAGGACTTTTCAGCCAAGGGACTGAAAGTGAAATTTGGGGTTAGGCCCAAAAGACTTGGGGCTGGATTCGAGGGATACTCGAACGTTCCTACGTATCCCATAAGGATGGGAATCAAGCCCACGTAGTTCTAGAATTACCCTTTGTACAAATTTGGTTCGTACATGTGAAGGGTGAAAGGGGACTTTAGTGCAATGATAGTTTAACCTAAGATAAAAAGTTCAGGCATTACCATGTATTCACGTAGTCTTTTTTTTGAAATGAAACATGATTGAAAAATCAATGTCAATAATAGTTCTCTCTCAAGTGAGGAGATCAAAGAATATTGTAGTTTATTGTCGTACCGGACAAAAGTGTTGTATAGTTTAACGTCATATAACAAGGACAAAAGTGAATCAATGTAAAAAAAATATTGATTCTAGGGGCGGTTTCACAAATCAACATCATATGAGATGGTGGTGAACCGATGTGAAGAGATTATTTTTGGGCTTGAACCCTGGGAGGCTGCCTACATACCCAGCCTGGAGGGCAAGGATCAAAGTCCGTGTAGTTCAATTAAAGAATGAATTAATGATCAAGTTATTCTTGGGGACAACGATCTAATTAAAATGTTGTTGGGACTTACACATGGTTAGGGGCCCAAAGAGAGTGTTATGGTTGAGGTTTTCTCTAAGATCACGTGAGTCATACTCGGTGTGAGAAACAGGAGGTAATAAAAACCTTAACGATGCACAGTTTAATGTCATGTAGGACATATTTAGGGACTATGCAGTTTAAAGTCTTGCAGTTAGGACTATTGGTGCTGCACAGTTTAGTGACATGTAGCAGGGACAAAATAACTGTTTAATGTCATGTAGGACATATCAAGGACTTTCTGTACGGTTTAGCGTTATGTAGTTAGGACGATGGGGACAATACAGTTTAACGTCATATTGGATGAAAGGGGGATTGTGCAGTTTATTGTCATGCAGTAAGGACAAAAGAGTGTACCATTTTAACATCATGTCAGACGAAAGTGCGAATAGTTTAAGGTCATATGCATGGACCGTGAATGGTGCAGTTTAATGTCATACTGGACCTTTGAGATTATATAGTTTAACGTCTTTCCGGACGTAAGGGACTTTTATACAGTTTAGCGTCATGTAGTTAGGACGTCACAGTTTAACGTCTTGCTGGACGTAAGGGATTTGAAAATAGTTTATGGTCATATACATGGACCAGGGATGATGCATTTTAAGGTCATGCTGGACAGTTTAGGGAACTTTTTCACAGTTTAATGTCGTGTGGGACGAAGTTGCAGTTTAAAGTCATACTAGACCATTTCTGTATAGTTTAACGTCATATAGCAAGGACGAACTGGTGCTGCACAGTTTAGTTTCATGTTGCAGGGACATCTTCTTTTCTACAGTTTAATGTCATGTTGGACGAAAAAAAAGGAAACTTTTTAACAGTTTAATGTCATGTAGGACAATTCAAGTAACTGTTACAGTTTAATGTCATGTTGGACAATAGAACATTTATACAGTTTAACATCATGTTGGACGATAGAACATTGCTGTACAGTTTAAAGTCATGTAGCTAGGACTAAGGTGAACCAATATGAGGATATCAGTTCTGGGGACTTTTTACAGTTTATCGTCATGCTGGACAATGAAAGTTCCACACAGTTTAATGTCATGTTTCTAGGACACAATATAGTTTAATGTCATCTCGGACAAAATGTAGGAACTTTTGTACAGTTTAACGTCATGTAGATAGGACATAATACAGTTTAGTGTCATGTAGGACATATCATGAACCAATGTGATTGTTTTGGATCTGGGAACAATATTTTGTGTTTATACAAAATACTTCTTTAGAAATCTGGCATTAGTTGGAGTCGTGATGTGTTCTCCATCCATTGAGATTAGAGAATACGCTCCATTGGAGTAGACCTTATGTATTGAATAAGGTCCTTCCCATTTTGGTTCAAGCTTGGGAGGCTTCTTTCCTGGTATCATTGGTGCTCTGAGAACCAATACCAATTCTCCCTGAATGAATGAACGAAGACGAACTTTTTTGTTAAAATCTCGTACTATTCGATTCTGATAGATTTCCAAGTGGTGCAAAGTGCACAATCTTTTCTCATCTAACTGTTCCAATTCATTCAACCGCTTTTGGGATTGCTCATCTGTAGATAACTGATCACAAATGGCTATTCTGAGTGAAGGCAATTGAACTTCGATTGGCAAGACTGCTTCTGTTCCATATACCAATGAATATGGAGTTGACCGCGTTGCATTGCGAGTGGTAGTCCTATAAGCCCATAAAGCATGAAAGAGTTTATCAGGCCATGACCTCTTATCTTTATCCACCATCTTTTTCAGTATATTTGAAAGAGTCTTGTTGAAGGCTTCTATCTGGCCATTAGCCGCCACATGATATTGAGATGAATGGTTGGACTTAATGTTGTATTCTTGATACAATTTCTTTACCTCAGAAGAACAGAAGTTGGTGCCGTTGTCCGTCAATATGGTATGAGGGACACCAAATCTAGTAATGATGTTAGACTTGATGAAGCTAACAATGCATTTAGAACTGACTTCTTTGAGAGGTACTGCCTCTGCCCATTTGGAAAAGAAATCAGTTGCAGTAAGAATGTACTTAAACTGCTTGGCCGTAGCTGAACGGTAAGGTCCCACCACATCCATTCCCCATGTGGAAAATGGCCATGAGTATTTAGCTGTATGAAGCAACTCTGGAGGTTTATGAATGAAGTTGGCATATACTTGGCATGAATGACACTTCTTTGTAAAATTAACACAATCTTGTATCATTGAAGGCCAAAAGTATCCAAGCCTTCGAATTTGATCAGACAGTCTATGTCCAGACTGGTGGGCACCAAAGACTCCTGCATGCACTTATTTTATGACAGCCATTATCTCTTCACCATCAATACATCTGAAGAGAACTCCATCAAAACCACGTTTGTAGAGAATTTTCTCGAGGTGGTTTGGGCTATCATAAAGAGTAAAATTGACCACACGCCGCCGGATTTGTTCTTTCTTGGCTCTATCAGGTGGAAGTGTTCCATTTTGAAGGTATTCCCTGATAGGTGACATCCATCCTGTAGTATGACCATACGGTTCAGGAATGGGACTAATTTCATTAATTTCCTCTATTCTGACTTGAACATAAGGTGAAATTTCACGACGGTGGGCAATACAGATGGTTGTATCGTCCCGATTTGGATCTGCTAAAGCTGTGGCTATATTAGCCAGTGCATCAGCTTGAGTATTTTGTGATCTTGGGACATAAGAAAATGTCGATTCTGAAGGGAATTCTGACATTAACTCTCTGACGTAATCATACAAAGGGATTAATTCTTCTTTTCTGATGGCATAATCCCCATTGACTTGTTTGATTACCAGGTCTGAATCACCTTTCACCTTTAAGTGATTCACTTGTTCTTGAAGCGCTAACTCCAAGCCTGTAATGAGAGCTTGGTATTCAGCTTTATTATTGGTACCACCTTCCCACAACAAAAAGGAATAAGGTAACACTGCCTTATCTGGAGAAATGAGCACAATTCCTAAACCAACTTTGTTGAATTTAGGATTTTCCATTTTCTTCCCTGTTGGACTTCTAGAAGCACCATCAAAATACATTTCCCATGTTTGAGGAATCTCTTGAATAGAGAAAACTTCCTCATCAGGGAGTTCGATATCTGAATACGTGTCTTCCACTGAAGGATGTTCAACCAGGAAATCAGCCAGAGCTTGTCCCTTAATTGCCTTTTGAGACACATACTGAATGTCGAACTGCTGTAGAATAACCGCCCACCTTTCCAGACGTCCTGTAAGCATTGGACGACTAAGGATGAATTTGAGCGGATTATTACGAGATACCAATTGGACCTCATGATGTTGCAGGTAGTGTCTCAGTCTCTGAACTGCAAAGATTAATGCTAGGCAGCACTTTTCAATACTTGAATACCGGGTTTCTGCTTCAAGCATAGTTCTACTGAGATATTAGAGACTATTTTCATTCCCAGCATCATTCTTTTGAGCGAGAAAGGCACCCAATGATCGCTCTAAAGCTGTCACATAGAGGATAAGAGGTCTACCCTCAACAGGTGGCATGAGTACTGGTGGACTCAAGAGGTATTTCTTGAGAACATCAAATGATTCTTGACATTCTTCAGTCCACTGGTAAGTGACTCCTTTCTTCAATAATTTGGTAAAGGGTAAACTTTTGCCTGCCAAATTGGCGATGAAATGCCGAATATAGGCTAAGTGTCCTTAAAGTCCTCTTAATTCTTTCAAATTCTGAGGAGGTGACATACCAAGGATTGATTTGGTCTTCTCAGGATTGACTTCAATACCACGATGGCGTACAACAAAGTCGAGGAATTTTCCTGAGGTTACCCCAAAAGCACATTTTAAGGGGTTCATCTTTAAATTATGTTGTCGAAGCTTGTGGAATATGACTTCCAAATCAGCCAAGTGATTAGAACGTTGTTTGGATTTAACCACCAAATAATCTACATAGCATTCAACAAACTTCCCTAAAAGAGGTTTGAAGATACGATGCATGGCGCGTTGATATGTTGCACCTGCATTCTTTAAACCAAAGGGCATCACCCGGTAACAAAACACACCTTGAGGAGCTCTGAAGGATGTATATTCCTCATCTTCTAGGGCCATTCAGATATGATTATATCCAGAATATCCATCCATGAAAGAAAGTACTTCATATCCAGTCGTCGCATCAATTAAGAGTTCTGTAATCGGAACTGGGAAATCATCTTTAGGACAATACCGATTAAGATCTCTAAAATCGATGCAAACCCTAATTTGTCCGTTCTTCTTCTTTACAGGGAAAATATTAGGCAACCACTTGGGATATTGAACTTCTTTGACGAAGTTGGCTTTGATCAGCTTATCCACTTCAGCTTCAATTTTGGAAGCATAGGTTGGGTGTGTTCTTCTCGCGGCTTGCTTAAAACCTCGATGTTCTTTTGGTAAACCCAAATGATGAGTAGCAACATCAGGATCAAGCCCAGGAATTTCTGTATAATTCCAAGCAAAAATATCTTTATTTTTCTTTAGAAAAGAAATATACATCTCTTGCTCTTCAAGGGTCATGGCCGCACTAATTAAAGTGGGGCGTGGATATTTCTCTGTACCCAGATTTACTTCTCTGAGTTCATCCACAGTGGTAGAGATACCCTCTTCAAATGCTGGAGGAGCATCTCTAAGATCTTCCTCTTCCTCTTCATCATGTGTTATTTCTTCCGTTTCTACTTGCAAAGTAGATGAAAAAATGAAATTCTCATGATCATAAGAGATGTCAAAATCTTCACATTTTGAAGGAGAAGCTTCCATTTCCGACCCTATTGATGATAAAGGGTATTCTTTGGGAAATAAAGAGGAGATGATGGATTGAGAATCGACATCATTATTCACCTCTGGTGTTGCTATAACTTCTTCTGGCCTGATTAGCGAAGTATAGACTTGTTGGACTTCAGCAGATGAAATGAAAACGTCACCACTTATTCTTTCATCACTGCTTGGTAGGTTACCAATTTCTCCCATGTTGTCTGGCTCGATCGCCGTAATTGACATTATGGATCTTTCCATAAGAGTATTTTGATTTGGGCCTATTTTGTCAATTTGACTGATAGTTAACACATAATCTGTACTCACATGTGAAAATGGATTTATTGGAATTTTCTCCAAACCATATGGAGCATTAACTTTGGTAATTTCCTTCATTGTAGATTTTTCTATTCCCTTCATGTGATAAAATTCCGCCTCAATGTATTGAGACTCACATGTCTTGAACGGGGCCTTATCACCATACAATGTTCCAACTTGACCATCGAAGCAGTATTTGAGACATTGATGGTATGATGAAGGAATAGCTGCATACTGATGTAGCCAGGGTCTTCCAAGCAAGATATTGAAAGCTGAGTCTTGATCAACAATCATGAAATCCGAATTGGATACAAGATCTCCAAACTGAGTTCTGAGTGTAACTTCTCCTAGTGGTTCTTGTTCATTTTTATCATATCCTTGTAACATCATGGTAGAAGGAGATAAATCAGATTCCGTGAGGCCCAATCGACGAAGTGTACGAATGGGCATGAGGTTGACTCCTGAACCATTGTCAATGAAAGCTCTTCGAACATCTACACAATTGACTTTGCCAGATAAGTACAAAGGTTTTATGTGCCCATGCACAACATCATCTTCATCTTTATCAGTAAAAGATATCACTGCATGGCATTCTGCAGGATTATTCTCTATGTGATAGATTTCAGCTGCAGTAATTTTAGCTTCAAACTCCTGAGGACTTGACAAAGCTTCGATGAGTGCTTCCCGAAGATCTTTTGACAGATTCAAAGCATCCAAAATTGATAACTTGGCTGGTAATTGGGCCAAGTGTTTCAATTTATCATACTTTTGATCTAGAGGTCTGCGTTTCCCAATAGGAATATGCGGTTTAGCAGGTACCTTGGAAGCAGATGCTTTGGAAGCTGATGCATCTTGTATTGAAGTTGGCAACATCCTTGGTTTTGGAAGATTAGACTGATTAGATCCATTTACTTGATGAGATAAAGAATATGGAACCTTTAATCGGTCTTCCAAAATAACTGTGCCAAAACTAAGTTGGCCATTGGCAGAAGAACTTGCTTGTTCTTTTTGAGCTCGCTGAAGGGCTCTACCACGAGTTTCTGCTGCATATACAGTGCTAGCAGGGGTAAAATTAGAGTAGTGGCTTTGGAAAGATCCACGTCTTCCCCTGTATCCTGAACCTCTAGAACTTCCTCGGATTCCCTTATTTGATACAAGGAATTCAGGCTCATCAAGACTGGAATATGGATCTGTTAATTGAATCATATTAACAGAACCAAAGATTAACTCTTTGTCTGATAAAGACTTTGCCTGGTTATCCTGTTTAGGCTGTGCCGTTTGGTGGGACGGTGCCCGTCGCTTTGAAGTAGATGGCATGAAATCTACCAGAGTCAAAGACAATTTAGGCTTTGATACATACTCATCTTCTCCTGATTCCTCTTTCTTCTTTGAATTGCACTGCCCTTTTGAGGATTTGTCTTTTGATGGAGGCTTTACTGCAGCTTTTGTAAGAGATACAATTGGCTTCTTCAATTGTGTTCGCAAAATGGAATGGGTCCGATTGATTGTCTTTCTGACCATCCAATCATCATATTTTTTCGCAGTTTTGCTTTTGACTTCCTGCCACTCGCCTCCTTCCTCTGCATCTGTAGCAGTAATACACGCTACATGAGCTGAAGAACCCTTCAATTTGACTTGTCCCAAGTCGACCATCTTTTGCAGGAGGTCTTTAAAGACAAAACACTCCTGAATGGGATGCCCCAACATTTGATGAAAGGGACAATAATTGGGACGGTCTTCATCTCCTTCCTTGTTTGGCCTCTTGGGCACTGGTAATTGAACCAAATTATTTTCCAGAGCTGAAATGAAGCAACCAGGAACTTTCTCACTTCGGAAAGAGTATGTTTTACTCTTCAAATCCTCAAATTTTTTTCGTCGTTGATCTCTTTGATCATTTGGACGAAACAGCCTTTGTTGTTGGCGTTCAGGAGGTGGAGCCCTTCGAGAAGATGAAGGTTTTGAAGTAGAAATAGGTACAGGTGATTGTTTAAGCATAACTATAGCAGTTTTCGCTTTACCCATTCTCCTTCCCAGAGCTGATGGAATTATACGAGATTTAACCTTAGCCTGTATAAGGGAATCTTCAATCTTTTGAGCGATTGAAGTAAGGTCTCGAAACCAACCTGTGTATTTCACAGGGATCAATGGTGTGTGTAATTCGTCACGCAAATTTTCCACACAGATTGGCAAAAATTCCTCCTAAGGGAGTGCTAAACTCAGGGAATACGTTAATCCCTTCCAACGAGCAATGAAATCAGAGACTCTTTCATTCTCCCTTTGCTTGCAGTTTGTAAGATCGAAAACTGTCGTTTTTGGCAAAGTTGAGCTAAACTGAAGAAGGAATTTTTGATGAAGATCCTCCCATCCGATGACTGACCGGGATTGCAAGCTTGTATACCAGACAAAAGCTGGTCCTTGCAAGGTTCGCACGAAGCATCTGAGTTTCACTGCTTCTTGCTGCTCTGGAGTTCCCATCATAGGATCACAACAAGACACGTAATGCGTCAAATGTTGTTCAGGGTTGCCTGATCCATTGAAAGTAGGGAAAACATGGTTTCCAAAACTGGATGGAGGAGAAATTGAATCTACCCATTCAGGGTAAACTTTCTTTTCAGGTTGAACTTGCGCCCGTTTCCCTTCCATAGTTTCTAACCGAGCTGTTAATGACTCAATATTAGTTATTAACTTTTGAGAAACATCAGGTTGAACTTGGTTTTGGGTAGGTGAAATGAATGGAGCTTGGACAGACGTGGTGGTTGGTGCTGCAACTGATGGTAGTGCTGCCAACCGTTGTTGCGTTTGACCCGTAGGATTAGACCTCTGAGGGTGTACTGATAAAGGAGGATATTCCTGATCCATCTCAGTAGTTACAACAAATTCCTTCGGCTGTCGGACTTCAACATTCTTAAGAAGAAGACTAATCTGAAGTAGTTCTGCATTCAACCTTCTTAATTCTTTCATTTCTTCCTCTTGTTGTGTAAAACTTTGATCTAATGAGAGTGATTGACCTCCTTCAGAGGAAGGATGAGAAGTAACTTGATTCTTTCCTTTCCCCTTATTGGATCCTTTTCGGAGAGGGGGAAGTGGGTTACTTGAAGGAATACCCAGATTTTGGGTAAGCCTTTGATTACGTGTGCGCACACCTTCTTCATTTAGGTCTGTGTGCGCAACTTCTTGAGCAGGAACCTCTTCATCTGATCCCTCTGATTGAGCCTCATCTGGTGAATCAACAGCAACAACATTGATGACATTAATGGATTCATATTTCATGGAATCCTTTTTATCATCATTTCTGTGATATTGTCTTCTTCCATGTCCATGATGAGACATGGCATTCCGTTGACTTGATCTCTCAGGAATTTCTTGGAGAACCGTCACTTGGAGAGAATCTCCTGATAGCTTGGCTCTTCGTTCCTCTTGAGGCTTATTCCCAAATCGAGAGAATACTGACTTTCTCTGAGGGAGGGATTGAGGATTTGAAAAATTCCCCAGTCCGGTGGATTGGGGATGTTCCTGCTTCTTCTGCTCAACTCCTCGAATCCCATTTGTTGACTCTGAGGGTTGGGTTAGAGAAGTCCCCAGTCTGACAAGCTGGGGTGTCTCTTGACATGCTATGTCTGAGATCTTCTTAAAATCTCTCTTGATCTTGAGAATCTTAGTTCGGAAATTAGCTGGATGCATTAACCTGTATCCACTTTTATCACCTGGTTCAACAGACCGTTGGATGATTTCCGAAACTTCTGTCATTTGATGATGTGTTTGATCCAGACGAGAGGCTTGTGCAATATTCTCGCCTGCTTGATGTAGGAGCAATTCAATAACTTGTTCTCTATATACTTGATTTTGAGAGGAACTAGTTGAAGCCTGTTCTTGAGCAAGCTTTTTATTATGAACAAAGCCCATTGACTGTGGCCGGCCATGGGCAATAACATTGCATGAGACCATTTTCGGCGGGCTTTGCTGACTGGGAAGCACTGTGAAATGTAGTGCTCCTTGAACACCCCATCCTCTGATATGAACATCAGATGGAGCATTGGCAATTAACTGACGCAATTTTCTTAGTGCACCAAGGCATGAACGTTGAAGGGTTCTCTATTTTTTTTCAGCCTTCGGATACCGAGAGACTGATAGAGATGCCAAATCAATCTGGCGTTGTAACCCTTCTATTATCTTAATATGATTTTCATAATCACCGTAAGATAATACTTTCTTCTTTAATTGACAAAGAGTCTTCCATATGTTGAGACGAATATCATGGATTCCATCATCCGTCAACATCTTTGGAATGTCGTACTGGGAGTCAGCCAAAGGCCAAAACATGACTGGTACTTCACCTTTTGTCAGTTTTTTCCTCATGTTCAGCATTTCCTCTTTATCATTAAATGAAGATTCTTCTACCTGTTTGGACCAGAGCTGGTGCTTCCTTGTTGCTTCATTAGGTTCGACAAGGTTGGTAGAGAGTCCGCTATTCATGCTGGAAGATGAATGACCTGGGGATGGTTCAGAGAATAACCTGAACCCCAGGCTATCCTCTGATGGAGAAAGAGTTTCACCTGCCGATAGTAAAGCATCAGACATGACTGGATTCATGTTTGCAAGTGCCTCAAGATAATAGGGCTTTCTCGGCACTACATTGCCTTCTGAAGAATTTTCGAGACAACGTGAATCACTACTGCGGAGAGGACTTTCGCAGCGAAGTTCATCACCATGAGGAGGACCGTCATGATGGGTTACAGCAAGAGATGAAATCTCTTGCTCCTTGGTCTTTTGACCACACAAAGGGTTCCTGTGGCTCTCATCTGAAGAAGAAACTTCAAGATTGACCAAACTTTCATGCAACAAGCCTTCATGAGGAAGTGTCTGTTGAAGACCTTCAAAATTAATGTTCCCGTTATTGGGAACTAAGGGAGTAGAATCTTGAATTCTGACAGATCAATGTCTGAGGGCTTCAAGAACTCCAGCATCGAGCAAGGCCTTGTTGCAGATTGGCCTTTGATCTCCTGACTGTGTTGGGAAGATCTTTTTCTTAGATGCCTTATTACTCACTTTAGAAACCACTTGTTGAAGAAAGTGGTTACTCTGAGCAGGTGTATGTGCCTGATCAGGAAATATGGTCAGGTTAGGCTGACGATATCCACTCAAATAAGGTGTATGTACCTGACTTGGTTGTCCGTATGATATGGGGGAGTATGCCCCATAACCCTCTTGGACTGGAACAGATGTGTGTGTCTGTTCCGGAGTGAATCGTTGATGTGTCACTCCACTGCTAGGGATAGATTTATGTGTCTGTCCCTGTGATGATGCTAAAGTTGTTATGATATCCTGGAAAGCATCCAGAATATGAGCAGGAATTTGCTTCTGCTCTTTCACCATTGAAAAAATATGTTTGGTGACTTCAGCCGCCGGAACGGGGATATACGTCCATTTCGGGCTTGGAGTAGGTGTATGTGCCTGCTCCTGTCCTCCTTTTCCTGTCAGTGAATCCTGACAGTACTCAAGTGTGGAGGCAGAGAGTTGAGTCTGCCTCCTGTTTGTCGTCGGGGCTTTCCGACTGACTTCTCCATGCGGTACCAAGCGAGACTGTTGGTAGGCTTGATTAGTATTAGCAGGTGTATGTGCCTGCTGATTACACTTCGCCAAACGCGGTTGACGAGATCCATCATATGTAGTCAGACGAGCCTGCTGACTAACTAGTGATGTATAAGCAGGTGCATGTTCCTGCCTATGGTACTCCGCCGGAATTGCCTGACGGGATTGGCGTGATGCTGCCAGACGAGTCTGCTGGACAGCGGAATTAAAACGGACAGGTGTGTATGCCTGCTCGTTGTTTTCCACCAAGTTAGGTTGGTGGACTTCTCTAGAGATGGCAGGGATGACAACCTGCCTATTGTTAACCGGATTCCGTCTCTGGCGGTTCATCTTACCTGCTCGGGTTCGAGGAACCTGAGCTGAATGCCTGGAGTCGGTACCCTCATCATGTTGAGGGAGCACTACCGCACGAGTCTGGCGGCTATTGTTGATGGGAGCCCTCGAGAAGGACTCCTGTTTTTTTGAATTAAGGCCATGCGGGACCTGCTCATTCACTTCCTCAGAGTAAGGGAATGAATGGAAATTGCGTTCCGGGGATAACGACCCGAAACGGTTGGAGACGGTAGTCAGCACCGCCTGCTTCTTGATCGCTGGCCGCCGTTGTCCGGATGACCAGGTAGAGTTGTTAACTTGGAGGGCTTGACGAGTGGCCTCCAGAGTTGGGATAGTACCGTTGCGACGGTACTCCTTAACCAGTGCATTAGAAACCCAGCGTTGAAGACACTGAGTTGGTGATGTCATCCTCAGAGCGGACGACGTTCCAGCAGGAGTAGCAGCATTGGTTTTCACAGCAGCAGACCTCACAGTAGAGGTGTTCACAGCAGCAATATTCACAGGGGTGAATTTAAGGAAAGCCATTTTGCAGAAGATCTTGAGAAAAGAGTGCCTATTCCATATAACAGACAAAATCAAGATGAATCCGGCCACTGCATCTTTTAGATGAGCATATGTCAATGATTGATTTGTTAGCCCAAGGGGCCTAACAAATAAGAAGAACATCACTTTAACTTGGTTAAGGATTCACGTCAGGTTCACCATTTTTTGTTTCGCACGGATTTCGGGGATGACCTCCTGGATGGGAGATTCAAACGTTCAGATCGGTTTCTAGCGGGTTTGTTCGTAGAACCGGAAACATCCAATGATTCCACATCCGTTTGGACCTACTTTCCAAAGGCATACACTCATTAGCTTGTGGACTAATGAGGCTTGGGAATTTGCATTGGTCGAGAGGATGGGAGGTCGGACTCATCACACCTTTTTGAGGGGAATTATTGTCTACTCCGAGACTCTCTTTATAGATTTAAGTTATGTTTGTGAATCCTTATTACATTACCAAGTATAAAATGTACTTTCCTTTAGTTTTAACAATCAATGATTAAATATGAAGGAAATTTAGAGAATCTTTTATATGTATTCGAGGTTCTTCATCAATAGAGAATCATCTATATCTATTTAGAGATTCTTGGTCAATGGTATCCTTCAAAACATTTATATAAAAGTCTCTTGGTCATTATGATGACCAGGCTAGTTTTAAAGCCACCCAGTGGGGCACTTGAAGTTTATCATCATTCAGAAGGACAGGGATTATTTCAAAGTTGGGATCGAACCCATAAATGGGCTACCTACGTATCCTTTGTTTTGGAAAAAGGAATCAGAACCCACGTAGTTCGAGTAATGGAGTATGATGTTTATGATTGATGGCTCAAAGAAGAATGTCATAATTAATTTTACACTCTAAGCTCACGTGAGTCATGCTCGGTGTGAGAAACAAGAGTTATTGGTAAAAATTAGACAATTGTGCCATGAAAGATGCAATCATAAGAAATTGTTTGGGACTTATGTATGTATGACTGCCCAAAATAGATGAAGGTTTAGGATTTACTTTTAGAGAGAAAATCCAGGAACAGGGTCCATAAAGGTATACATGCTTTATGGAGATTTGAATACTCTAATCTTAGGGCTTACTCCTAAGGAGGATGCCCAAATTAGAAGGGGACTTATGATTGGGTTTTACTCCTAAGAAGGATTCCCAAAATTATGATTGGGACTTATTCCTGAAAAGGAGGCCCAGGTTAGGGGACTTGGGGCTTACTCCTGAAAAGGAAGCCCAAGATTATGACTGAGTCTTATTCCTAAAAAAGAGACCCAGGTTAGGGATTAAGGTTTGGGGCTTACTCCTGAGAAGGATGCCAACATTTGAGATTGGGGCTTACTCCTAAGAAGGATGCCTGGTATTTGAGATTGGGGCCTACTCCTGAAGAGGATTCCCAAGTTTAGGAACTTTAAGAATTTGGAGCTTACTCCTGAGGAAGATGCCCACATTAAAGGATTTATAACTGGGGATTATTCCTGAAAAGGAGACCCAGGTTAAGGATTCTCTCATCTTAAAGGATGAGGTTGAATGAACGAACTCTCAATCTTTGGTGACATAAAGATGTATAAATCACTAGGTTTTGAGAGATATTCCACCGAATTCCTTTCAGATAAGGAAGTCAAATCAAGAAATCATGACATAAATGGCTTTGAAGAGTATCTTGAAGACTGAATCTTGAATAGGAAAGGTGAAATGGCTTAAGAGGGGTAAAATGGGAAAGATGGGCACCCAAAAAGGTAGGGGTGCGCAAGTCTTGAAAGGCGCGCAAGTCTTGCGTGGGCGGGCAAGTATTGGTCGCGCAAGTATACCTGCGCGAGACTTGGTGTACTTGCGCGATTTTCAACCAGCATTGAAATACTTGAGAGACTCTTTTTTAAACCCTTTAGAATCCTCTTGAGGTTCTTCCAGATAAGGGACGCACAAATTCTATTGAAGGAATAAGGCGGCGCGCAAGTGTGACCAGTTCCCTTAAGGGCTGGCCATTCAGGCGCGCAAGTGTTGATGAGTTTCAACACTTAGGCCTTCCTCCCTATCTTTAGATCTTCCGTTCTAGGTAAGAAATTACCTTAGAAGTGTTCCGGAAGCTTTGAGAAGAGACTTGGGCGTCGGGAGCTTCAATCCGAGTTTCTGGAAAAAAATCCTCTCGAATGGGGGGCCCACAGGGTATATTTATAGGCATAAGAAGACCCCGGGTGGTTACTGGGCGGTTACCACTTAGGTCGCGCAAGTCACTTGCGCGACCAAGAGCGTCGTGAAAGTGTACTTGCGCGACAGTGAGATAACTTGCGCGGTGCAGTTGCTGTTGATCCTTTGTTCATTCCTTTGTCGATTTTTGATGTTTTCTTCAAAGAATGAATCACTTTGAGCTCAGATATTCCCTTTTCCGATCTTTAGATTCTGTGACGAAAGGAGCGTCAACAAAGAGGAATCCAACAAAGTCGACAGCACGTCAATCGGACATCCGGAGCTCAAGTTACGAGCGATTCCGCTCCGAGGGCCCGGTTGGTTTCGTGTTCGAACCAACCCAGCTGTACCCAAAGTTCTCTGAAAATTTGAGTGTAATATACCTAAACGACCGTCTCGATCCAAGGATTACATCGCAACTGACGGTGCATCAATCGGAGGTCTGTAGCCCAAGTTGTGGGCAAAAGACCAAAAGATGTCCGAAAATGGGGGTTTTGGGCCCAGACCGACCCGGCCCGAGACCCCCTAGGTCGGCCCGAAAAGGGTCGACCCGACCCGGGTCCGGCCCATTTGGGTGTGGCCCGGACCGGCTTGTGCGGCTCGGCCCGACCCAACTTGGGCTCGGCCCGGCCCGGCCTGGCGCGCTCGCGCAGCCCGCGTGGCCAGCTCGGCCACGCCGAGTTGAGCGGAAGGGGGGGGGGGGTACTGCCCCTCCTGTTTGTGTAACCCCCCCCCCCCCCCCCCCCCCCCACGTGGGGGCCGCTCTTCCTTCTTGCCGGGGGTTACAAACCCCTGGTCTCCCCCTGAAACGGCCGGCCTGGTCCGGCCGGTCGGTTGCTGCCGCCGCGGGACCGCCGCGGTCCCGCCCTCCTGCTCCGGTGGCCGGCAGTTCCGGCCGCCGCTCCCCGCACCACTGCGGCCATAGGCCGCGGTCTTGTCCGATCGGCACGACATAATAGTACCGCGCCCCTCCACCGTGGCCCCGCTTCGGCCGCGGCCTCTTCGAGGTTCTCCGGCGCGGCGCGATGGCACCGCGACTTTGTTTGACTTCAACGGCGCGGCGCGACGGCACCATGCTTCTTCGCCCATTCTTCATTGTTTCCGCACGGTGCAACGACACTGCGCTGCCTTTGCTCGTGCCGCAACAAGTTCAAACATCAAGGGGGGAGGAGAGTTGGTCGTGTTCGTGCGGTCCGACCTCCTCCCGTTATTGCGATAACAGGCGGCCCAATTTAGAAAAATGATGAACGACAACAGAAGTATTCACGAACAAAAACAATTAATCCCCTACCTCAAGCGTTGTTGAATGAAGGTTCGTCGCGAGGAAGGGACGTCGCGGAAGACGACATCGCAAAAGGTGGATCGTCGGCATCATGGTACATGACGTTGTGTTGTCGATATCCGAGGATGGCGTCTCTCACCGGCTGCGGAGAGGGAAGAATACGGTACAACAAACTCCCCTTTACGGACGGAGTTCTTCGTCGAAGGCTCGACATTCTTCGCGTTCTTCGACGAGGAAGAACGTTCTTCGAAACTTAGAGCTTTCTTCTTCCCAAAACTTCTCGCACAGTGAACAACCTCATAAAATAAGGCGTTGCCTTATTTTATTACTCATGCCATTGGTTTTTGAAATTCAAATTTGAATTCAAGAATTAATTAAATTGAATTACTTAATCAATTAATTAATTAAAGTATTGACTTTCATTTAAGGGGGGGGGGGGTGAGGGTGAGTTACAAAATAAATGAGGGGGTTTGAGGAAGTTGAATAGGTGGGGCTCATGTGGGCCCCACCCCACAAATATTCTACCTAGTGGAGTAGTTAGGATGTGGTGGGTCCCACTCCAACCTCCAAGCATAGGTTCAACTACTTAGAATAAAAATAAAATGGTTGCACCTTTTTATTTTTATTCTTTACTTAACCCAATTTTAATAACCTCACCTGAGCAAACAAAACTCCGGAAAAGGTGTTTCTAAGAAATTACCGGTGTTGCGGTTTCATCGGTGCCCTCAGAATTCGATTCCGAGCACCGGTCCAAAAGTTAGGAAATCCCGCTCGTTCGTTCACTGAACGTACCCGAGCTAAACTTCGGAAAATTATTTCGAGCACACCGGGCCTCGGAATCAGGTGCCGTCAGAAACTAAGTTCTTGTAAAATCCCAAAGAAAATTAAGAAAAAATTTCCCTTGAATTTTAAGGGTCTTTACATTATTCCCACCTCAGGGATTTACGTCCCTGTAAAGATACATCATAAACTAGGTGAATAAATGTGGGTACTGTGCATGCATCTGAGCCTCCCGCTCCCAAGTGCTCTCCTGGAGGTTCCCGTGCTGCCACCTGATGTGAACTAGAGGAATCAACTGTCCACGTAGGACCTGCTCCTATCGATCCTTGATCTCCACCGGGACCTCTGCAAAAGTCGCCCCATCATCAATGTCTAGCTTCCCATGGTCGATGATATGCGTCGGGTCATGCGCGTATCTCCTCAGCTAAGATACGTGGAAGACGTCGTGCACCCGGTGCAACTGAGGTGGTAGAGCCAGGTGATAAGACACCTCACCTATCCTGCTGAGGACCTGGAATGTTCCGATGGAGCGCGGAGATAACTTGATGCCATGACCAAATCTCCGTAATCCACGTTGAGGTGAGACCTGCAAGAAGACGTGGTCTCCATCCTTGAACTCCAGTGGCCTCCGCCTCCTGTCAGCATAAGACTTCTACCGGCTCTGAGCTGTCCTCATCTGCTCCTAGATGACCTAGACCTTCTCTATCGTGGCCTGGACCATCTCCAGTGCCACAAGTGCTCACTCCCCAGGGTCTGTCCAACACAACGGTGATCTGCAAGGTCGGCCGTACGACGCCTCGTATGGTGCCATCCCAATGGTGGAGTGGTAGCTGTTGTTGTACGCGAACTCCACCAAGGGTAGGTGATCCTCCCAGCTATGACCAAAGTCGAGAACACATGCACGGAGCATGTCCTTGAGAGTCTGGATGGTCCTCTCCGTCTGACCATCCGTATGAGGGTGAAAGGCGGTGCTCAAATGTAGCTGCTCCCGAATGCCTCCTGCAACCCCTTCCAAAGCCGGGAAGTAAATCGAGCATCTCAATAGGAGACGATAGATGATGGAACACCATGAAGCCGTATAATATCCTGAACGTAGAGGCGTCCCAAGCTCTCCACTAAGCCCTTCTCTCTGATGGGTAAGAAGTGTACCGACTTGGTGAGTCGGTCGACAATCACCCAAATGGAGTCGTGATCTCTGGAAGTGCATGGAAGTCCAGTCACGAAGTCCATAGATATCCTATCCCACTTCTACTCCGGGACCTCCAAGGGCTGTACCAAGCCTGCTGGTACCTGGTGCTCTGCCTTCACCTGCTGGAAGGTGAGGCATCGAGAAACAAACTCTGCTACAACCTTCTTCATACCCGGCCACCAGTGCTGTCGTCTGAGGTCCTGGTACATCTTCGCCACTCCTGGATGTACCACTAAAGGGGAAGTGTGGAACTCCCTCAACACCTCCTCCTGTAAAGCAGCTGGTACCATGGCAGGTTCTCTAAAAAGGATGACGTGCTCTCCTCCCACCGAGAATCCATCAGGTGCCTGTCCTTAGGATATCTATGCACGCTGTGTCTCACAGTCAACGTCTCCACGTTGTGCCTCTCTATCCCACTGAAGAAGTGTAGGAGTGACTGTGAGTGACTATAGAAAGGCTTATCCATCACTATCCACAAAGTATATCCGCAAAGCGACTAGCTGCTCTGTCTCCTCCCCAAGTAGCTGAATGCCCGTCCTCCTGCTGAGAGCATCAGCTACTACATTCCTCTTTCCCGGAGTATAGACTATATCAAAGTCATAGTCCTGGAGGAACTCGATCCATCGCCGCTGTCACAGGTTCAGGTCCTTCCGTGAGAAGATGTAACTGAGACTCTCGTGGTCAGAATAGACTGTAAAGAGCTCACCCATCAGATAGTGTCGCCACATCTTCAGAGCGAAGACCACTGCTGCTAACTCCAGGTCATGGGTAGCGTAGTTTTTCTCATGCTGCCTTAACTGATGCGATCCATTGGCGATCACTTCCCGCTCCTGCATCAGGACACATCCGAGTTCGGTTCATGATGCATCGCAGTAAACTACGTACCCTACTCCCTCCTCCGGTAGCCTCAAGATAGGTGTGCTAGTCAATCTCTATCTTAGCTCCTGGAAGCTCTGCTGACATCTGTCTGACCACACAAAGGGTTTCCCCTTCTTCTTCAAAGCTGAAAGTGGTGCCACAACTCTGGAGAAGTCTAGAAAAAATCTCCGGTAGTACCCAGCTAGTCCCAAGAAACTCTGCACCTCCGTCATGCTCCTGGGTGGCTCCCAAGCTAGCACTGCCTCGATCTTCGCAGGATCCACCGCAACTCCTGCCTCAGAGATGACGTTTCCCAAGAAGTGGACCTCAAGTATCCATAACTGACACTTCGAGAGCTTACCATAAAGCTGGTGCTCTCAGAGTGTGTCCAGTACAACCCGTAATTGGTAGGCGTGTTCCTCCTCAGTGGTCGAGTATATCAATATGTCGTCGATGAAGACCATGACAAATCGATCAAGGTATGGCTGAAGGATCCTATTCATGAGACCCATGAACACTGCTGGAGCGTTGGTTATGCTGAAAGGCATAAACAAGAACTCATAGTGGCCATACCGACATCTGAAGGCCATCTTCTGCATGTCCTCGTCTCGAACTCTGGGCTGATGATAGCTTGACCTAAGGTCTATCTTCGAGAACCACCGTGCTCCCTTGAGCTGGTCGAAGAGGTCGTCAATACTCGGTAGCGGGTACTTGTTCCTCACGGTCACCTGGTTCAGGTGACGATAGTCGACACAAAGTCGCAAGCTCCCATCCGCCTTCTTGGAGAACAATATCGGGGAATCCCAGGGTGAAACACTGGGTCGGATGAATCCCTTTCCCTTCAAGTCCTCCAACTATACCCGTAGCTCTCGAAGCTCAGCGGGGGACATCCGATATGCTAGAGTGGATATCGGGGCTATCCTGGGGTACATGTCAATATAGAAGTCTACCTCTTTGCGAGGAGGTAGTCCTGGGACGTCATCGGGGAAAATGTCCGCATACTGATCCACCACTACAGGAAAACTCAGACTCTACATGTCAACTACTCCTAGGATGAGGCTAGCCAACTGATGGGTGATGGGATTTCCTCTCCTCTGCATGAGTCCATACTATGCTGCAAAGGATCCCTTCTCGCTGGTGAAGGTAAACCTGCTCCCATCGGTGCGTACACACCGCACCTTGTGCCTAAAATAGTCAATCTGAGTATGGATTGTAGATAACCAATCCATGCCCAAGATGACGTCGTAAGGCCTCGACGCTGCTACAAGAAGATCCCAGCCGAAGCTCTCGCCTCCTAGAGTAAGCTCACACTGCCGGTACCAGTGCGTAATCGTTGAGTCTTCTCCCGTAGGAGTCTCTAGCCAAAAGGATCGAGCCAACTACTTCGTCAGAATCTCCGAGCTCCGAAAAAGGGCAGCAACAATAAAAGAATGACTCACTCCTGTGTCTATAAGAACTACAGCAAGGGTGGAGTAGACACATATCGTACCTCGAATCATCTCTGGCGCACCGTGGTCGTAGGCCTCCGCTGCCTGAAGCTGAGCCTGTCTCTGCCCACCATCTTCCTGTGGTCGGGGTGGACCTCCTTGTGGTGGTGGTGGTAAAGCCTCAAAGCGTCACCCACCACCTGCTGCTCGGCCATCTCCCCTGCCTCGTCCGCCTGCTCTCGGCGAACCGCCACGATCGACCCTCTGCCTCTGCCTGGGTGGCCCCTCAACCGTCTGCTGCTCCTCTATACGGCGGGTTGGGCAGTCACGAGCCATGTGGCCCTGTCCGCCGCATACGTAGCACTGCCTGCTCCTCAGAAGGCTGGCTCTGCGCCCTGTGCCCCGCACCTCTGAGCTAGTGTCCTGAGGTCCTCTACCTGATGGTGCGGTCCGCCTGGACCCCTGTGACATCCGTCGACTTCTAGCTGTAGACGACTCTGCTACATTCCTCCCTGCGGTAGGTCTCGCTGCTGGCGTAGGCTCAGCAAGAAAGCTCTCAATGAGAAGGGCTCGCTCCAGTACCCCTGCCTGTGTTGGAATGCTTAGGGAGATAAGCGATGCCCTGATCTCATGCCTCAATCCCTGCTCGAAGGTCCGGGCCCAGAAGAATGGGTCCCATACCATGTCCGTCGAATAACGCGAGAGATCGGTAAATCTCGCCGAGTACTGGGCGACCGTCATGCTGCCCTACCGCAGATGTAGAAGCTCCTGGATGCGCACCGCACGGAGGGTGGCTGGGACAAACTTTGAGCAGAAGAAGTTCTCAAAGTCAGTCCAGAGGAGTGATGCCTCGTCATGCACCTGGAGCATCAAGCTTCACCATCTACCTGCTACTGTGTGCAGGAGGCTCGCTGCGAGGATCACCATGAGGTCAGCTGGTGTCCCCACTAACCTGAAAACTCGCACAACCGCCTCCATACAATCCTCAGATGCCTGAGGGTCCGTCTCCCCATGGAACATGGGTGGTCTCTAACACTGGAACTCGTGCAGTGCACTAAGGCGATGTGCACTCTCAGCGGCTGGGGCTGGTGGAATCGGTGGCTCAGCGGGTAGTGGTAACACCGGTGCCTCCGCAGTAATAGGGCCCTGCACCGAGGCCTCGTCGCTCGGTGGGCTATCGTCACGTACAAAACTCGGAACCCTAGCTGGCTGCCATCATGGGGCCATCCTGAAAAGAAACAGGTGCACCACAGTCAAACAGTATACCTGGTGAGCTGACACAAAGTAATCACAAAGAAAACTTTTGAAACACACGTGCAATCAATGTTTTCTTGCATTGAGTCGGAAATCAGAAGTCAGGGTCCTGGTGTACGGATACGTCGACCGCCTCACCAACACTGGACTCCCTGGACTAATAACCATACTCAATACCCTAAACACTATTGCTTCACATAGAAGAAAGATCAAAGTCCAGAGTTCTGTGGTAGAACCGAACTCCTCTGATACCAATTTTTCACGACCCGTCCTCGGGGCCCGTGTCGTGACTACCCCAAGCCCGCCTCCCATAGGCCAGGGGCTGGAGAATAGCACGAAAGACATAAATCCCGACAAAAAGGGAAGACATTGCCTTTATAAAGTAAACAAACACCACAGAGTAAGCCAGCACAAGTAAACACTAAGTAAAACTAGGTACAAAAGTAAGTGCGGAAATTAAATGGGCCAGAATACAAACCCAAACTGAAAGTAAAGTACAACAGGAAAGAAAGTAAATCAACTAAAAGTAAAGCAGCAACGTCGAGACGTACACTGGAAGTCCCACCTGATGGGTGGGTATAGATAGACACCTCAGCTCCACGGGTCCAGCCGTCCGCTCCGTGTACGTCCCGCCCAGTGGTCCACCTCCAGGTACTGACTGCTCTACAAGCCTCAACCACGATCAGCGCTGTCCGTCATCTGCATCCAACACAACGTAGTGCGGGCATAGCCCGTGCAGGGGTGAGTATACGCTACTCAGTAGGGACCCCGAGACCCCCGAAGGTCTCCCAGAATCTACAAAGGATAAAATAAAATCACGAAGTAACAACCAACACTACTTAGGTATATTCCCATACATATACCTAAGTCATCATTTCCCATTCGGCTCCAACATCTGAGCCCAAGTTCGATCACGTCCACACAGGATAGTACAACCCAATCCACACAGGAAAGCACAACACAATCCACAAAGGTAAACAAGTCAATCATATCGAAGATAATGATTGAAACTCAAGACTCAACTCACACAGGTATACATCTTCGTAAGGTGATAGAGATGATCAGATGTATCCACTGATTCATCTAAGATGGGACCCACATAGGATACTAAACCAGCTAAGCTATAAGACCCATATAGGATACAAACCAGAAACTCTTCCAGACCCACGTTGGATAGTAAGACCAGAGTCATCGCCGCCGAACCCACAGAGGATTTCAGTACGGTCTTCATCACTGCCGAACCCACATAGGATTTCAGTGCAATATTCATCGCTGCTGAACCCACATAGGATTTCAGTGCAGTCTTCATCGTCGTTGAACCCATAGAGGATTTCAGTACGACCGTCATCACTGCCGAACCCACATAGGATTTCAGTGTAGTCTTCATCGCCGTCGAACCCATGGAGGATTTCAGTACAGTCTTCATCACAGTCGCAGTTGCAGCCAGCTCTAGGGTTCCCGCACACAACATGCTCATTCCGGGAGGGTCCGCTCCACGAGCTAAGGGGTCGATACATCAACTGACACGTAGTCCGGAGTTGATGTATCTCAAAGTTACGTCTCGGCAAGAGGAACTTAACGTGACAGACGACACGTCAATCAGACGCCCGGTCTGAGAGTTATTGGCCTTTTCGTTCCAGGGGCCCGGTTGGTTTTTAAGTCAAAACCAACCCGACCACACTCCAACTGAGTCCAAACCTTGAGCGGAGTAAGTCAAAAGGTCCGTCTCACTAAGAGTAATCCAACAAAGTCGACGACACGTCAATAGGACGTCCGAAGCTCAAGTTACGAGCGTTTCCGCTCCGAGGGCCCGATTGGTTTCGTGTTCGAACCAACTTGAACGTACCCAAAGTTCTCCGAAAATTTGAGTGTAATATACCGAAACGACCTTCTCGATCCAAGGATTGCATCCCAACTGACGCTGCGTCAATCGGAGATCCGTAGCCCAAGTTATGGGAAAAAGACCGAAAGATGCCCGAAAATGGGGGTTTTGGGCCCGGACCGACCCAACCCGAGACCCCCTGGATCGGCCCGAACCGGGTCGACCCGACCCGGGTCCGGGTTAGGCCCATTTGGGCGCGGCCCAGCCCGGCCTGGCGCACTTGCACAACCCGCGTTTCCAGCTCGGCCACGTCGAGCTGAGCGGAGGGGGGGGGGGGGGCACTGCCCCCCTGTTTGTGTAACCGCAGCCCCCCCACGTGGGGGCCACTATTCCTTTCAACCGGGGGTTACGAACCCCCGGTCTCCCCCTGAAATGGCCAGCCTGGTCCGACCGACTGGTTGTTGCCGCTGCGGGACCACCTTGGTCCCGCCCTCCTGCTCTGGCGGCCGGTGGTTCTGACCGCCGCTCCCCGCACCACCGTGGCCATAGGCCGCAGTCTTGTCTGATCGGCGCGGCGCGATGGCGCCGTGCCCCTCCCCCGCGGCCCCACTCCATCCGCGGCCTCTTCGAGGTTCTCCGTAGCGGTGTGACGGCGCCGCGACTTTGTTCTACTTCAACGGCGTGGCGCGATGGCGCCACGCTTCTTCGCCCATTCTTCATTGTTTCCGCGCAGTGCAATGGCACCGCGCTGCCTTTGCTCGTGCCGCAACAAGTTCAAACATCAAGGGGGGAAGAGAGTTGGCCGTGTTCATGCGGTCCTACCTCCTCCCATTATTGCGATAACAGGAAGCCCAATTTAGAAAAATGATGAATGGCGACAGAATTATTCATGAGCAAAAACAATTAATCCCCTACCTCAAGCGTTGTTGAATGAAGGTTCATCACGGAAGACGGCGTGGCGGAATGTGGATTGTCGGCGTCGTGGTACACGGTGTCGTGTTGTCGATCTCTGAGGATGGTGTCTCTCACCAGCTGTGGAGAGGGAAGAATACGGTATGACAAAATCCCCTTTGAAGATGGAGTTCTTCGTCGAAGGCTCGACGTTCTTCGCGTTCTTCGACGAGGAAGAACGTTCTTCGGAACTTAGAGCTTTCTTCTTCCCAAAACTTCTCGCACAATGAAAAGCCTCATAAAATAAGGCGTTGCCTTATTTTATTACCCATGCCATTTGTTTTTGAAATTAAAATTTGAATTCAAGAATTAATTAAATTGAATTACTTAATCAATTAATTAATTAAAGTATTGACTTTCATTTAAAGGGGGGGGGGGGTGCGGGTGAGTTACAAAATAAATGAGGGGGTTTGAGGAAGTTGAATAGGTGGGACTCGTGTAGGCCCCACCCCACAAATATCCTACCTAGTGGAGTATTTAGGATGTGGTGGGTCCCACTCCAACCTCCAAGCATAGGTTCATCTACTTAGAATAAAAATAAAATGGTTGCACCTTTTTATTTTTATTCTTTACTTAACCCAATTTTAATAACCTCACCCGAGCAAACGCAACTCCGGAAAATGTATTCCTAAGCAATTCCCGACGCTACAGTTTCATCGGTGCCCTCAGAATTCGATTCTAAGCATCGGTCCAAAAGTTAGGAAATCCCGCTCGTTCGTTCACTGAACGTACCCGAGCTAAACTTCGGAAAATTATTCCGGGCACACCGGGCCTCAGAATCAGGTGCCGTCAGAAACTGCGTTCTTGTAAAATCCCAAAGAAAATTAAGAAAAAATTTCCCTTGAATTTTACAGGTCTTTAAAAACCACGCAAGTAATGTCACCGCAAGCAACACCCTGTTTCTAAAGATCCTGACGCCACCGACCAAATCGACCGCATCAGACACAACGAAACCCCAACACACTCACCTGAGAAGAGTTGGAACCCCACAAACCGCCGACACATGAGCACGACCTTAAAACTCTGAGAAGCTCACCGTAGGACAACAATGGCTTGGAAAAGTGGTGTTGGATGGGGAAAAGTGTTTTTTATGTGATTATTTTAATTTAATAAAAATAAAAGAAAAATATTTTTAACACTGTTATGTTGTGTTTCATGTTACTATATAAAAAATATTATGAAAAAATTATATTTTCCTATTTTATATCAAAATAGAATTTTTATATCAAAATAGAATTTTTAGGATGTAATATGACAGTGACTGTAAAGATTTAGTGGGTGGTGAACTAGTAGGTTGTTTAGCTCATGCCTATATTTTTACAGGTGTAGGTTCATTAAAGTTTGATTATTTTCTACTTGGATTCCTAAGGGATATGTTTTTTTAGATTGTGAATGTATAACGACCCTTTATTTTTATAAATTAAAATTACATCTATTTTGAGGAATACTTAAAACATAAAACAATCAAACAATCAAAGACCATATTAGTATAGTTCCTTTGGAAATATGGAAACATAAACACTGGTATATAAGTGAGATAGATTATCTTCCACTATGTCCATCATGAATAAAACCCTTTTTAGACACATCATACTTAATACATATCTTTATAACTTGGGAAAATAAACATAAAAAGGGGTGATCTCAGATGCTTAGTAAGGATAAACAAGTGAGACATGTAATCATAAAAATGATCATAAGGGTATGAGAACATGATAATAACATCAAAAGATCATACATTTAATATCATATGATCATAAACATGAATCATGGCATAAATATTAGCAGTTCATAAGACAATAATCCTAAGGAAATAAAGAACATAAGCCATGAAATAATAACATAAGAATAATATATGGAATTATGGTAGACACATAATCACATATAATGATTTCCATAGTAGTCAATGCATTGATTCAAAGGCCATATTATTAGACAAATTCTTTTACTAAACTGGGTTCACACCCCATTCCATCCCTCTATTACTGAACTGAGTTCAATCCTTGTTCCAGCCCTATAATACTGAACTGAGTTCATTTCTCATTCCAGCCCTGTAATACTGGACCAAGTTCATTTCTCATTCTAGCCATGTCTATCTCATGAGATATAAATCTTTACCCAATTCATTTGAGGGAGATATAGGTCCCAACCATCTCATAATGAAAGCATACATAAATGTTCCACAAGATCATAAATAATCATATCATAACCCATGAAATGAAATGAGTGTTACAAACATGTAATCATATCACAACCTATGAAAAAATATAGGTTTCACAATCATTTCATCATAAATATAACCTGTGAAATGACTTGGGTTTCAAAATCATATAACCCATAAAAGAGAAATGGTTTTCATAAACATATTTCCATTAAAAAATAGTCCATTCAGAGAAATAATATGAATGGAAACATTGAACAATTTCCCTAAAAAGGCATGAGTATCACCAATAGATGTTATATTAGATTGGAAATAATTTTGAAAGATATTTTGAAAACATTTCTTGAGGAAAATATATTTTCTTCTTTTAAAAAAGGATTTTTAAAATATAAAAACCTTTTTGAAAACCATTTTCTTAAAAATAAACTTGAAATCTTATAAATAATGCTTTGAAAACCTATTTTAAGCCTTTTTCTTTGAAAAAATATAAAGAGATCTTGAATTTTTTTTGAAAACAATTTATTTGAAAATAATTTTCAATATTATAAATAAGGATTGAAATCATTTTGAAAACCATTTTCCTTGAAAATTTATAAAAGAAGCTTGAATTTTTTTTTGAAAATAACTTTCCTTGAAAACTTTTAAAAGAAGCTTGAAAACATTTTGTAAAAAAATTTCCTTGAAAACCTATAAAATAAGTTTGATTTTTTTTTTAAAAAATTTTTCCTTTAAAACCTATAAAATATTCTTGAAAACATTTTGAAAACAATTTTCCTTTAAGACTTATAAATAATATTAAAAACCTTTTCAAAAAAACTTTCTTGGAAAAATACTTTGAAAAATTATAAAGAAATCCTGAAAACGTTTAGAAAACCATTTCTTTGAAAAATATTTTTAAATTTTTTTCTTAAAACGTAACCTTTTAAACATGAAAAGAAATATTCACAGAAATTAAATCGGGTAAATCTATACATGATGTACGAGGTAAGAAGAACATTACTTTTACATGGTAAAGTGTTAGAAAAATACCTTGTTCGTAAGGTGAAAAGAAGATTCATTTGAAAACATTGGTAAAATATAAAAAGGAAAAAACTTTATTTTAAATATTATAGAATAATATTATAATATTCTTGGAATCCCTTTTTAGAAAACATGGTTTTGAAGAAATATAGATTTCCGACCGAAGATAGGGTAAAGTCAGGATTTCTTAAAAAAACTTTCTTAACTAAAATATATAACAAAGAGTAGAAAAATGGAACAAATATATGTATAAATCATGAATAAATATATTATAATAAAATTAATGATTTTTCTTGAGATATGGATCACAATATTTCATCAAAGTAAGCATAAACATAAACAACCTCAAAAAGTGATGAGATTGTTTCAATAAACTCTCAACACTTGGTAAATTTTAACCATACCAACCATATAATAAAATAAAATTACATGAATCTGAAAATATCATGAAAATAATTAGATTAATTATATAACATTTAAAATGTATTATATACACCTCATGTAAAAATATAAGTGCATAACATGACATGTGTCTCAAAGAAGAAAAAATGAGACAAAATTACTTTACCGATTTGGTAAAATTTGAAACATAAATACCATGATAGAAATATCATAAAATTGATATGTAAATACCCATAATTTTATGTATAAGAATAATATAATACATCCATGGTTATGAGTGGTGAATAAAGCATGTATCTCACAAAAATAAAAAGTGAGATGAAATTCCCTTACCTTGTGTATTAACTCTCGTTGTACTCATTAAAAACTCCTATATAATATATATAAATTTATTATAAATACATCACATAACATATTATTATATCTAATACCATATATGGTTTTATTATGACTTTATATTACCCGCTTGTCAACAATTCCATGTTAAGGTTACACTTCGGGTAATGTTCGCTTTGGTTTTCACATGTGTCTTAATTTGTTATATATTTGGTAATTATAATTATATCATTATTTCTAGAATTTAAAACATTATATAAATATAATTTATATTTATTATATGTTTATTATAATAATCTATATAATATATATTTATGAAATGGAATACAACATTTATGGAAACGGTAGACCGTACGTACGCATGAACGTTGTTTTCGTTTAATTATCGTATTGAAAGAAAGAAAATAAATGGAATATATGTATATATATGTATATATATAATCATTAAATTAGAATTATTATATCATATATATCATATAAGTTTAAGAAAATCATCTTTAATACATTCCATGTAGTGTGTGAATGAATCACATTGCTTTGAGGGGGCGGTAGTCCACACTTCCTCAAAACAAATTACCGTATTTACACCAAATGGAAAGTATAAATATATGTGTGGTAAAAAGATTACAGAAGATTAAATAAATAATAAATATAATATATAACATATATAAATATACTGTCCATCATAATTTCCACTATGAGAGGCGGTAAAGGAAAAATGGACAATCATCCTTTAGTGAGGTGGTAGTTTTCCATATAAATAAACAGTATATTCGTTACCCATTAGATGGATGTGTGTGTAAGTATTGGTTTAAAAATTCTAATAAAAACATATCAGTATATTTAGGATACTTGTGTTGTTGTATAATCATTGAATAAGATGGATTGAGGTGGTGGAGAAAGAAAATAAAATAAAGGAGCTTGAGGGAGGGTGTTACCTCTTAATCGGGCAATTCCTTTTGGTTTGTACTAAAGGGATTCCTTGGAAGGATTTATGAAAAAGGGAGGATTAAAGGAGAAATGTATTTATTTTTAATATATATTTTTTAAGACCTTGTTTGATTCAAAGTGTCTTGAGATGTGTGAAGAAGTGGAAGGAGAGGAGGACTTTTTACAATGGAGGAGGAGTGACACTCTTGTAATATTTTGAAAAAGGAATTCCATACAAATTTTTCACATACCAAGTGGATACAATAATGAAAAATATTTTAGAAAATTTAGTATAGGTTCAAATATTTCTATCCAATGGCTCTTGGACAAGTTTTTAGGTGATTTTAGGTCTTAAATTTAAGGTTTAGTCCTTAGTTAATCTTAATTTCACCTTAATCGGTGTAATTAATTTTAATTAAATTCACAAATATTTTTGTTCAAAAATTAATTTTAACATATTATAAATTACGAATTATTATTATTATAAATTTTGAATCCATTTTTTTAAATTCCAATCACAAAATTGGCAGAAATTAATTTAAAATTAATCCCACTGACAGGACGACACTGCAGGTTTTTTAAGTAAAAATGATCAAAAGTTTGGAAAGTTTTTATCCAATTTCAATGTAAAATTGGTTACAATGACCTAAATTATATTAAATGATAAAATATTGTCTAATTAAACTTTGAAACCAATTCAAAATATAATTTAACCTTATAAATAAATTAGATGAAAAAATAGTTTTGAATTAAAATTCAGTAGTTTGAACTATTCATTTTAAAAATAAAACCTTACAGAAAAATATCAAAAATGTATCCTAACCTAATTTTTATGTTTCTATTTAAAGTATGAAGTTTATTTTTACATATTAAATCTATAAAAGTTTGAAAATTTTGATTTAAAATAGGTTCACCATTAAATGGTGGTAAAACTACCATGATAAAAATATAGGGTTTTAAGCATAAAATTAGGTTTGTAATTATATAATTTCTATAAAATATATTGAATGAATATAAAAAATATTTGATTGAATTTATACAATATATATGTTGGAAAAAATTCCTCTAGGCATCATTGAAGCATTTTTGGGTTGGTTGTGTTTGTTGACAAAGCGGGCCTTGATGTTTTATTTGTGAACAAGGTGGGTTTTTAAGTTCAGTTTGTTGACAAAGGGGGAATCCATGGAGATTTTTATGGTTCAAGAGATATTTTTGAAAATAAATTATTGAAATAAGAACCTATAAAAATGAATGGGTGATCTTTAGGCGGTATGAAAAGAGAAGATACAAGGTGGCACCACTTTCCAGTGTTTGCCAAAATTTTGGGGCTGAAAATCAGAAAATGGAGAGATGTGTTTGGAAAAGGAAGGCGTGTGAAATATTGGAGTGGTGAGCAAAATAAAGGAATTTATTTTTTCGTGCAAGTGGAGTTTCAAGATTAGAATCATTAAAATTGTCAAATGGATAAGGTTCATGAAATATTGGAGCAGTGCGCGAAATACGGTGTTTTGTGAAAGATGTGTTTTTTCGCACTCAAAGAGGATTAAATTCTCAAGGAGGGTTTTTTCGGACAGGTTTCGAGTTTTAATATAAATATGATGTGACCCCCTCATTCGAAAAAGCACTAGACTTAGAAAGTATCCGAGCTGTGGCGCGCGAAATTAGAGTACACAAGGGAGTTGCACGTAAACAACAAGTTTGCGCGTAAAAGAGGTGTTTGCACGTAAAGAAAAGGCTGCTCATAAAAGAATACTGTTATACATAAAATATTTTCTTATTGATAAGAGAGGTGTTGCATGAAAATTGGATTTGTTTCAAAAGAAGGGAATTACGTGCAAGGCCCAGTGAAGGCTGCACGTAAAAATTGGGGTTGCCCGGTACACCTGGTGCAAAGAGAGATTCATCAGCGGGTGAAAGTTGGACTTCAATAGAGAATCTATCAATAGTTAAAGATGAATATTTCATTAGTGATAATGAAGGGACCTAAAAGTCCATAAAATGTGAGTGGATCCATTCCAAGAGCAGTGAGCGAAGGAAGAAGAAGAAGGTGACCCTTTCCACCGGTAGTGAGCCAGAGAAAGAGGCGAAGGGAGTGACCCTTGGGAATGTAGCGAGAAGACCCTAAATCATTGTAAAGGAAGTGAACATGGTCATAGAACATCTATCCCAAACATTGTATTCATTATTGTCATAAGACTTAGAGAAATTGGTACATCGACACATCGCCGTTGTATGCTCCTTGGACATTGCCCACTGTGGGTGAACCAAATAAAAATTGATGTGTCTCGTGCATGATTTAATTTATGTTTATATACTACTACATGAGAAAGAGAGAAGTGTGTTTTGTTTAAAAACAGAACAAGATCAAAAGGGGCTATAGTTTTAATTAGTCATACCATGATTCACCCCCCTCTTAGGGTATTCAGCCTAGTAGACCTAACAATATATTACATTAATATCACTCACTAATTAATTTTATTTATTAGGTAAAAACAACTTTTTGGCCATAAAAATAATAATATTTCCCTTTATATTCAATCGGTTTTCATATTCATTTCTAATTAATTGGTAACCTATGAATTCATATTATATTTGTATAAACCATATATTTTCATAAATTAGTTAATACTAATCACAATCACTAATTTAATGTCTAGGATATATCTTATTATATTAAATAATAATATTTTAATAATATATTATTTCTCGGTAAACCTCGGTGATGCATGTTACGCAATCCATCAAGGAAAGTCATTATTACAAGTAATGAAAGCTAACCTCAGTGTTCTATGTAGAGAAAGATAAAATTTATGTTGCATACAGTGTATGATTAACTTAGTGTTGCGTATAACGTAATCCAAACATAGTGCTTTAATATAAAATAAACTACTTTTAGTATTGTGTGAAATGAAAAATATCAAAAAGCTTAAATTAATTTGAGAAAAAATAATTCACAAAATCTCAAGGTGTTACATTCTATACCCTTTAAAATAAATTTCACCCTCGAAATTCATCCGGATTATCAAAGGTTTAATACTTGAAAGTTTCATTCATAGAAACCCATATTGTAAAATTGAATACTAAAAATCCCCTTAAAAAGGGAAAGTTAAAACCATAACGGTTACCCAAAGTAACATATAACTGAGTTTCCACATAGGATAAAATAGGTTGGTAGTGAAGATTGGGCATGGAGGAAAAGTGTAAATATTTATAAGGAGTAATTGAGGTTATGAATCACAAACTAGTGAATGATCAAGAAAAGTTGAGATCCTCAAAGTCATAAATCTGTGATGATTTAAAAGGCCATCGGTTCAACACAAATTATGGTATTAAGAAAACACATTTTTTTTATCATCATCCTAAAGTTGATTAATTCTTTTATTGACCAAGAATATAAAGAAATATACATACTTGATATATTTCCATGAACAAAATTTCATTCTTTAGTTGTGATTTTATATATTTATAATTCATCCATTACTTCAAGAAATGGATGTCCAAAAATTAACTTTGATGACTGAAGTGCTAAAATTCTCTTTTAGTAGATCTTAAGGCCCATAAAAGATTGAGAAGTAGAAATATTTATCTATAACTATTATTAAAAATAAATATGGTTAATACATTAATCTCTAAAAATAAAAAGTACCACTATAATTTCATTATAAATAATTATTCATAAAAAATAATTATACATTAACCAAGACATCATGTAGGCCAGTGGTAGGCGTGAAACCCTTATCATCCTTCAACCATGGGTTCAAGACCTGCAACATTTTTGGACTTGATTGGTTGTCACCTAACATACATGATATCCTTTTTATAAAACCAAACTAATATAATTTCCAAAATAAATAAGATAAACATCCTTGAAATAAGGTTGATCACTAAATAGCCTTATAACAAATGTTTTCAATAAAAAATCACTACATAAATAATTTCTCTAAAGTTTAACTTAAAGTTTTCATGAATGGTTAAACTTATAACTGTTATGAAAGATAAAAATCAAAAACTTTAGAAACATGTCATGAAATTAGCTTAACATTGATCCCCCATATACCATAAATTAGCTCTCGGTTCTCACATTACAAACATGTGAATACACTCATGATAAATTCTCTTGGAACATGGTAACAACTTGAATTACCATAAATCCTTTTGGAAAATGTTCATGCTTCCTTATTCCATAGATTACTCGATATATTCTATAAATCCAAGAAGTTTTGAACTTCATCTATGATAGAATTAACTACTTGTCAATAAGTCCTTAATTAGTTACAAGGTAATCAGTACCGTCCAATTTACTTATTCATATGCCGCATATATTTATCCAAATAACAATATCTTAATATAAGTAACATATTATGGGTTATATTCCCTTATTCAAAATATCACCTTGTCATTAAATCACTTTTCCAGTCCATCAGAAACATTCAACATAATATTTTAAATGCTTAGTGAAAAACATAAACTAGATAATCCTTGTTTATTTCACCATTCAAATAACATAATTCTTGAATCCCAAATACATAAAAACTTATATTATTCCACTTCATCCTTAAGTCATAATAAGGATACCACATCATATTACTTAATACCTATTTCATTTCATATTTCAACTGTAGTCTCATCATCATCAACAATATAACTATTACTCACACCACCTTGTTAATACTCTATAGGAACTTTTATCTTAGGAAATTAAGTTACATAATGACCATTTATTCCACACTTAAAACACTTAACCTTCAGTGATTCTTTAGGGAGGCCAATATTCCCTTCCATTTCGTTAACCAAACCCTTTATCTTTACCCTGCAGTCACTTTCTTTGTGTCCTTCTTTTTCAGAGTCAAAACATCTTCTTGTTCCTCTAAGAAATTCACTTAGGTGATTCTTTCCAAATTCTTGACACAAAGGAAACCTAATCTTCATTACTCTATAGTCTCCATTACCTGAACTCTCAATGAAATCCTTCTTTCTCTTCCTTGGCGAGTCTGAGAGTTGGTTAAGGTACACATTGTTAATAATGTTCTGAAAAAACTGATTAGGCATGATCACAACATCTTTCACTCCAGTGATCATCCCACTTAACTACTCATCATCAAATAATCTATCACATTAAATGATAATCTAGTTCCTTTCGGTTCCTACCATTGACTAAAACCATAATCATAATGTGAGCATTACTTATCATAAAAGAAAACCACATAGTCATGAAAGGAATCACTTATGGGATGTCTAAATTATGAAAATTTACTTAATATACGAAACCTTAGGTTTATCTTGGGATATTCATAGTCATATTCTATTAAAATCCTTCATAATGGTTCATGAAGAGTTTGTGAATTTCTAAGTCACATCCCCCAGGAGTTTCAAACTAGGTGTGCAATAAGGTTCGTTGTTGTGTATCAGATTACCTCGAGTGAAGACCGGGACATCTTGTCAGAGTTATTACCCCTAGTTAGATCTATTCCAGATCCACATCATCTTGTAGTATCCAAACATGGATGTATTTATATGAAACCAATGACACTATCCTATACCAAAATTCCTGGACATTAACCTAAAATTTTCTTTATCCTTATATTTATCCTTAGACATTTCCTTAAATTTCTCACTAAGGTTTTATCATCCTAGCTTCCAAATGTTAACTAAACCTTTTCTCTCATACCAAATATTGTGAACCTCACTTTTTATACATAAGTATTAAATCTCTTTTGTGGAATACTTAAAACATTAAAAAAACAGACACCCAAAGACCGCATCAGTCTAGTGCCTTTGGAAACATGGAAACATAAACATCGATACATAAGTGTGCTACATTATCTCCCACTATATTATTCATAACTAGAAACCTTCTTAGATACATAATAATTAATGCATAACTTCATAACCTGGGGAAAGAAACATAAAAAGGGGTGATCTCTGATGCTCAGTAAGGGTAAACAAGGGAGACATGTAATCATAAGCATGAGAATAAGGGTATGAGAACATGATCATAACATTTGAAGATCATACCTTTCATATAATAAGATCATAAACATAAATCATGGAATAAATCTTGGTAGTTCTTAAGACATTAATCATAAGAAAATAAATAGCATAAGACATGAAATAATAACATAAGAATAATACATGGAATTTTGGTAGAAACATAAGCACATATAATGATTTCCATGGTAGTTAAGGCATCACTTCCAAGGACATATTAGTGGACAAATTCCTTTACTGAACAAGGTTTTCACCCCGTTCCATCCCTCTATTACTGAACCGAGTTCACTCTTCATTCCAGCCTTGTAATACTAAATCGAGTTCATTTATCATTCCAGCCCTGTAATACTGAACTGAGTTCATTTATCATTCTATCCATGTCTATCCCATGAGATATAAATATTTACCCAATGTATTGGAGGTAGATATGGGTCCCAAAAATCTCAAAATAAAATCATACATACACGTGCCACAAGATCATAAATAATCATATCATAACCCATGAAATGAACTGGGTGTGATAAACATGTAATCATATCATAACCTGTGGAAAAAGATAGATTTCAGAATAATTTCATCATAAACATAACTTGTTAAAATAAGTGGGTTTCAAAATCATATAACTCATGAAATATAAATGTGTTTCATAAACATCATTCCATAAAAACATAATCCATTCAGAGAAATAATATGAATGGAAACATTAAATAATTTCCCCCTAAAGGAATGAGTATCACTAATAGATGTTATCTTATATGGTAAATAACTTTAAAAGATATTTTGAAAACATTTATTGATGAAAATATCCTTTTTTTCTTTTAAAAAAGAATTTTTAAATTATAAAAACCTTTTCAAAACCATTTTTATGAAAATAAACTTGAAAGCTTATAAAGAAAGATTTGAAAACATTTTGGAAACTTTTTTCTTTGAAAACATATAAAGAGAGATTGAAAACATTTTAAAATCCATTTATTTGAAAATAATTTTCATTCTTATAAATAAGGATTGAAATCATTTTAAAACCCATTTTCCTTGAAAACTTATAAAAGAATCTTGAAAAAATTTTGAAAAACATTTTCATTGAAAACTTATAAACGAATATTGAATAAATTTTGTAAAAAAATTTCTTGAAAACTTATAAATGAAGCTTGATTTTTTTAAAAAAATGTTCCTATAAAACATATAAAATAATCTTGAAAACATTTTAAAAAAAAGTTTCCTTGAAAACTTATAAATAATCTTAAAAACCTTTTGAAAAATACTTTTCTTGAAAAATAATTTGAAAATTATAAAGAAATCATGAAAACGTTTTGAAAACCATTTATTTGAATTTTTTTTTAAAAAATTTTTCTTAAAAATTAACCTTTTAAACATTAAAAGGAAACTTCACAAAAATGAAAGCGGATAAATCAATACATGCCATACGAGGTAAGAAGAACCTTCTTTTTGTATATTAAAAGGTTAGAAAAATGCCTTATTTGGAAAGTGATAATAAGATTCCTTTGAAAACATTGGTAAAAGATAAAAATGGAAAAATGTATTTTCAATATTATAAGAGAATAGTATAATATTCTTAGTAACCCTTTTTAGAAAACATGGTTTTGAAGGAACATAGATTTCTGTTCAAAGAGAAGGTAAAGTAAAGCTTTCTTAAAAACACATTCTTAAATATATTATGTACCAAAGAGTATAAAAATGGTACCAATAAATGAATAAATCATGAATAAAAATTATTGAAATAAAATTCATGAATTTTCTTTAGATATGGATCCTAATATTTCATCAAAAGAAGCATAAACATAAACAATCTTGAAAATCAATGAGATTGTTTCAATAAAATCTTAGAACTTGGTAACTTTGAACAATACTCCCCATGTAAGAAAATGAAATTAAATTAAGATTAAAATATCATGAAAATAAGGATATTAATGATATAATATTTCAAAGGTATTATATACACCTCATGTAAAAATATAGGTTCATAACATGACATGTGTCTCAAAGAAGGAAAATTGAGAGAAAATTACTTTACCGATTTGGTAACTTTTAAAATGTAAATACCATAACAAAAAGATCATAAAATGGATATTTAAATACACATAATTTTAAGTATAATAATCATAGAATACATAAATGGGCAGTATAATCACCACACAAAAGGAACGGGTGGTGAATAAAGCATGTATCTCATGGAAATAAAACGTGAGATGAAATTTTCTTACCTTATGTCTTGAATCTCATAGTACCCATTAAAAAATCCTTTATAACATATATAAATTTATTATAAATATATCATAGAACTATATTCTTATATATAATACCATATATGGTTTTATTATGACTTTATATTACCCACTTGTTAACAATTCAATGTTAAGGTTACGCTTTGAGTAATATTCACTTTGTTTTTTGCATGTGTGTTAATTTGTTATATATTTGGTCCTTATACTTATATCATGATTTACAGAATATAAACCTTGATATAAATATCATTTATATAAATTATATTTTTATTATAATAATCTATAGAATATAATTTTATGAAATGGAATACAACGTTCATGGAGACGGTAGACCGTACATACGCATAAATGTTGTTTCTGTTTAATTATCATATTGAAAGAAAGAACATAAATGAAATATATGTATATATATATAATTATTATAGTATAATTATTATATCATATATATCATATAATTTCACTAAACCCATCCTCAATATATTCTATGTAGTGTATGAACAAATCACATAGCTTTGAGGGGGCAATAATCCACACTTCCTCAAACGAAATTATCATATTTACACCAAATGGAAAGTATAAAGATATGTGTGGTAAAAGGATTAAATAAGATTAAATACATAATAAATATAATATATAACATATATAAATATAGTTTCCATCATAATTTTAACTATGATAGGTGGTAAAGGAAAAATAAACAATCATCGTTTAGTGAGGCGATAGTTCACCTTACACATAAACAGTATATTCGTTACCCATTCGATGGATGTGTGTGTAAGTGTAGGTCAAACAATTTACATAAAAAATATAAGTATATTTAGGATACTGGTGTTTTTTTTATAATCATGGAATAATATTAATTGATGTGGTGGAGAAAGAAAATAAAAGAAAGGAGCTTGAGGGAGAGTGTTACCTCTTAATCGGGTAACTCCTTTTGGTTTGTACCAAAGGGCTTCCTTGGATGGATTTATGAACAAATATAGGATTAAATAATAAAGGGAGGGATTTTTAGGATCTATTTGGGTAGATATTTGTTGATCCAAAGTTTCTTGATAGGTGTGAAGATGTGGTAGGAGAGGAGGCCTTTTTATAATGGAGGAGGAGTGACACTCTTGTAATATTTTAACAAAGGAATTCCATACACATATTTCACATGAAAAGTGGATCCAATAATGGAAAAAAGTAGATAAAATGATTATATGGTATAATTATTTATATAAAATGGCACTTGTACAAGTTTCTAGGTTATTTTAGTTATTAAATTTAAGGTTTAGTCCTTAGTTAAGCTTAATTTTACCTTAATCAATATAAATAATTTTAATTACATTCTCTAATATTTTTGGTCAAAAAATAAGTTAAACTTATTAGAAATTTGAAATTATTATTATTCAAAATATTTAATCAATTTTTACAAATTACAATAATATAATTGATAGAAATTATTTAAAATTAATCCTGCTGACGAGACGACTCTGTGAGTTTTTAAAGTAAAAATGATCAAAAGTTTGATAAGATTTTATATCCAATTCTAATGTGAAATTGGTTACAATGACCTGTATTGCATTAATTTATAAAAATATTATCTAATTAAACTTTGAAACCAATTTAAAATATAATTTAACCATATAAATAAATTATATGAAAAATAGTTTTGAATTAAAATTCAGTATTTTTAACTATTCCTTAAAAATGAAACCTTACAGAAAAATACCAAAAAATTATCCTAACCTAATTTTTATGTTTTTATTTAATAGATGATGTTTATTTCGACATATTAAATCTATAAAAGTTCTAATTTTTTTATTTAAAATAGATTTTTCATTAAAAGGCTGTAAAATTACTATTATTAAAATATAGGTTTTAAGCATAAAATTGGGTTTGTTCTTATCTTATGTATATAAAATATATTGGATGAATATAAAAAATATTTTATTAAATATATAAAATATATATTAAATTAATATTACTCACTAATTAATTTAATTTATTAGGTTAAAACAACTTTGTGACCATAAAAATAATAATATTTCCCTTTATATTCAATCGATTTTCATATTCATTTCTAATTAATTGGTAAACTATGAATTCATATTATATTTGTGTAAACCATATATTTTAATAAATCATTTAATACTATTAATAATTACTAATTTAACATCTAGGTTATATATAATTATATTAAATAATAACATTTTAATAATATATTATTGTTCGGTAAACCTCAGTCATGCATGTTACGCAAGATATTGAGGAAAGTTATTATTATGTTTAATAAAAGCTAACCTCAGTGTTCCATATAGAGAAAGCTAAAATTTAGGTTTCTTTTAGTGTATGATTAACTTGGTGTTGTGTCTAATGTAAGACAAACATAGTGTTTTTATATAAAATAAACTATTTTTAGTGTTGCATGAAATGAAAAATATTAAAAATATTAAATTAATTTAAAAAAAAATTCACAAAATCTCAGGGTGTTATAGAATGTGGTTCACATTGAGGATTTATGGAGTTGGGTTGATATTTTTCTTTATCTTTGAGTTTTTTATCTACCTATTTGGCCTATTTTATTTTATGTTCATCCTTTTATATATATATGCTTCTATTGTATTATATTTTATATATTAGTTGTATTTTTTATATTGGATTTACATTTTGATTATCTCTAATTGTTTGGTTTATAATTTTCTTTTTGATGATTATTTATATTTTTTATGAGGGAGAAATCATTCCCAAGGTATTTTTTCTAATGCTCGGAACTCGGGAGGTATGTTTAGGGAGAGTTTCATGAGCTCTTTCTCTCTATGAGCCTTAAGTTTCCCTATGTAGTTGGGTTTTTTTGATTTTCTATTGCTTCTTGATGGCATTGTTAGATTATAGTTTGATTGCTATGGAAGTGTCACTTTAATCCTCAATGGTATCACTTGAGTTTTCTTGGGGGATCATGTTTGAAATTTGGGTATAGGGACATAAAAGTGGATTGAAGAATGTGGTTATCTTATATGTATTATTAAATAATATAAAAACCAATTTCTTGATGCCTGATATGATGCAGAGACTAATGCACAATTAGAATGTGACAATCAACCATGTTTCCAAGTCGGGCACAATTCTGTTTCCCACTTTATTTTTCTATTTAGAAACCTCAATGCTTGTATTTATTAGTGTGTGAGGGAAATTTTAAAGTATTCAAGGCTAGTTTTGTGATATGTTGGCATCATTGGATTTCAATTGAGGCTTGTGTTATGCCTTTGTTTATATAATTTTACGTGTGGTGTGGAATCATTTGTGTGTGTGTGAAAATGAGATTTTAAGAGATTTTTTTCATATTTAAAATAATTATTTAGGGATTGTTTTTAAAATGATTTTGTTTCATAAAATGTTTTGAAATGATTGATTTTATTTTAAAATTCAGAAAGTTTTTTTAAGTATGATTTATTTTCTAATCAAATATGCATAATTTTATGAAAGTTTGGTTACCTATTTTAGAGGAAATGGGTTATTTCTAAATTGGATTTTGTGGCTTGTTTGGGGTTTTAACCATTATAATGTATTTAAAATGGGTAAATGAATTAAAATTATTTTAAATAGTAAGTGTTTATTTTTATTATGAAACTAGGAAGGGTTTTTATTTTTTAAACTGGTTAGTTTTTGTTTTGAAATTAGTTTTGGAAATGTTTTAAATTGACCAAGTTGAGTGAGGGCTTGCAGGTGGAATTATAAAATAGTTTCTATTTAATTTTTAGTGAAATGGGGATCAATTTTAATAGCACCTTGATTTTCAAAGTGGGTTTTTGGGAATCTATCATGGAGATCATCATTTTAAAAATGTCTTGCTTTAAAAAAACCTTGATTGTTTTAGTCAAGTGTGTGATTTGATTTTTCCCATGTTTGATTTTGGTATTGATTAATGTGAGTTGATTTTTCCTTCATGTGATTTTGGAACTGCTTGATATGCTTTATGATACATGATTGGGTTGAGATCATGTCTCATTTTGTTTAGTGTAAGCCTCATACAAAGGTATGATGAGGAAGTATAATGTTTTTCTTTGGGGTCATTCCTTCTTCTGGTTTTCAAACTATCCAGGATCCTAATGGAGTGGAAAGTGTTGTATTCTTCTCTAAATGGCGTGTCTTGGAGATTTTAAAGAAAATAGTGGTTTAGTGAGTTTTCTTGGGAATAGTTTAAGCCAACTAGATTAGGTGGCGAGCCCCAATTTTATGGTTTGACTAATGAGGGTGATTTTTCTTGGAGATGCTTGTGTGAGGTCTAGTTTGGGATGGATGTTTGATCAATATTGGAGGTGTTTGAGGTTGATAGAGTGTCCATAAATTTTTGTATCCTTAAAATTATTGGTTTTTTTCTCTTTTGTATGATGAACCATTTTGAGAATTTATGATAATTGATTTTGGAGATGTTTTGTCTTAAGAAATACTTTTCCTAGTGTTTTCTTAAGTGCCTCTTTGGTCACCCTATATGAGCGGTAATTGTTTTGGAAATTTTTATGCCTCATTTTATGATAATTTTTTTTATTTCACTTGTATTTTTTGGACCATTCCATGGGGTTTTTATTTTTTTTAGACATTCATAAAACCTAGGGTTCTTGTATGGGTACCTAAGGGTGTAGTTTTATTTTCTGTTAGACTGTGGGTGCATACGAGTTGTGTTTTTTATTGAAATAACCAAGGGATGGTATTATTTGGATGTAGATATAAAAAACCTCTTATAAAACTTATTTACCTAAGGTTAGATTTGTTTTGTTTCTTAAAAATACATATTCTAGTTGATATTCTCCTTGGTTTTGGGATACCATGGGTTTGGTGATATGGTTTTGTGGTCCTTTGGGATATTCTTTGGTCTAGTTCCTCCATTGGTTATTTTTGAGCTAGTTATTTGTGGTTAGTGGTGAATAAAAGTTCTTGGTAATTCCCTTTATAGATTTTAGGAATGTGGTTTCTCAATGATATCCTCTTATTTTTTGGAAAAGTGGTTGTCACCTATTCCATTATTGTAGATTAATTATAAATAAAAGGGAGACCTATATTAGGTATCTACTTTCTTAGAGCCTATATTTGAATTGTTTTTAATTAGTTATTATAGAGAAAGTTTAGTGTTATTTTAGGATTTGTATGTTTGTTTGAGGATTTCCATTTTTCCTTGAGGGTTTTTTTAGAGTTCGTCTCTAGTTGACCTCTACTTGGACCTGAGACTTTCTGGGGTCAAAAAGTGTCATGGTTGGGAAAATTGTGATAACCACCATGTCACTATGGTGTTTTATATATTATATTATTTGATTTTAGGGAATTTTGAGTTTATTATAATTTTAAACATGAAACATGAAAATTTTAGAGTTTTTATTACTGTGAATGGTTTTCACACACAATATAGAGGGAACTATGTGTTTACCCTTACTTCATGTACTTTTCAATTAATTTTATTCTATGCTTAGTTGGTATATATAGGGGGAACATGTTTGAGTCTAAATTTTATAGATCCTAGGGGAAATTGTGTGGTACATTTGGTGTGTAAGGGTGAGGTAACATGACTTGAAAATGATTTGGTAAAATATATGAATCATATATGTAATTTGACAGTTCCATTTAGAATGGTTGGTACATGATTTGTACAAACATTCAGAGTAATATATAATTTTTGTGAGTGGGCCATGGTCTATAAAATTACACCACTGCAAATCGGTCCTTTAACAGTGGCAGTAAAAGGGCTTTATCAACACTATAGAAGCATTGATAATGTAAGTGATGTTAAAGGTTTAGATTTAACAATGATCATAAAAATCACTGATAAAGGCCCTAATTATAAATGGAATATTTTTTCATGCCCCGTTTATCATCACTCCCTCTTTATCAGCACTTCCCCCCATCCCACTTTATCAGTATTTCCCCCACCCCTTTATCAGTACTTTTGAACCAGGTGTCCTTTTTGACTCTAACACATATAAAATCGAATCTTGTGATGATATCTACACCTCTGTGATAAAAAAGAACCCTTGATCTTGTCTATTGGGGCTAAAAAATTCCCATAAGGCATCCAAAAGACCAGAACTTATGCTACAGGTATTCGTTAATGAAATATATATATTTTAAAATATAACCATTATCAATTCTAGTAAAAATGTACTGATTATTGGGGGGGTCTTTATCAGTTATTCTAAAAAAGAACTGATAAATACCACCCTTTTATCAGTACTTTTTTATAAGCGCTGATAAAGACCCCCCTTTATCAACACTTTTTTAGAAGCGCTGATAAATGCCCATTTTATCAGCACTTTTTTACTAGTTCTGATAAATAAGGGAATTTAATATAATTTTTTTACATGATATGATAAAGGTACCCCTTTAACGGTAATTTTTTTATCATTATTAAAGACCCCCTTTAACAGTGCTAGAAAAGTGATTTTAAAGACCCCCTTTAACAACACTTTTCTAATACTGAGAAAGGGGATTTTTAATAGTTCTTTTAGAGAGTGATGTTAAAAACCTATAACCAGATAAACCTAGTTTTTTAGTATTGTTACCTATATATAGTTTGTTAAACCATGTAGCCAAACTGTGCAATATTTCCAGATTCATTAAAAGTTATAATTTTCAAAAATTCCCCTACTCAATTTTAACCCTCCACCCTCATTTTTATCCCTCTCATTCGAATTGACTGGGATCACCTCCCCTGAGGGTCTCCACCATTCTTCCTTTTATTTTTAAGAACACCTATTTTGTTTCAAGTGTATTTTTCCATGGCAAGTCCCTCCGAACCCCTTCTTCTCTTATATTCCCTATTTCCCATGATTTCTAGATCCTCCCATGAACCCTAATATTTATGTTAACTGATTTAAGGTATATATTATGCTAAATCATGAGGAGTTTCTTGTATAGTAGTTTTAGAGGTCATGTATTATCTTGTTGGATCATTCTCCACCATGGGTGATGACTTCCGACTTATTTTCCATTGATTGAGGTAGGAGTTTCTTTGTTGTTACTTTGTATTAAACGACTTTTAATGCCTAATGTTTTTTAATGTTTTTAATTAAAATTATGTATATATATGAAAAATTAGGGGATTAGGTTACTTTAAATTAGTTTTAACCCTTGGAATGGGATGGTATTCTATTAAAAGTGTTTTTAAAAAATTCCCAAGTGGATTTTTAAAGATTGGGAGTGTTTTTAAAAGATACTCCTGATTCCATATTTGATTTCAAAATGGGAATTTTATATCAATTTATGTTTAAGAAAAATGTTTTTAGAAAAATTTTAATGTATATTAAATGTGTATTAGGTTTTTAAAGTAGTGATGAGCACTATATTTCAGTTTTTAAATTTTTTCTTGTCACCAGTTGATTTTCAAATTGATTATTTGAGGTGTTTAAATATTTTGAAACAATATAAAGGGTTTGTTTAATTTTTAAGGGTGTGTGTTAACCCCTGTGTATGGTATTCAAAAACGCTTTAAAACCTTGTTTGATTTCAAAGGTTATTTTAAGGGAAGTATGAGTTCCCATTTATGATTCAAAATGTTTTAATAAAATTTAGTCCCAAGAGTTGATTGGCACAAGTTTGAAATAGTGTGAGTTGGGATTGGAATTCTAACCATGTTTTGGAAAGAGTATCTTTTGTAATTTTATAATAAATGGGTTTTTATAAAAGGTTCAAGACACTCTTTATCCCCGTGTGATTATTGTTATGCCCATGGAATCTTGTGATCCCATTAGGTGATGTATTATATTGATTCATATTTATATGATGTTATGCTTTGATGTGGTTGGGGATGTTCTTGTGAGGGTGTAAGGAGTTGATGGATGAGTTATTTCAAATGATTTATATTTTAATTATGTAATGATTGATTGTGATCACCTCTACTTGAATTTTCAATGGAGTCCTAGGTAGATAGTTTGTAACTTGTAATAGAGAAAGCCTTAGTTTGTAGTAGCATGATTCTAAGGGAATATTTCCTAGATATACTCCATCATTTAATTTGAGAGGATAATGGGTTTTGTGAGATATATGTATTTTTAAAGTCTATAGTAGCATATGAGCTCCTGGTATGTTTATTCTTGATTAGTTTGAGGGGGGATACTGGGGATGTGGCCTGGTTTAGTAGCATTAACCTAGGTTGATTATCTAATTTAGGTACCTTATTACTATAGTCATAGGATGATTCCCATGACACTAGGTTCCTATTTTGGATTATTTTAGGGGATTATTACTTTTATTTTGATTGTATCTATTACTTATTATATTATTTCTTGGCACCTATGTAATTGTGGTCTATTTACTCACCTTATGAATTTAACATAGTGGTGACTTATTATCTACTTTATTCCTTATTTAATTTATGGATTTCCTTTTTAAATGTTTTGAAAAGGTATTTTTGAAAATTTTTTAAAATAAGAAGAGTGAAAGTGTGATTTTAAATTGCTTTAAAAATATTTTATTAATGAGTTTGAGGGGTGTTATTTAGATGTGAGAAGTCTTTTTTCATAGAGTTTTGGAGTGTTTTGATGAGAAAATGGAAATGGTTTGTTTTTAAATATTCAACATGCTTGGGTTTTATAAATTTGGTTGCATGGGTTTTAGATTTTTTAGGACACTATGCCTAGTTTTAACTGAAAATTATTTTTCAGATATGTTTTTGAAAACCACTTAGAATTTTGGGAACCACTTTTGAGTTTTGAAATGTGTATTTAAAAAATAGGTGTTTATGAAATGAATTTAAATTGGGATTTTAAAATAGTGGTTTGGACAATAGTTATTGTATAAGAAAAATTGTACTTCCAATTGATTGTTTTCATTTAATTAAAATAAATGAAAAATATTTTTCACATAATTTTGATGTGTTTCTTGTTTCTATATGAAAAATATTATGAAAAAATATATTTTTCTATTGTATTTCAAATCAGTATTTTAAGGATGTAATATGAAAGTGACTACATAAATTCAGTGGGTGGTGACCTACTAGGTTGCTTAGCTCATAATTATATTTTTATAGGTCCAGGTTCATTCCAATTTGTTTCTTTTCTACTTAGATTCCTGAGGGAGATATTTCATTTGTATGGTGACCATATGTCATGCAAAGGATTTCTAGAGTTAGGTTTGGGATTTTATTCACCTTTGAGTTTTTTATCAACATCTTTAGCCTATTATATTTTATATTCATATTTTTTCTGTATCTACTTCTGTTGTATTATATTTTATATAGAAGTTGTATCTTTTATATTGGAGTTTTTTTCTTATCTTCTATTGGATGATTTATGATTTTCTTTTTTTTACTTATTTATGTTTTTATATGAGTGGAAAATCATTCCAAAGTTATATTCTATGATGTCCAGTCACTAGTTTCCAAACCATGGGGATTTGAAATTCCATTAGATCCATGTGGTGGTTTGGGTTAGAAGCCATATTAGATAAAACCTCAGGCCTATTCGTTATTTCTCTATAGATACAAGTTTTCATAATAAAATTGAACACAATAAGTGTTAGTTGGAGGAATTTTACAGAGACACATACTACACAGGAAGGTTAAGACCATAGTAGTGTTTTTATATTCACCATAATGGATTAAATATATTATTATATAATAATAAATAAATCTTTCAAGTAGAAATAAGTTGCAACTATCTATGATAAAAAAGTTCCTATAAATCAAAAATGGATTCCATGTACCAAGATTAATTTTTTATTTTAGTGGTTGATGTAAATCCATTGGTGGGTATTAAATAGAAACTATATGTGGATGTTAAAAGAAAGATACCAATAAGTATTGAATAATTATACCAAATAGAAATTCTTAAATCCATTTTAATTATACTTATCGTAGCTACTATGATCATTATATTAAGCATCAGATGTCAAGGACACCTCCCTTATAGGTAACTTTATGAAAAATTACTGTATAATAAGACTATAAGCTTCGGTGACATAAAATAATTCCAATATTCAATGAAATTTTCAAGGATCCATTTATGGGTAAAAAAAGTACAATGACCATAGTATATTTATTTGAAATGAAATGTTTCCTGGTGTCTACATGAGGTTAGTGGGGGTGATAGAGTTTTCCAAGAAAAATATGTTGGAAAACATATAGTAAATAAGTAATTAGTCTTATTTTAATTAAGAATAATGTTAATTTATATAAAATTAATTAATTTGGAATCCGAGTTCTAGTTAAAATGATCTACTAGATTAGATTAAGGGGTTTCTTAATCTAGGCCATAATACACAGTTGACATGGTATTTAAAAATAATAGATAGAGAAATTCAATCAAATTTTTTCTAGTATCACATGGTATTATTATGATGAATAGTTAATATATTCCTAAGAGTACTTTAGAAAATTATCTCACATTCCATGATATATACTTATGTTTTTTCTTACTTATGTGAAAATCATAAAATGAAAATATCAAATAAGATTAAGAGAACTGCATAGGTTGATAGTTAGAACTATCCTATAGTGATTGAGAAAAAAAAATATGAGTTCTTGGTAATTATAGAAATGGTAAAAACAAATTTAAGGGGATATAAAATTAGTATTCTTTATATAAATTTGACCTGGAATCATAATAATGATAATTTAATATAAAAGGTTAAATATTATTACAACTATTAATTATCATATCTATATTTGACCTAGTATGTTGTGGCTTATAATGTGACTTAAAAAACAAGTTTAGTAATGATATATTATATATTACCAAGATAGTAATATTCAATCATATTATGATGAATTTTAAATAAGTTATTATCCAATATGTTAGGGTTAGTAGAGGAAAAATGGTACATATATATTTGGTGATATTTTCTCATGATGGATTTTCTCAGATAGATGTGGTTGAAATAAATAAAACAATTATGGGTAGTATGGTGGGATCCATAAATATAATCATATATTAAAAAAAGTATGTTTATCATGTAAGGATAAACTATTAAATAGTTATTAGTTGGCTATAGTAAAATTATAATTTTATTGGAGTTGGTTTTCTAGAACCAAAAACTTTAATCTTCTGATTACTAGAATATTCATAATCTTGAGTACTAATTAATATCTTATCACATGATGATTTTTCTTCCATGCGAAAGCTATGTGATAATGTCTTAAGGGTACTTGTCACACCAAAAGTCCTTGAAAATTAGTTTCTATAATGAGAAACTTAATGTGAAATGATAGAATTATTAAATACATGTTTTATGATCAGATGAAATTGTGTAACAAGACACATATAATACAGGCTATTAGGAGTAGGGGGATTTTAAGACATTGCGGCTTATTTTCATAAATTTCGTCATTAGTAAAATCTCCAAGAGAAGAAGGTTATAAGAATTTGACTTGCTAGTAAGAAATCAAAATTTATATGTGTCATTGGATATTCTTATTTTTGTATCTGTGTAACGGTACCTAGAATTTAATATTATTATTAATTCATATCATGAGTCATGTACATTGATGTATTGATGAAAACCGTGATAAAATATTCTCATGGTGAGGTAGGATATGTTGTGTGCATCATGAGTGATATTTCATTAGTGAATAATATGAGAAATTAATTTTACCCCTGATTATTTAATAAAAGTTGATATATTAGGCGATTGGATGATAATGTAACTACCTAATTAAGTTTATGTACATGGTGTTATATTAGAAAGTTCATTTCTATAAATTCAAAGAAAGAGACATCAAGAACAAAGGTTAATGACGCTGGCATGTGACCTACTTGATTAGAGATATTAAGATAAAGATATTATATTACACAATGTACGTTCATATGGGATTGTATGTCATTAAGATATTAAATTATTCCTATATGGGTTTCTTGACATATTTCTAGATTCTACCCGTGTACTTTAGGTTTTTCTTCCTAATTCTACTAAGAAATGGACCTATAGGATCACACACTAAGTATATTTAGAACCTTAATTAAATTTAATATGCATTTAAAATGTTAAATAAATATTATTACCATACATGGTTTAATAATTATTCATGTTTATATTGATCACAAATATTCAATCATCAGTTATTCAAGAGAATATATGTGAATTGAATATTTAAAAAATATTTATTCTCTATTTTAGTGAATATATTATTTATTTGTTTATTATAAAATAATCCAGTGATATTTATTTATTTAAATAAATAGTCATTATTTATAGTTCAATAGGTACCAAAGTGGGAATATGGGATGAGTTTATGGTTGATTGAAAATGATATATTAAATATCATTTCAATAAATATTAATTTACTTATTCAAGAAATGATATTTATTTATCCATGAGTTTATCACATGTTAAGTAAATAATAATAATAATAATATTATTTATATATGTTGTTCAATGGGGATTAAGATAATTATAAGGGCCCATATGAAATTATTATTTCTAACCCTCGATCTATTTAAACCCAATTATATCATTATCAACCCTAATTATCGTGTGCTTAATGAAAGTCTAGAGATAATTATTCCAAGACCTAGAGAGATATTGTTATAGAATGCTCTCAAGATTTTAGAGCAATTTTCCTCCTATGACCTCTTAACTCTAGATAGAACTAGAAGAATACTTCCAATATTGAAAAAATTCTTGTGGTGATCATCAACGAACTAATTAAGCATTATAATCTTCAATATTAGTATCTAGGTATTTATATGGTGATGTTTGGATGGTCATGGTGTATGTGTGGATCACTAATAGAGGTATTTTACCCTTTAATCCTCTAACTCAGTGAAGGAATGACATGAAGTTTTCATCTATTTATTGAACAAAAAAATAAATATGAAGAATTTGGGAAATTTCCATTGTTGATCATGTGTCCAACTGGTTCCACTACACCCCGAAATCTTTGGTTATTGGAGTTTGTGCATTGAATTTCATAGTTGATTTTATTTAGTATATACCTTGAGTTTTATGGATGATGTTATTTATTTTGTGCATTTAGTTTCACAAGTTTAATATTGTTACAGTTTATGAATTTAGTTTCATGAGATTTTGATACTGTTATTGATGTCATTTATTAGTTTTGTGAGGTATTAGACATGAGTTTAGTAAAATAACACTTGGATGTGGGTAACTTATCATTAATGATGAGGTGAAGTAGTGGAAAACCCTCAATTGGGTATGAGGAAATTCTCAGTAATAATAATGTTGGATTTATGGGTATTCAGTCCATACATGAGTTGGTAATACCCATTATAGGATATCACACTTGGTCTAAGGGTTCCCTCAAGTTTAGTGGTAAAAATGGGTGTTTGGGTTGGTTTTAAAAATGTGTAATTGATATTGGGACACAATTTTCTATAAGTATGTTTATGGTTGACATATGGATTTCATATTATGATTTACAAATGTCACGTGGTTTCTTATAACTATATTGATTGCTAAGTGCTTTCAAATGGTTTTATAAACTATCACGTGTTGGTGCATGTTTTATAAAATAAATTTGTATCTTGGTTGGTTTTAACATGAATAAGATGCATGGTAAGTTTAGAGTAAATCCTACCATTTCTTATACTCACCCCCTACATGGAAATTTTAGTTCCTATACAGATGATATTTATTGAGTTAAAGGTTACTTGGTCATTTATTTGTTGGATTGGACTAAGTAGAGGTGGTAGTCTAGTAGAGGCTAGTAGAGGACGGGTCAACGATGTTAGCCAGGTCTCTTATACCAAGTTTTATTTTTTACTATAGAGTTTTTTTATCATTATTGTATTTTTTATATTTGTGGTATGTATACATATATATTTATGGTATTCCACTGTGTATCATGTTTTATAGGTATGTGGTTGGTGGTTGTGGCATGTATACACCATTCCACAAGGTTTATATTAATGTTTTTATTATTTGTCAAGAAATTCATGATTGGGGGATGAATGAAAGGTTCAAGTAGTATTCTAAATCAACTTGGGGTTGGGTTTGAGAATCCATCCTGGGTTGTTATGTTACATAATCCCTATATAAAATGATCCAAACTAAAAATCCTAAATAATTGGGAAAAAAATAAAAAGATCCCTGACTCTAGAACAAGTTGACACCCATAAACACCTTCAAATAAGTAATAAATACCCCAAAACATTACCATTATCACTATGAAACCACAAAATACCTCCACTGCAACTGAAGAAGATTCCTCCCAGATCCACCAACAATACAGTGTTGTGATGGAAACTAAAAATTTCTGAAATCCATTAAGAACCTAACTTGTGGAATACAGTTTGAATGTTACAAAATGGAAGAATCCTATGTTAATTTTTGGATGAAGGAACTATGCTCTAATGTCTCATAATGAATCAACTTAAACTCAACTGATCTTATGAAACACTCACAAAAGTAGAATAAAATAACTCACACTCACACATAACAAAAAATTGATTAACATGGTTCAAAATTAGTTCTAATCCATAGAGAGATATCATTGATTTTATTAATTCCTTAATAAGATTAAAACATTACTTTATTATAAGTAAAAAACTGATCCCACCCCACTATTTATAGTAGGTCCCAATCGATTCCTCTGGTGGAACCACCTTTTGATCTTTACGGATGACCCTCTTCTTAGTCAAAGACACCAAAAGATTTACTACCTCAACCCCTAATTCTTGGTGACTTATACAATCATACTGGTTACTCTTATATAAACCCTTGAAACCTGATGAGTTGTTCTTACATATTTATCTAAGTTACTAATTTTCTAGTCAATTCTTATTCCATACTTTCCATCATCCAGAGTCAGTTTCTTCCACTAATTCTGCCAGCTCTAGCTTCTGCATCTACTCCCTTTTCTACTTATACTCTAGAGTACAATGTAAATTTCCCTAGAACTACTATACTTACATAATCTAGGTTCTAAATTGTAACTTATAGAAATATCCATTTTGTAAGGTTCATCACTTTACCAAAGAATAGTTTTCACACAACAACCCAATAATATCCCATTTTAGAATTGTTTTCTCAATTTCACCACTAACTCCTTGGACCACATCAGAAAAATAAACCTTCCTTCCTCCCCTTACCTAAAAACATTTAGTGATCCTCTCTTCCTTTTTATTTTGGTCACCCTAGTCTCACTAAAGAATAACACTACCTCTGACTTTCCCTAACTATGTTCTTTGTTAGAACATCAGCCATATTCTAACATCCACCTATCTTCCATAGCTCAAAAACTTTATCTTACACAAGATTATAGATGAAGTGATATTTCAAATGAATGTTTTATATCCTTGAGTAAAACACTATTTTTTTTCAAGATTTATCACACTCTAACTATCATAGAAGAAAATTATATTCCCTTAATTCTTTATGAGATACTCCAATAAACCCTTTAACCATATCATATCCTTAATTTCATTTCCATATTATACTATATTTCTATGGTATATAGTGAATATTCCAACTGTAGACCTGAAATAAAAATTATAGTAGTTTATCCATAGCTAAACATGAATCCCATGGTACTTATACAAGTGTTTTTGTCTTTGTATCCTCCAAATTTCATGTAAATATACACTTTAAATAAACCATTCATTCCAAAACATAAGGCAAGACTTTCCAATACTTTGAGACACTGAATTATCCACTTTAACATCTCTCAGTGCTCCTTTATCATATTTTCCATGAATCTACTAAAATTAACACCACTTGATAAATGTTTTTACTTGTATAGAATAAATAAAACTTCTTACCATTGACTCATAAGGAATATTTTCCATGTACTTAACCTTTTCTTCCATTCAGAGTGCCTTCGATTTTGATAGGTTGAAATGTATCGATAATGGGGGTAGATATAGGATTGGATCTGAAAATTTCAAATATATAAACTATATTCCAAATATATTCTGGTCGAGATAACATAAATGTTATATTCTTCCAGTTCCTCTAGATCCTCATCCCTAAATTCCATTTGGCTTCCCTAAGATCATTCACCTCAAACCTTCTAGATAACTTATAATTTAGATCTTTAATCTATTTCTTATAAAATCATGATAAGATATTTTCATCCACATAAAAGAGAATCATAATTATGCTTCTATAATTTAAGACCTTTTGGTATCCATAATGACCCACATTTCACTGGATGAACTTACATTCTTCCATAAAGGCATCAAAATTTTGGTTCCATTTCCCAGGTACTTACTTTAACCCATATAAACCCTTTTTGATCTTATACACTAGTATTATTTAAGATTCATGTAATCCTTATAGTTAACCCATATAAATTTTCTCCTCTAAATATCTATGATGGAAATCCATCTTCACATCTATTTTTTCAAGATATAGATCTTCTTCTGCAACTATTCCAAGTATCGTACAGATCATTGTGTGCTTAAAAACAGGAGAAAATATTTATAAGAAATACACTCCCTCCTTTTATTAAAATACTTTCATATTATCCTTTCCTCTTATAACTTCCAACCATCCTATTATTCCTTCAACTAATAGAACCATTTATTCTACAACTCCTTTTTCCCAATGAATTTGTTTAAATATCCCATATTCTTGAAGCATGAAAGGAGTATATATCCTCTTCCATTATCAACTCCCACTTTTTTACATCATCGAGACTTGAAACCTTCTTTAGGGTTTTAGGTTATATACCATACATAATAAATATATAATTAAAGTTAGATCCAAACATTTTCACTGATCTTTGGACTCCGGTAGACCACCTAAACTTCTAAGGCTACACACTTTCTAATACTAATTCTTCCTAAAATCATTAATGAGCTTCCAAAATCCATATGATTTCGGATAAATATATATTGATCTGAACCTCTAGAATCTAAAATCAATTAAAAAATCCACCTTCTATATTTTTAGGTTCTTTTGAAACATGAATGCTTTCTAAAATTTATAGAATTACATTTAGATCAACCTTAAAATGTTTCACCAATTATTTATTCTTAGTTTCATATTCTTCCAGTTTTTGATAATTCTATTGGATCTCTTCATTGAAGTAAACATTTATTCATTTTATAAACTTCTAGAGGTCATTATACCATCGACTAAATCCAAATACTTTATTATCATAACCCAAAAAGAAACAATATTGGGTCTTTTCTTCTAATTTTTCCTTTTTTATAGCATCAATATGAATATAAGAATTGTATCTAAATACTTTTAGGTGGGACACATTGAACTTTCTTCTAGTTTAACTTTCTTCCAAAATCTACTTTCTTAGTGGTGCATAAGGACTTTTATTTATGAGGATGCTTCACAATTCATATCTTCCACCCAAAACTCCTTAGGAAATTCTAAATGAATTCCCATGATTCTCTCTCTCTCTCACATAAAATCAAGTTTAAGAACTATTACACACTATTTTATTCTATTTTTCTTGGAAATATCTTCTCAAAATTAATTTATTTATTCTTTTAAGACCATTGGAACTCCCTGATTCAATATTTCCCACTATCATTGGATCTCAAACAATTAATTTAAACCAGTCTATATTTCCACCATGACTCTCCATCTAAAGATGGTTATGAAAACTTTGGACTTGTTCTTGAGAAATAACACACACACCTTCTGTTTTGCATCATCGATAAAGGTAAGAAAGTATAATGACCCTTCCCGAGAATGAAAAGATGAAGGTCCCTATATGTTTGTATGTACCAAGTCTAACTTATGGTTCTTTAGTATCTTAATTTTCATATTTAAGGACACCTTTTTCTTCTTCCCAAGGATAACTCTTTGTATGTTTCATTGTAACGACCCAATATTTTTGAGTAGTATATTAACTTACTCTTAATTATTTAATAAGATGTTAATGGTTAATGCAGAAAGAGGAGTCGATGGCTTCATCCAGTAGACTCGACCCTTATGAAGCCCACTTATCAGAGCTTGGGAAGGAGGTAGCATCTGTGGGCTTAGCTTTGGACCAAGCCCAAGCATAACTCCAGCGTGTCAACCTTGAACGGAAACGCCTACGGGAGAAGTTCAAGTTAGTAGAGATTACCACTAGGGCAATGTTATCTGAGCCTCCCTCAGATTCTCTCACCATAGCACACCTTACACTTAGGTCTTATGCCGGTGTTATACGGGGCTATGTGACGAGACCCTAACTTCCTTGTGTAATCCTTTCGGGTGAATAAATTGAGATCTCTTCCTTTAGTGATGTTTGTGGAATTTCTTTTGTCCGGATAATTTTAGGATATATTTTATTGATGAATTTTTGAAAAAGGGATATTTTAAAACATTTATTTAAACCCTAAATAATTAATGATGTGTAATGATTTTCAAAAAATGGTCTTCTACAAAAGTGTTCAGTAAGGAATTTGGAGTCTAAAAAGATCAACTTAATTTTTGATGAATAGTAAATTATGAATAGTGATTTTACGCTTAGGATTAGTAATGTGACCAAATGGATTAGTAATTTCAGTCAAAGAAAGTTTTAATATAATTTAGACACCTAGATTAACTAATGTGATTCAATAAAATGGGTAAATAACGGTTTCATAAATTATTAGTCAAGTATTAGTTTTTTCAGATGAATAGTGTTTTTTAATTAAAAATTTAATTAAAAATAATTAGAAAATTATTTTTATAAAAAGGACTTTATTTTTGAACCCAGAGCATTGATATTATGTTAAGGTAATTTTTGGGGATTTTTCTGAAAAAAATGAATTTTCGGTGAATGGTGTTTTTAATTAAAAATTTAATTAAAAATATTTAGAAAATTATTTTTATAAAATGGATTTCATTTTTGAAATCAAAGCATTGATATTTGGTTAAGGTGAAATTTTGGGATTATTCTGAAAAAGTTGAATTTTCGATGAATAGTGAAAGTATAGTTTTTAAGTTACGTGTGTTTAATGACATCATTAAATGATGTATTAAGTATGTAATCAATATGGTCGACTTATGAATAGTAATATAAGGTATGATGTGTCCCAAGTGGCCAATACCATGGGAAAATACCATGGGCAAGCCCATGGTTTTTCCAAAACCACTAATGAGGTGTCCCTTGGCCATTAATGCCTTGTCCCCTCACTTTCCCTATAAATACCCACCCTTTCCTCCTTTAGGTTTCACTCCAAACTCTCCCCCAACGAAGTTCTGGTCTCCTTACCTCCCAAGGAGTCCTACAAAGGTTCCCCCAAGCCCTCAAGGTCCAAAACATTGAGTTTCAAGAGTCACGTTTTAAGGTAAGGGATCCGACCTCTCTCTTTCTTTTCATGTAATCTCTTTTATGTCATTCCTTTTATGCTCCATGCTATTATGTGATAGAATGTTATTTTATATTCCTCTTACTTCCCTTTCATGTTTATATGATGAGAGATCCCCTCTTACTCTCATCATTTCATTTTATGAAAGTTTAAGTGACGCCGTTAGGCTGCCGAATTTTTAAGGGATTCTTTCACCCTTCTCATTTTTCAAGTTCTATTTTCATGTCAAGTATTTCAAGTTCCTTTTTATTATGTTGGGGGTATGATCTCTATATCTATCATACTGATCTCTTATGATCATATGATGAGAGACCCTATTTGATCTTGTCAAATCTTTTTTTTATTGAAGTTTAACTGACGCCGTTAGGTTGCCAAATTTTCCTAAGAGAAATCTTATTTTTCATCTCAAAATGCCTCTCTCTTTTCTCAAAATTATTTTATGTCATAAAGTGAATACTCAAAGCTCTTATTTGTACAAGGGTATTCACATATATATCAGAATTTTCTATTTTAAATTCTGGGGCTTACATACATGAAACCCACTTCCCCTTTCCGTGGGTTTAAAGTGACATAAAGATCATGTCTTTAAAGCAGTTTTTAAAATGTTATGATTATGAAATGAAACCCATTTCTTTTATGCTATATGGACTGTTTATGAAATGATTGATGATGATATATGTGGCTCACATGATAATAAAGGAAAATTTAAGGGTGCGCCCTGATAGCGCTCCAATGCATTGGGTAAAGACTTAATCTCTAGAGATGACCATTTTAACGACGCCTTGGTGAATAACCTTGGTAATTTTTAATGCCACCTTGGGGATGGACCTTGGTGAAACGAAACGATTGTCAATATTAAATGTTGCAGCCACATCTTCAAGTTATGAAAAATGTTATTTTTATTATGATGTATCTCATGATTTCTTTCTCATGCCTTAAAATTCTTTTCATGTCCTTATTGAAGTATCTCAAGTTCACATGTAAAATGTTTCTCTTGTTTCCCTTACTGGGCCTTCTGCTCACCCTTTCTTTTGATGTATGTCCCCAGGTTATGGGATGCAGTAATGAACATAGGATGAACTAACGGAGAATCCTTTCAAGTGTTTAAGAAGAATGTTTTATGTTTTTTTTCATGTATTATGTTCCTTGTTTCCAAGACACTAAACCTTAACGATCCTCAGTTCCGTGTAATGAAATGAAAGTTATGTTATAAAAAGACGGGATGCTATAGTTGTTATCAAAGGATGGTTTAGTTATTTGTGGAAATTAGGATATAAAAACTTTAGGAAGAACCCTATAGAAAAGTTTAAATATAGGAAAACTTCCTATTATTTTGGTAAGTATTGAGTAAGTGGTTTATCAAACAAATACATCCATGTCTGGATACGAGCAGGTAGAGGCGGCTCTGGCACAAATGTACATAGGGGTAAAACCCAAAAACACCGCTTTGAGCTAGACTCAAAGGGGAACTGGTGCACGATAACGGGCATTGCTGCACTCTTGGTTACGACACTCCCGGGGGATATGTTTGGTTAATCACAAGCTTTTTATGAATCATTATGAAGGAATTATAGAAAAGTGTAATTGTTTAAGCATGAAGTCTTAGTTAAAAGATTCATAAATGAAATAAGTTTCTTACTAAGGTTTTATTCTTTTAGAAAATGGTAGGAAATAGGAGGAACCGTGCTGATGGTGACCGCAATGCACCATGTGCCGACGACCCTCCGATGGAAGCCGAAATGGAAACATTCATGAGAATGATGAACCAACTGACTCAAGTTATGATAATAACTTGAATCAAGCTGAGAGGCCGACCTCACCACGAAGGGAACAACACTCTGTTGAGTCCTTCATGCGTCAACGACCGCCAACATTCCGTGGATCTACTGACCCATTGGTTGTGGAACAATGGATAAGCTCCATTGAAAAGATCTTTTCTGTACTTCATTGTTCAGAACAAGAAAAAGTCACCCTTGCTGTTTACCGCCTAGAGGGAGAAGCTGATCAGTGGTGGTCACTGATCAAAAACACGAAGCCACGAGGAGAGATGGAAGCTATGGAGTGGGAAGAATTTCAGGGAATTTTCTTTAACAAGTATTTCCCTCGTTCCATGAGAATGAGAATGGAGAAAGAGTTTCTCGAGCTGAAGCAGAAGGAGAACGAATCTGTCGGAAGCTATGAGATGAACTTCAAAAGGCTTTCCCGTTATACCTCAAGCTTTGTCATGGAACCTAATGGGAAGGTTGATAGATTCTTTGGTGGACTACGACCTCATCTGCGGAAGAATCTAGCCAACAGGGACTATGATAGCTATGAAGAAATAGTTCGAAGTGCTATGAAAGTCGAGCTGGAGTTTGGTGAGACACAATGGTCTCATAAACCAAATGAAAAGAAGAGATCGTTGGAGCCTAGTTTAGGGAAGTTTTTTGATCAGGGAAGAGGTGTAAAGCAAATGCAACTTACCACATGCAATAAATATGGGAAGAATCATCTGGGGAACTGCTTGAACGGAAGTGGAAAGTGTTACAAGTGTGGAAGAGGATGCCATATTGCTCGGAATTGTCATAGTGAGGTGAAGCCTCAGCTTCCCAACACTAACGACAAAGGAAAGATGGTTCTGGCCCTACCCGAAGTCACATGCTTCAAGTGTGGACAGCTTGGGCACTTTTCTAACCAATGTCCAAATCCGAAGGCAGTGGAGGGGAATCACCATCAACCTCAGCAGAGGCCAAGGGAGAAAGGTCCTCCTTTCTCTATCACAACAACTGAAGTTGAAGTTACGAACGTTGTGGTATCAGGTACTCTTGTTGTCCTCTCAAAACTAGCAAGTACTTTATTTGATTCTGGTTCTACGCATTACTTTATTTCCTCCAAGTTTGCAAGGAATATAGAATCAATCCCCGAACTTCTAGAGGTAGAGTTGTCAGTCAAGACTCCAAGTGGGATTATCCTTGCATCAACAGTATTTAGAGACTCTAGTGTTTACTTTGGTGAGAACAATCTTATCGCAAATCTAGTAGTCATTCCCATGATGGAATTCGACATTATACTAGGGATGGACTTGCTCTCGAAGTATAATGCTAAGATCAAATGCAGAAGTAAGGAAATCTCAGTAGTCTTGAATGAACGACCTACAGTTATGTTCCGAGGAGAGATATCCCGAACTGATCCCTATCTAGAAGAACCTCCTATAGCTTTCTTTATGGAGTTAATCGGTGATGATGAAGAAGAAAAAGGGAGCATACAAATAGAAGATGTTCCGATTGTTCAAGAATACATGGATGTATTTCTTAAGGAGTTACCTGGACCTCCCCCAGAAAGAGAGGTAGAGTTATCCATTGAAGTCATACCTGGGTCTCAACCGATATCAAAGACTCCGTATAGAATGGAAAATGTGGAGCTAGAAGAGTTAAAGAAACAACTCCAAGACTTGTTGGAGAAGGGGTTTATCCGACCGAGTGTGTCTCCTTGGGGAGCACCAGTTCTCTTTGTGAAGAAGAAGGATGGATCAATACAGCTATGCATTGATTATAGAGAACTGAACGGGATCACAGTGAAGAACATATATCCTCTTCCAAGAATTGATGATTTATTTGACCAACTTCGCGGGGCTCAATTCTTCTCTAATATTGACCTTCGATCTGGTTATCATCAACTGAGGGTGAAGAAGGAAGATATTCCAAAGACTTCCTTCCGATCAAGATATGGGCATTATGAGTTTACTATTATGCCCTTCGGCTTGACTAATGCTCCTGCTATTTTCATGGATTTGATGAATAGAGTCTTTAAGGACTACCTTGATAACTTTGTGGTAGTTTTTATTGATGATATTTTTATATATTCAAAAAGTCACGAGGATCATGAAGATCATCTAAGGGTTATATTGAAAACTCTGTGGAAGGAGAGGCTCTTTGGGAAGTTCAGCAAGTGTGAGTTTTGGTTACAAAAAGTGGCTTTCTTGGGGCACATCATAACCAATGAAGGAATCTCGGTTGACCCTACAAAGACAATGGTTGTGGAGGAGTGGCCTCAACCCATGACAGTAACTAAGATTCGTAGTTTCCTTGGTTTAGTGGGATATTATAGGAGGTTTGTGAAAAACTTTTCATGGATTTCTAATCCACTAACCAAGTTGACTCGAAAAGGGGTTAAGTTCATCTGGACAAAGGAATGTGAGGAAAGTTTCCAAGAGATGAAGAAAAGATTGGTTACTGCACCTGTGTTACACTACCCTCTATCGGAGAAGGATTCATTATTTTTAGCGATGCATCTCTGAAAGGGCTTGGGTGCGTCCTCATGAAAAATGACAAGGTAATTTCTTATGCATCTCAACAGTTGAAGATTCATGAGAAGAATTATCCTACGCATGATCTAGAGCTGGCGGCAGTTGTTTTTTCTCTAAAGATATGGTGGCACTATCTTTATGGGGAGAAATGTGATATATACACTGACCACCAATGTCTAAAGTATATTTTCACACAGAAAGAATTGAACATGAGACAAAGGAGATGGTTGGAGCTTATTAAATACTATTATTGTTCAATTCATTATCACCCTGGAAGAGCAAACAAAGTCGCGGATGCGTTAAGCAGGAAATATCCTGTTGTTCTGGCAACAATGAGGATCCTAGGAGATCCCTTGATTAAAGATCTAGTAAAACTGGACATGGGAATTATAAGGAAAGGGAAATCATCAACCCTATCCCAAATGATTTCTCAACCTTCATTACTAGAGAAGATCAAGAAGGCTCAAAAAGAAGATCCTTTGATGCATGAGAAGTTGGAGGCTGTAAAATATGGGAAGTTCCCTGATTTCAATATTGATCAAGAAGGTGTATTGAAATTTCGTACAAGACTATGTGTTCCATCTATTCCGGAGGTAAAGAAAGAACTGAGGGATGAAGCTCATAGCTCTACTTTCTCTATACATCTGGGAAGCACTAAGATGTATAGAGACCTTCGTGATCATTATTGGTGGGATAACATGAAGAGGGAGATTGTTGATTACACTACAAGGTGCCTAGTGTGTCAGCAAGTAAAGGCAGAACGACAAATTCCTAAGGGGGTATTACAACCGCTACCCATACCAGTAAGGACGTGGGATAATATCACTACGGAATTTGTAACTGGTCTCCAGAAAACATCCAAAGGAAACAATGCGATATGGGTTATTGTGGACCGTCTCACCAAGACAAACCATTTTATCTCTATTCGGGAAGATTTCTCTCTGGATCAGCTTTCCAAGATATACGTGAAGGAAGTGGTAAGGCTGCATGGGGTACCACTATCCATCGTGTCTGATTGTGACCCAAGATTCACATCAAAATTCTGGAGAAGTCTTCAACATGCTCTGAATACTGAATTGAATTTTAGTACGGCCTATCATCCTCAAACTGATGGACAATCTGAAAGGACTATTCAGACACTCGAAGACATGCTGAGATTATGCTCAATGGAATTTAAAGGTGGATGGGATCAACACCTCCCATTAGTTGAGTTCTCCTATAACAACAGCTTCCATTCGAGTATTCAGATGGTACCCTATGAAGCTCTGTATGGAAACCGATGTAGAACTCCCACTTGTTGGGATGAAACTGGTGAGAGAAAGCTTCTTGGGCCTGATCTTGTGCAAGAGATGACAGAACAGGTTCATGCCATCCAACAACACATAAAGGCTGCTCAGAGTCGGCAGAAGAGCTATGCTGACAATCGTCGAAGGGACTTGGAGCTTGGTCTTGGTGACAAAGTCTTCCTTCGAACTTCTCCATGGAAGAGAGTCATGCGGTTTGGGAAGAAAGGGAAGATCAGCCCTAGGTACATTGGCCCCTATGAAATCCTTGATCGCATAGGAGCAGTGGCCTATCGTTTAGCACTTCCACCGAACCTAGCTCAAGTTCATGATGTCTTCCATGTATCTCTCTTGATGAAGTACATACCTGACCCTTCACATGTACTGAACCCAGAGGTGGTACAACTGGAACATGACCTCTCTTATGAGGAGTAGCCAGTGGAGATCTTGGACCGTAGAGACAAGGTCCTACGAAACAAGACTACCCACCTTGTGAAAGTGTGGTGGAGGAATCATAAATATGAAGAAGCGACTTGGGAGCCTGAGGAAACAATGAAGCAAAAGTACCCTCACCTTTTCGACTAAGCCTCAAGTATAAATTTCGGGGACGAAATTTCTTAAGGGGGGAAGAATGTAACGACCCAATATTTTTGAGTAGTATATTAACTCACTCTTAATGATTTAATAAGATGTTAATGGTTAATGCAGAAAGAGGAGTCGATGGCTTCATCCAGTAGACTCGACCCTTATAAAGCCCACTTATCAGAGCTTGGGAAGGAGGTAGCATCTGTGGGCTTCGCTTTGGACCAAGCCCAAGCCGAACTCCAACGTGTCAAGCTTGAACGGAAATGCCTACGGGAGAAGTTCAAGTTAGTAGAGATTACTACTAGGGCAATGTTATCTGAGCCTCCCTCAGATTCTCTCACCATAGCACACCTTACACTTAGGTCTTATGCCGGTGTTATAAGGGACTATGTGACGAGACCCTAGCTTCCTTGTGTAATCCTTTCGGGTGAATAAATTGAGATCTCTTCCTTTAGTGATGTTTGTGGAATTTCTTTTGTCCGGATAATTTTAGGATATATTTTATTGATGAATTTTTGAAAAAGGGATATTTTAAAACATTTATTTAAACCCTAAATAATTAATGATGTGTAATGATTTTCAAAAAATGGTCTTCTACAAAAGTGTTCAGTAAGGAATTTGGAGTCTAATAAGATCAACTTAATTTTTGATGAATTGTAAATTATGAATAGTGATTTTACGCTTAGGATTAGTAATGTGACCAAATGGATTAGTAATTTCAGTCAAAGAAAGTTTTAATATAATTTAGACACCTAGATTAAGTAATGTGATTCAATAAAATGGGTAAATAACGGTTTCATAAATTATTAGTCAAGTATTAGTTTTTTCGGATGAATAGTGTTTTTTAATTAAAAATTTAATTAAAAATAATTAGAAAATTATTTTTGTAAAAAGGACTTTATTTTTGAACGCAGAGCATCAATATTATGTTAAGGTAATTTTTGGGGATTTTTCTGAAAAAAAATGAATTTTCGGTGAATAGTGTTTTTAATTAAAAATTTAATTAAAAATATTTAGAAAATTATTTTTATAAAATGGATTTCATTTTTTAAATCAAAGCATTGATATTTGGTTAAGGTGAAATTTTGGGATTATTCTGAAAACGTTGAATTTTTGATGAATAGTGAAAGTATAGTTTTTAAGTTACGGGTGTTTAATGACATCATTAAATGATGTATTAAGTATGTAATCAATATGGTCGACTTATGAATAGTAATATAAGGTATGAGGTGTCCCAAGTGGCCAATACCAAGGGCAAATACCATGGTCAAGCCCATGGTTTTTCCAAAACCACTAATGAGGTGTCCTTTGGCCATTAATGCCTTGTCCCCTCACTTTCCCTATAAATACCCACCCTTTCCACCTTTAGTTTTCACTCCCAACTCTCCCCCAACGAAGTTATGGTCTCCTTACCTCCCAAGGAGTCCTCCCAAGGTTCCCTCAAGCCCTCAAGGTCCAAAACTTTGAGTTTCAAGAGTCACGTTTTAAGGTAAGGGATCCGACCCCTCTCTTTCTTTTCATGTAATCTCTTTTATGTCATTCCTTTTATGCTCCATGATATTATGTGAGAGGATATTATTTTATATTCCTCTTACTGCCCTTTAATGTTTATATGATGAGAGATCCCCTCTTACTCTCATCATTTCGTTTTATGAAAGTTTAAGTGACGCTGTTAGGCTGCCGAATTTTTAAGGGATTCTTTCACCCTTCTCATTTTTCAAGTTCTATTTTCATGTCAAGTATTTCAAGTTACTTTTTATTATGTTGGGGTATGATCTATATATCTATAATACTGATCTCTTATGATCATATGATGAGAGAACCTATTTGATCTTGTCAAATCTTTTTTTATTGAAGTTTAAGTGACGCCGTTATGCTGCCAAATTTTCCTAAGAGAAATCTTATTTTTCGTCTCAAAATACCTCTCTCTTTTCTCAAAATTATTTTATGTTATAAAGTGAATACTCAAAGCTATTATTTCTACAAGGGTATTAACATATATATCAAAATGTTCTATTTTAAATTCTGGGACTTACATACATGAAACCCACTTCCCCTTTCCGTGGGTTTAAAGTGACATAAAGATCATGTCTTTAAAGCAGTTTTTAAAACATTATGATTATGAAATGAAACCCATTTCTTTTTTGCTATATGAGTTGTTTATGAAATGATTTATGATGATATATGTGGATCACATGATAATAAAGTCAAATTTAAGGGTGCGCCCTGATAGCGCCTCAATGCATTGGGTAAAGACTTAATCTCTAGAGATGACCATTTTAACGACGCCTTGTTGAATAACCTTGGTAATTTTTAACGACACCTTGGGGATGGACCTTGGTGAAACGAAACGATTGTCAATATTAAATATTGCAGCCACATATTCAAGTTATGAAAAATGTTATTTTTATTATGATGTATCTCATGATTTCTTTCTCATGCCTTAAAGTTCTTTTCATGTCCTTATTGAAGTATCTCAAGTTCACATGTAAAATGTTTCTCTTGTTTCCCTGACTAGGACTTCTGCTCACCCTTTCTTTTGATGTATGTCCCCAGGTTATGGGATGCAGTAATGAACCTAGGATGAACTAACGGAGAAGCCTTTCAAGTGTTTAAGAAGAATGTTTTATGTTTTTTTTTCATGTATTATGTTCCTTGTTTCCAAGAAACTAAACCTTAACGATCCTCAGTTCCGTGTAATGAAATGAAAGTTATGTTATAAAAAGACGAGATGCTATAGTTGGTATCAAAGGATGGTTTAGTTATTTGTGGAAATTAGGATATAAAAACTTTAGGAAGAACCCTATAGAAAAGTTTAAATATAGGAAAACTTCCTAGTATTTTGGTAAGTATTGAGTAAGTGGTTTATCAAACAAATACATCCCTGTCTGGATACGAGAAGGTAGAGGAGGATCTGGAACAGATGTACATAGGGGTAAAACCCGAAAACACCACTTTGATCTAGACTCAAACGGGAACTGGTGCACGATAACGGACATTGCTGCACTCTTGGTTACGACACTCCCGGGGGATATGTTTGGTTAATCACAAGCTTTTTATGAATCATTATGAAGGAATTATAGAAAAGTGTAATTTTTTAAGCATGATGTCTTAGTTAAAAGATTCATAAATGAAATAAGTTTCTTACTAAGGTTTTATTCTTTTAGAAAATGGAGGGAAATAGGAGGAACCGTGCCGATGGTGACCGCAATGCACCATGTGCTGACGGCCCTCCAATGGAAGCCGGAATGGAAACATTCATGAGAATGATGAACCAACTGACTCAAGTTATGATAATAACTTGAATCAAGCTGAGAGGCCGACCTCACCACGAAGGGAACAACACTCTGTTGAGTGCTTCATGCATCAACGACCGCCAACATTCAGTGGATCTACTGACCCATTGGTTGAGGAACAATGGATAAGCTCCATTGAAAAGATCTTTTCTATACTTCATTGTTCAGAACAAGAAAAAGTCACCCTTGCTGTTTACCGCCTAGAGGGAGAAGCTGATCAGTGGTGGTCACTGATCAAAAACACGAAGCCACGAGGAGATATGGAAGCTATGAAGTGGGAAGAATTTTGTGGAATTTTCTTTAACAAGTATTTCCCTCGTTCCATGAGAACGAGAATGGAGAAAGAGTTTCTCGAGCTGAAGCAGAAGGAGAACGAATCTGTCGGAAGCTATGAGATGAACTTCAAAAGGCTTTCCCGTTATACCTCAAGCTTTGTCATGGACCCTAATGGGAAGGTTGATAGATTCTTTGGTGGACTATGACCTCATCTGCGGAAGAATCTAGCCAACAGGGACTATGATAGCTATGAAGAAATAGTTCGAAGTGCTATGAAAGTCGAGCTGGAGTTTGGTGAGACATAATGGTCTCATAAACCAAATGAAAAGAAGAGATCGTTGGAGCCCAGTTTAGGGAAGTTTTTTTGATCAGGTAAGAGGTGGAAAGCAAATGCAACTTACCACATGCAATAAATGTGGGAAGAATCATCTAGGGAACTGCTTGAACGGAAGTGGCAAGTGTTACAAGTGTGGAAGAGGAGGCCATATTTCTCGGAATTGTCATAGTGAGGTGAAGCCTCAGCTTCCCAACACTAACGACAGAGGAAATATGGTTTTGGCCCTACCCGAAGTCACATGCTTCAAGTGTGGACAGCTTGGGCACTTTTCTAACCAATGTCCAAATCTGAAGGCGGTGGAGGGGAATCACCAGCAACCTCAGTAGAGGCCAAGGGAGCAGGGTCCTGCTTTCGCTATCACAACAACTGAAGTTGAAGTTCCGAACGATGTGGTATCAGGTACTCTTATTGTCCTCTCAAAACTAGCAAGTACTTTATTTGATTATGGTTCTACGCATTCCTTTATTTCCTCCAAGTTTGCAAGGAATATAGAATCAATCCCCGAAATTCTAGAGGTAGAGTTGTCAGTCAAGACTCCAAGTGGGATTATCCTTGCATCAACAGTATTTAGATACTCTAGTGTTTACTTTGGTGAGCACAATCTTATCGCAAATCTAGTAGTCATTCCCATGATGGAATTCGACATTATACTAGGGATGGACTGGCTCTCAAAGTATAATGCTAAGATCAAATACAGAAGTAAGGAAATCTCAGTAGTCTTGAATGAACGACCTACAGTTATCTTCCGAGGAGAGATATCCCGAACTGATCCCTATCTAGAAGCACCTCCTATAGCTTTATTTATAGAGTTAATCGGTGATGATGAAGAAGAAAAAGGGAGAATACAAATAGAAGATGTTCCGATTGTTCAAGAATACATGGATGTATTTCTTAAGGAGTTACCTGGACCTCCCCCAGAAAGAGAGGTAGAGTTATCCATTGAACTCGTACCTGGGTCTCAACCGATATCAAAGACTCCGTATAGAATGGAAAATGTGGAGCTAGAAGAGTTAAAGAAACAACTCCAAGACTTGTTGGAGAAGGGGTTTATCTGACCGAGTGTGTCTCCTTGGGGAGCACCAGTTCTCTTTGTGAAGAAGAAGGATGGATCAATGCGGCTATGCATTGATTATAGAGAACTGAACGGGATCACAGTTAAGAACAAATATCCTCTTCCAAGAATTGATGATTTATTTGACCAACTTCACGGGGATCAATTCTTCTCTAAGATTGACCTTCGATCTGGTTATCATCAACTGAGGGTGAAAAAGGAAGATATTCCAAAGACTGCCTTCCGATCAAGATATGGGCATTATGAGTTTACTGTTATGCCCTTTGGCTTGACTAATGCTCCTGCTATTTTCATGGATTTGATGAATAAAGTCTCTAAGGACTACCTTGATAAATTTGTGGTAGTTTTTATTGATGATATTTTGATATATTCAAAAAGTCGTGAGGAGCATGAAGATCATCTAAGGGTTATATTGAAAACTCTGTGGAAGGAGAGGCTCTTTGGGAAGTTCAGCAAGTGTGAGTTTTGGTTACAACAAGTGGCTTTCTTGGGGCACATCGTAACCAATGAAGGAATCTCGGTTGACCCTACAAAGACAATGGTTGTGGAGGAGTGGCCTCAACCCACGACAGTAACTGAGATTCGTAGTTTCCTTGGTTTAGCGGGATATTATAAGAGGTTTGTGAAAAAAATTTCATGGATTTCTAATCCACTAACCAAGTTGACTCGAAAAGGGGTTAAGTTCATCTGGACAAAGGAATGTGAGGAAAGTTTCCAAGAGCTGAAGAAGAGATTGGTTACTGCACCTGTGTTACACTACCCTCTATCGGAGAAGGATTCATTATTTTTAGAGATGCATCTCTGAAAGGGCTTGGGTGCGTCCTCATGAAAAATGACAAGGTAATTGCTTATGCATCTCGACAGTTGAAGATTCATGAGCAGAATTATCCTACGCATGATCTAGAGCTGGCGGCAGTTGTTTTTTCTCTAAAGATATGGTGGCACTATCTTTATGGGGATAAATGTGATATATACACTGACCACCAATGTCTAAAGTATATTTTCACACAGAAATAATTGAACATGAGACAAAGGATATGGTTGGAGCTTATTAAATACTATTATTGTTCAATTCATTATCACCCTGTAAGAGCAAACAAAGTCGTGGATGCGTTAAGCAGGAAAGATCCTGTTGTTCTGGCAACAATGAGGATCCTAGGAGATCCCTTGATTAAAGATCTAGTAAAACTGGACATGGGAATTATAAGGAAAGGGACATCATCAACCCTATCCCAAATGATTTCTCAACCTTCATTACTAGAGAAGATCAAGAAGGCTCAAAAAGAAGATCCTTTGCTGCAGGAGAAGTTGTAGGCTGTAAAAGATGGGAAGTTCCCTGATTTCAATATTGATCAAGAAGTTGTATTGAAATTTCGTACAAGACTATGTGTTCCATCTATTCCGGAGGTAAAGAAAGAACTGATGGATGAAGATCATAGATCTACTTTCTCTATACATCCGGGAAGCACTAAGATGTACAGAGACCTTCGTGATCATTATTGGTGGGATAACATGAAGAGGGAGATTTCTGATTACACTACAAGGTGCCTCATGTGTCAGCAAGTAAAGGCAGAATGACAACTTCCTAAGGGGGTATTACAACCGCTACCCATACCAGTATGGAAGTGGGATAATATCACTATGGACTTTGTAACTGGTCTCCCGAAAACATCCAAAGGAAACAATGCGATATGGGTTATTGTGGACCATCTCACCAAGACAACCCATTTTATCTCTATTCGGGAAGATTTCTCTCTGGATCATCTTTCCAAGATATACGTGAAGGAAGTGGTAAGGCTGCATGGGGTACCACTATCCATCGTGTCTGATCGTGACCCAAGATTCACATCAAAATTCTGGAGAAGTCTTCAACATGCTCTGAATACTGAATTGAATTTTAGTACGGCCTATCATCCTCAAACTGATGGCCAATCTGAAAGGACTATTAAGACACTTGAAGACATGCTGAGATTATGCTCAATGGAATTTAAAGGTGGATGGGATCAACACCTCCCATTAGTTGAGTTCTCCTATAACAACAGCTTACATTCGAGTATTCAGATGGCACCCTATGAAGATCTGTATGGAAAGCGATGTATAACTCCCACTTGTTGGGATGAAACTGGTGAGAGAAAGCTTCTTGGGCCTAATCTTGTGCAAGAGATGAAAGAACAGGTTCATGCCATCCAACAACACATAAAGGCTGCTCAGAGTCGGCAGAAGAGCTATGCTAACAATCATCGAAGGGACTTGGAGTTTGGTCTTGGTGACAAAGTCTTCCTTCGAATTTCTCCATGGAAGAGAGTCATGCGGTTTGGGAAGAAAGGGAAGCTCAGCCCTAGGTACATTGGCCCCTATGAAATCCTTGATCGCATAGGAGCAGTGGCCTATCGTCTAGCACTTCCATCGAACCTAGCTCAAGTTCATGATGTCTTCCATGTATCTCTCTTGAGGAAGTACATACCCGACCCTTCACATGTACTGAACCCAGAGGTGGTACAAATGGAACATGACCTCTCTTATGAGGAGCAGCCAGTGGAGATCTTGGACCGTAGAGACAAGGTCCTACGAAACAAGACTACCCACCTTGTGAAAGTGTGGTGGAGGAATCATAAATATGAAGAAGCGACTTGGGAGCCTGAGGAAACAATGAAGCAAAAGTACCCTCACCTTTTTGACTAAGCCTCAAGTATAAATTCCGGGGACGAAATTTCTTAAGGGGGGAAGAATGTAACGACCCAATCTTTTTGAGTATTATATTAACTTACTCTTAATGATTTAATAAGATGTTAATGGTTAATGCAGAAAGAGGAGTCGATGGCTTCATCCAGTAGACTCGAACCTTATAAAGCCCACTTATCAGAGCTTGGGAAGGAGGTAGCATCTGTGGGCTTAGCTTTGGACCAAGCCCAAGCATAACTCCAGTGTGTCAACCTTGAACGGAAACGACTACGAGAGAAGTTCAAGTTAGTAGAGATTACTACTAGGGAAATGTTATCTGAGCCTCCCTCAGATTCTCTCACCATAGCACACCTTACACTTAGGTATTATGTCGGTGTTATAAGGGGCTATGTGACGAGACCCTAGCTTCCTTGTGTAATACTTTCGGGTGAATAAATTGAGATCTCTTCCTTTAGTGATGTTTGTGGAATTTCTTTTGTCCAGATAATTTTAGGATATATTTTATTGATGAATTTTTGAAAAAGGGATATTTTAAAACATTTATTTAAACCCTAAATAATTAATGATGTGTAATGATTTTCAAAAAATGGTCTTCTACAAAAGTGTTCAGTAAGGAATTTGGAGTCTAATAAGATCAACTTAATTTTTGATGAATAATAAATTATGAATAGTGATTTTACGCTTAGGATTAGTAATGTGACCAAATGGATTAGTAATTTCAGTCAAAGAAAGTTTTAATATAATTTAGACACCTAGATTAAGTAATGTGATTCAATAAAATGGGTAAATAACGGTTTCATAAATTATTAGTCAAGTATTAGTTTTTTCGGATGAATAGTGTTTTTTAATTAAAAATTTAATTAAAAATAATTAGAAAATTATTTTTATAAAAAGGACTTTATTTTTGAACCCAGAGCATCGATATTATGTTAAGGTAATTTTTGGGGATTTTTCTGAAAAAAATGAATTTTCGGTGAATACTGTTTTTAATTAAAAATTTAATTAAAAATATTTTGAAAAATATTTTTATAAAATGGATTTCATTTTTTAAATCAAAGCATTGATATTTGGTTAAGGTGAAATTTTGGGATTATTCTGAAAAAGTTGAATTTTCGATGAATAGTGAAAGTATAGTTTTTAAGTTACGGGTGTTTAATGACATCATTAAATGATGTATTAAGTATGTAATCAATATGGTCGACTTATGAATAGTAAGATAAGGTATGAGGTGTCCCAAGTGGCCAATACCGTGGGAAAATACCATGGGCAAGCCCATGGTTTTGCCAAAACCACTAATGAGGTGTCCCTTGGCCATTAATGCTTTGTCCCCTCACTTTCCCTATAAATACCCACCCTTTCCTCCTTTAGTTTTCACTCCCAACTCTCCCCCAACGAAGTTATGGTATCCTTACCTCCCAAGGAGTCCTCCCAAGGTTCCCCCAAGCCCTCAAGGTCCAAAACTTTGAGTTTCAAGAGTCACGTTTTAAGGTAAGGGATCCGACCTCTCTCTTTCTTTTCATGTAATCTCTTTTATGTCATTCCTTTTATGCTCCATGATATTATGTGAGAGGATGTTCTTTTATATTCCTCTTAATGACCTTTAATGTTTATATGATGAGAGATCCCCTCTTACTCTCATCATTTCGTTTTATGAAAGTTTAAGTGACGCTGTTAGGCTGCCGAATTTTTAAGGGATTCTTTCACCCTTCTCATTTTTCAAGTTCTATTTTCATGTCAAGTATTTCAAGTTCCTTTTTATTATGTTGGGGTATGATCTCTATATCTATCATACTGATCTCTTATGATCATATGATGAGAGACCCTATTTGATCTTTTCAAATCTTTTTTTTATTGAAGTTTAAGTGATGTCGTTAGGCTGCCAAATTTTCCTAAGAGAAATCTTATTTTTCGTCTCAAAATACCTCTCTCTTTTCTCAAAATTATTTTATGTTATAAAGTGAATAATCAAAGATCTTATTTCTACAAGGGTATTCACATATATATCAAAATGTTCTATTTTAAATTCTGGGACTTACATACATGAAACCCACTTCCCCTTTCCGTGGGTTTAAAGTGACATAAAGATCATGTCTTTAAAGCAGTTTTTAAAACGTTATGATTATGAAATGAAACCCATTTCTTTTATGCTATATGGGTTGTTTATGAAATGATTGATGATGATATATGTGGCTCACATGATAATAAATTCAAATTTAAGGGTGCTCCCTGATAGCGCTCCAATTCATTGGGTAAAGACTTAATCTCTAGAGATGACCATTTTAACGACGCCTTGGTGGATAACCTTGGTAATTTTTAACGACACCTTGGGGATGGACCTTGGTGAAACGAAACGATTGTCAATATTAAATGTTGCAGCCACATATTCAAGTTATGAAAAATGTTATTTTTATTATGATGTATCTCATGATTTCTTTCTCATTCCTTAAAGTTCTTTTCATGTCCTTATTGAAGTATCTCAAGTTCACATGTAAAATGTTTCTCTTGTTTCCCTTACTAGGCCTTCTGCTCACCCTTTCTTTTGATGTATGTCCCCAGGTTATGGGATGCAGTAATGAACCTAGGATGAACTAACGGAGAAGCCTTTCAAGTGTTTAAGAATAATGTTTTATGTTTTTTTTTCATGTATTATGTTCCTTGTTTCCAAGACACTAAACCTTAACGATCCTCAGTTCTGTGTAATGAAATGAAAGTTATGTTATAAAAAGACAGGATGCTATATTCTTACTCCAAATTATTGAGTTTTAGTATTCCCTTAGTATCCATAAATTTCATCCACTTCTCACCCATGTGACCTTAATGGTCATGGCACAACTACATGGTTCTAGAAGTTGTTGTTCTATAAAGTGATGTATCTTCTGAACTCTTAGTAAGATACAACATTCCATATTTCACTCCCTTGACCACCACTATTAAACCACATGTTATCTTTCAAACTTCTTTAGTAAATATTATATAGAAACCCACATCATCTAGATAACCAACAATAATTAAAATTTTCCTTAGCCTAGATATGAACCACACCCCTTGTAACTCTAATAAGTATTCACTCTTTATTTAGGAATTCTTTTCAACATTTCAAAATATAGCAATATTTTCATCATTCATGAGATTTACCTTGATGAATATTTTAAAAGAATAATTCTACATAATCCCTTTCTCATATTTTGAGTGAAATAAATATCTAGAATCAATAATAATTGACTCAAATGGACTAAAGAAACTTAGAAATAAACTAATTTCCTCCTTAACTTCTATATTTGAAGAATAAATTTTAAAATTATAATTTTTGGAATTAACCCTTCCATCTATCTAATATTTATTTAAGTTCTCATTATTCCCATTATTTCACCATATAAGTTCATTCTATGTTGATTTCCCTAAACTCTTCCATATTTTATTCTTTCCTTTTTTTTCTGTTTGGTTTTACATTTGAGTAGAACACCCCCTAACTTCTACAATAAACTATATTCATGTAGCTCCCTGGGATTCCTTCTTCCATATATCGTCATTTATGACTATATCCTAGATTTCATTGAACACTAAGTCAGTATTACCACTTGAATTAATTACAGTAGTAACGATCACATCATAATATTTTGGAAGCAATGAAATATGTTTCAAATATCACAATAAATCATCAAATATCACTCCCACCGATTAAATTTGACTTTGTATCATATTGAAGTCATCGAAATGTTCCACCAATAAATTTTCTTTCACATATTCATTTTGAATAGTGAACACATCATGATTTTTTTCATAGTAGTAATATTTTCATATTTCAGTGATCATGGACATTAGTCCCATAGTTTTCTTCACTTCTTAGATATCTAAGTGCTTGTTCTAGGATAATATAATCCAAAATAAAATAAAATATTTCCATTATTATATTTCATATTCTACTTTCTCTATTTCTTCCAGTTTTATCCCTGTCAATGGAAACTCAAGATCCTTCTTCTATAGATATTCTTTAATCTGGATCCTCCCGAATCAAAAGTATAATCCATTAAATTTTTAATATTGACTATAACTTATTCCAATTCCATTACTTTCAAATAAATAAAATCCCACTAAAATGAAAGCAATAAAGGTGATAAAAACATTCAGAGGTCTCTTTCTAAGATTTTATACCACTTTTTATATCAAAACCCCCAATTTTTTTGAACTCCCTCTGGAACCTCACTTGTGGAAAAAGGTTTGGATGTTCCAAAGCTAGAATTACTCAATGCAAAAATCTTGGAAAAGGAATTATACTATAATATATCACACTGAATCACTTTTAACTCATTAGATCTTTCAGAACACTCACACAAGTGAAAGAAAAAGAACCCACACTCACATAGAACAACATAAGGATTAACATGGTTTAAACTTAGTCTAACTCCATGGGATATACACTAATTATTTTATTAATCAATAAATAAGATCAAAAAATTAATCAATTACAAGTTAAGTAAATAATTGATCCTCACCACACTATTTATAGTAAGGAAAAAATAGTTGATTTGGAGGCATTACCTTATGATATTCTCAGAAAAACATCTTCTTAGTCAAATCCATTTAAAGATGAAACACATAAGCTCCTAATTATTTGTTAATATTTCAATAAATCTAGATACTCTTAAATATCCCTATTTAAACACATAAATTTATACTTATGTATTCATCAGAGTTACTCCTATGCAAGTCATTACTTCTTCTGCACATTATATCATCCAAACTTAGTTTATCACATTGATTTTTACAACTCCCGATTCCATTTTCACTCAATATTCCACTTATAGGATTCCATGGTATCACTATATTACTATAATCTTGGTTCTTAAGTGTACCTTCTATAAATAACCATTCTATAAGGTTCAACACTTAGCTAATTTTTTTTTCACACAACGACCCAACACACAGTTCATTCCATTAAAGGATGAATAAAACACAACAAATAAGAATCCATTGCAAATGAAACTATCATATATGGATGTTGTATAAGGACATAGACATTAACAATGGACCACTACTAGCCACTTTTGTTTCCTATTCTGCAATGCCCTAAGATTTTACTACATATAATTACTTTAAATAAATCTAATGTGTTTGATAGCTTGCTCCACACAAACGTCAAACTAAAATGTACAATGAAATAATGGATAGATATTTTTAAGAAAATTATAATAATAATAAAACTTATATTAAATAAAAATATATGACTTAATTAAAATCATTTACATTTAGAGGAAAAATAATTTAGCATTAAAAAGGATTGTTCTTAATCAAATTACTTTTTAAGTGTTTTAAATTTTATAATAATAAATTAAATTAAACACTTTTAAAATATTATTATATATAAGCTAATATATTAAAATTATTTAAATTATAAATTGATATGAAATAATATTAATAACACTTAAAAATATCATTTTTAATAAAAAGAGTTTTTATTTATATTTTTTTATTTAAAATATAAATTTATAAATTATGGAATTTTATTTTTACAAAATGAACTTAATTTTTGAATTTATAATGTAAAAATTTACAAAGTATGAATTTTTTAGATTTTTCTTAAAAGGTCAAATTTTGGGGTGAATAGTGAAAAATATTGATTTTGTAAATAATGTCACTTTTATGAAATTTTCATAATTTAAGAATGATTTTAAAGTTTATGAAACCTTTATTCTATAGAATATATATATATATATATAAATTAAAAAAAATTATTTAAAATAAAATATTTAATTTATAAAACCCATGTTTAAAATTTTGGAAACTTAAGTGATTTTACTCTAATAAAAACTATTTTAGTATATTTCTTTTCACTAAGTATCAAAAAGGTGAAAATCCATTTTGGATTGTTTTTAAAGATAAATAAATCTTATTTTTTAATAAGAAACTAATTAATTTCATATAAATTGACTACATTTTTAATTTTATCTTAATCACAATCTTTAGGCATAGAAATACACTTTTTCAAAAAATGATTTTTACATGTTATGTGTGCTAATATTAAAATAATTTTTTATCACCCTTAGAAATATTATTTTAAAAAATGGTTTTAATATTTGGAATCACTAGGTATAAATTATTCAATAAGTTACATTTTATTTTAAGATATTAAAATTAAATCTGGTAATAATTAATTACCATGATAAAAACAAAAAATGGTAAAAGTGAACAATATAAGAGTAAAATACTTAATAAAATGTTTAAAAAATGCGTGAAAATGCATATTTGAGGATATATAAACCTTAAACCTTCCCTATATACATTATTATACATTATTGGATCCATTTGACATTTGAATAGTGACTTGTTCTTTTTATTATTAGAAAAATGCCACTATGATCCCTTTTAAAAGGATCCATCACCACCCACTTCTCCTCACACCCCAAGCCTATTATTTTTGACCTAAATCTTCCCAAATAAATCCCCAAAACTAATATACAAATTCTTAAGGTTATTTTATTCTCAAAATTCTAATTCTAAAAGTCTTAATCCAATTTGAAAAGGATATATTTTAAAGAGTAAGGTAAAATTCTTAATTACCCCCTTTTCATTTATTTTACTTTATTTATTCTTTTACATCCTATGAATATAATCTAACCATGTTGAAAAATTAACATAATTATACTTAAATGTTATTATGTTTATGTTATAACCATTTTTTACCTTCCTCCCAACCATTTAGAATATGATAATTTTGCTTCTATTTTTTTACAGACTACCACCTTTATAAGCGACATGATCCGTTTTTCATAACCAAATTACATGGATGGTTAAATTGGGGTATTTAATTAATAAATATGATATTTAAAAAATTATTAATATTATAAAAATATAAACCAATTTCTACCTTCTTTAATTCCTTGTAAAACAAGAACAAAACCCGTGTGTACATGTAGATTACCACCTCCATGAAGCAATCTATTTCATTTTGAATATAGAATTTGATTATTTATCCAAATATATTAAAATATTATTCAAAAACTTAATACCATATAAATAACATCATTATACTTCTGTAATAACTATATCATGTGAAAATAATAACTTTCTTAACCACACTCACCCATCAGTTATAGCATGTTCCTGTTTGGGTCGGTTTAACCACCTATGTGAACATTGTTATAAATTTAGATCATTTAAGACTATGTGAAATTAACTACTAGTATTATTAGATATAAATTATCAAATAATATTATGTTTAGGGTTCTTGAAATTTATATTAATATTTAATTCATTTTTAATATTCCTGCATTATAATTCATGCACAAAACAAAAAAATTACAACATCTGATAATGAAAATAAGTGATAACTAACTAATTAATGTATAAAAAATGATTATAAAAAAATATTACAAAGTATTATATATATTAATAATGTTATTAAATTTGTTATTAAGATATTTTTTTTGTTATACATGAAGTTAGAGTGTGTTTGAATAAGATACAAGGTAAGGGTGTTTCATCTCAATTTTCTTTTCTTTGAGACATGTTTTTTATGAAATTAATTTCATTTAAATCAGGAGTATATATCCCATTGAATATATAATATCATGAATTAATTTTTATTAATTTCATTTTAAGTTCAATTTCAAGCTATCTCTTTCAAGGGTTTTATATTAAAATGTTCTTAAGTCATATGAGTTTTTAGACTAAACTTCTTTTCTTGAGTCATAATGATTCATCATTGAATATGGTTTTAAAAGATGATTTTATTATGTTACATGATGATATTTTAATTATTTTCCTTATTATTTTATTAGTAATTACATTTATGGATTTCTTTCTTCATAAAATTTGATGATGTTAAAAATAATTCCAATTCTCTCTAAATGAGATCTTTTTCTTCCATGTCCATATTTACTCTTACCACAAATATTATCCTTTATTATTTTAAAATAAAAATATATTTTCTTTCTAATAATATAAAAATTTCACTTTACATCTTTTCAAATGAAAAATTTATCACTCTCTTTATGATGTGAGTTTCAATAAAGGTATTTTCAAAATATTTAAAAGGATTTCCCTTTCAAGTTTATATTTTTATATTCCAATCCACATTGTTCAATGGAAAACTTTTTTTTTATTTCTAAAGGATCCATTATTAAAGACTATTTTTTAAAATAGAATTCATTAAAATCTTTCACTTCAACTTTTTGTAAAAATGACTTTTAAATGTGACCCATAACTTCTTCTTTTACGACCTTGTAAAAAATAGTTTCTAAAACATCTTTTACAATTTCTTTTCTATTATAAGAATTCCTATTTATGAAGATTATTCTCCATATTTCCAAGTTTTTTTTAAATTATTTTAATTTTAAATTATTTTTAAAAGAAAAGGAAATATTGTTTTATTTTTAAAAAGTAAAATTTTGATTTTAAAAATGAATTTTTGTTTTTTAAAATGGATTTTAAAGGCTTTTATTTCTAAGAAATAATACTTCAAGTGATTTTATGAACCGTCAAATAATGTTTTTGAAATTATATTTATCATATAATTTTTTTTTCTGGAAACCTTTTTTGGTTTTAAAGGATAATTTTTAAGTGTTTTATCAAGCTCAAAGTACTTGATTTTAAATAAAAAATTTCAAAGGATTTTTAAAGCCTTTCAAAAAAGTATATTTCCTCTTATCTTTCAAGTTATTTATAAAATGATCTTAAAAAAATATTTTTTATCTATGTAATCATACTTAATTTTACTTATGATATAGTGGAGATATTTTTAATCCACTATCCAACTTCTTTATCAGGATGGATTATGAAATGTTCAAGTAAAGTTTTTCAAGAAAGTTTTCCCGTTCCACGAGTTAATTAAGTGATGTTTGTTGTATGAATGTTTTTATGTTTTAATGGAACATATATGCATGGATGATTATTATTATGAAGGTATCTATCCTATATAACATTATAATTCATTTTGAAAATATTTAAATCTAATAAGATAATAATAATAAATGAGTAATGAGGATCTATCCACTATGGGATACAAGAAGTAATACCTGATCCACTATGAAGAACAAGAATTAATTTTAGATACACTACTAAAAATATGAAGTAATTCCCGATCCACTATATTAAAAAAATGTAATGACTATTACACTATAGGAAACATGACTTAAAGCCCGATCCACAATGGGAAATGAGAAGCAATGCCTGATCCACTATAAGAAACAATAAGTGATTTCTGATCCACTATGTTATGATTAATATGATTATTTTTATGAAACATTTTATGTTATATACCTATGATTATGATCCATGGATCATCATTATTATCTTACACTCTTATTTCATGGTTCATGTTTGTTTATTTGATATTACATGTTCTATTATCAAGACTTATAAATAAATCTTATTGTTTTATATTATATTTAATAGGACCTTTGTACCACACTCATGTTTACTCATATGATTATGATATAATCCTTTATGACATGATGATAAGTTTTACCTTATTGAGAATTTGATCTTACCCTCTCTTATGTTTCCATTCCTTGGGTAATAAATATGAGTATAACCTATGAGGATTTTATAAGGGTGTTTAGTGTGGTATTATTATAGAGAAAATTTTCATAAGTATCATAAAATAAGTTGCTTATATATATGATCCTCAAAGACACTAAAACTTCGGTTCATGATATTTTGTGATTATTTGGGATATTTAATGTTAACTTATGTTTTTTGTAAAATAAATATATGTTTATCTTGGTTCATATCACATGGTATCAAATACTATGTGTAAATTACATGTTTTTATCACTATACCTAGGAGTGAGATCTTGGTGCACCTCATGCACTCCCCAACCTAAATCCTTCCTCATACATATTTATTTGAACTGAAATCTGCCACTGTGTTATCACCATACCACCTCCACTATAGAAAAAAACTTTAGTAAATTTTTTTTATATGAATCCCTAAAAGCTACATAGAAAAAAACATAATAATATGCACCATAAAAAACCCTAGTCATTCGGTACAAATGTTACTTCCCATAATCTAGGAAAATTTCACCAATTTTTGTTGAGGGTGTAACCACAACCTCATAAAAAACATAAAAAAAACCATTAACTAAATACCTCCAAGGGATAAAATTGGCCTAGTAAACCCTCCTCACTGTACCATTGCCACCACAAAATGATGACCATAACCAAATAAGATTGCTGTATATCCCCACACACCATGGTCTCTATCAAAAAGGTACTGAGGATTCTTGGTTACTAAAGGATGATAGATCTGATGCAGTAATGGGGAAATCACCAACTGATTAGAGGAACAACATCAAAAAAGTTATTTTCATGAATACCCTAGAACTGAAGATTCCCCTAAGAGTTTACATAATTTAGAAACCCACTAAAATTAGATGCATCTAGAATATTAATTAATGTTATATGCCTTATAGAGTATAAATATAAAGTAATAACATCATGAAATGCATTATCCACCACCTCAATAAGCATAATTCTGATTGGACACAAATATAATTGAATATAGGCTATCCCAAAAGGCCATCAAAGTAACTTGTGAATACTGAGACTTATCAACCAAAGGTAATCACCAAAGAATCGATCACCAAAAATCATGTCAAATTCAAAACATATCAATTGAAGACAAGTACTATAGAATCAATTTCTAGAAATAATGATATAAAATAATAAACATGATATTGAAATAATAGAAAAAGAGAGGAATCAATGGAATCCAAGATATACTGAGTGACAATGATAAGAAATGAACCCTAGATGATAATTATAGAGGCATCCCAATATTAAATTATCCCACACGTTTAGATCATCACTGGGAAATCAAGGAAGAAATGAATAAGGACGATTCAAGTCATAAAACCCACAATACCCACCGTTATTATTATGTTAGACATATTTTTAATTGATAGGTTAATTTCACATCTCATATGCATTATTTTTTTTGTGTTAATCCAATAAAAATCCATTCCAAAATTGAAAGGAATTGGATTTATATTAAATAGATAAATATTACGTAGACTATAAACTTATAATTATCATTAATGATATTTATTATTGCGTGTTTAATAAAAATACTATGTAGAAAATGTAAATAATGTGCCTCCTCAAGTGATTCAATAACTATATAAATCTTGGATAAAATATGAAGGATCTTTCAAACAATCATGGTATACTAGAACCTCAAAATAAAATAGTGAATGAAAGAAGAAAAGGGATTCATTTAGGAGTTCCAATAAAATCAGGTGTATCGTAATATGATACTTGGGTCATTTTATATGTAATTAACTCATTAATTAGAGAAGATCCAAATTACACTAATGATTCTCAAGCACTTTGAGTTATAATATTTTAATATGGTAATTGTTAAAGTACACTGTTAATGAACTAAAAACTTCATAAAGATCAGACTGTATTAATATTTAATTAAAACAAGTTTATAATTCCTTCAGCACATAAACAATTATTTGGGCACTTAATAAATTATAAATTAGGTAAATAAGTTTGGATACTAAATGATAATATCATACATTTCGTTCAAATTACAATTTTTTATAGTATTATTATGATTATATTGTACTATATGATATATGGTTAAAATAATTTTCACCATTATGTATTTAGATAATAACTCTAATAATATCATATTTTCATTAACTATTTATAGAATTTTTGATCTATCACATTACGTCATAATATATGTGATAAGTTTTGAAACCATATAAAAATTCATTTGGATAATAAGATATCACATAATCTTTATTATATTTTAGAAATTCATTTTTTTTGTAAAAAAAATCTTATTTACTTAACCATATGTGTGACTCTAGGAGACTTTATTAAATTAAAAATGATTATGAATTCTTAATTAATAACCATAAGTAATGATTAATATCTTGAAAAATTTCATTGTCACTAAAGTTTCAAATGATTTTATTATTACCTTCACCAAACACGTGTATCTTTACACAATCACATGTATACACATGTAATCCATTCATCCATTTCATGAAGTATAACAACAAGAAAACGTTTAACTCATTTATTCTAAATTCGCAAAGTATTTATACCAAAATGGAATAAAACATCATATTTTATTCACCCAATTAGATGATACCATCACATCTCACTCAACTAAGAATGATAATGAATTTTATAATTATAGTAATCATAGATTATATACATATATATTATACCAATTTATCATAAATATATATAATAAAAGAAGTGTTTCACACACCCCATAACACAAAAGGTCAAGTGTATTTATATATTAACTATATATTACATATTAAATTCATATAAATATATAATAAACAATTAAATCCTCCATAAAAACCTTCCAATGAACTAATCATAAATATCTAACTATATGAGAAATCTTGGGGACACACATAAATAAAGGAAAGGTGAGATAACAACCGAGTATGGAAAAACATAGTTAACATGAAATGATGAATCAAAATAAAGTACAAGTGTGATCATGAGGTTTATCATAAAATCATGAACATATAATAAATATGGATCATTATATGCATAACATTTCATTAAAATAATGTTTTAGTTTTAATGTAATTTAAGATAACTTTTAACCTTTATTAGTCTAATTGTTAGGTATATGTTATATATTTATAAATATTAGTATTATAACTCCATTATAGTGTTATCTTGCCAATTTTATTTTTTTAGAGTTTTAATTTTAATTAGGATACTCTAAAATTTTTATTTATTAATTTTTCTAAGAAATAGAAAACCACAACATGATGAGGAAGAAACCACACCATGGTGGTTGCGTGAGATTGAAAAAAGAAGAATTCAAATGATACTATGATGTAGTGTCCTATCCCATGGAAATAAAATATGATGCATGTGAAAATGGAAAACCATGGTTTAAAACTATCTTATTGTTGGATTTTCTATTTCTTGATTTAGAAAACTAAGTCATGGTTTATAGGAATGATAATCAATAAATATGAAATGAAACCAAGGGAAATAACACACTAGAATTACATTGATCATAACAAACATAACAGACCTTAATGTAACCATTTTGTAGAGTCCTTGGTTTCCATAATCCTCTAATTTGTGGTTTTGAGGTGTTAGAGGTAGAAAAATAGTGTTTGGAGGTTGTTTAAAGGAGATGATATGAGTTTTTTTAGAATTTATGGGAAACCATTATAATGATAGGGGGTTTTCCTGCTTGGGAGACCTATCTCATTTTTATGTTTTAGATACCTAAGCCTTGCGAAGGGTAAAAAATTCATTTTACTTTATATAATGAACTCATAAAGTTTTTTTAGTGGTTGCACCGTTTGCGGAATACAATGTTTACTCTAGGGTAATAATTTAGTGAGATTCCATATCAGGTGATTTATTAAGAGTATTAAATATTTATTAAAAAATATTAATTATTTCTATGGGTTTGGATGATGATATCACCTAAACAAATCTCTAGATGGGAATTTTGACTTCATAGTTGAATATAGAACTATGGGGTTTTACCTAGGAGAGGAAAATTTTCTGGTTGGGTTCTGGGGTTGATCCCATTTAATAGGTATTCCATTTAATTTAAGTATAGGTATTAAATTACCATAACCCTATTCTCCACCTTATGAATACATGAGGTCACTCCTCCCCTTCCCTATTGTTTATAAGGATCCAAGAGGGGGTAATATAAGTGGAAATATTCATATTGCAATGATTAGAGCATGGATCAAGATGCAAAAATATTGGATCATGGATAAAAAACGCACAATTATGAAGCTAAAATACCCCCCTATGAGGTAGGACTCAATGTTTTGGATTCTACTTCATTTTTATTCAATATTTGATCTTACTATTTGTTTTGGATTATTTATTTCATGGTTTTCATCTTTTCTTTGGCTTTGGATCAAATCTGAGGTGTTTTGAGAATATTTGGGAAGATTAAAGGTGGTTTGTGTCTAGAAATCCTGATTACACATCGTGTGTTCTCAAGAACACATTTCGTGTTGATAATCTATGCATCTTAGACAAATATGATGTTCACATGACACATTTTACATATGAAATGTTGTGTAGTACCCTTGGATACATGACACAAGGTCTGTCCATATACATGACCAAACACCCCATATGAGGGACATGACATGTGGTGGTACATACTATGCTGAGTTATACGACACGACCTAGGATAGGGTACACAACTAATTACCCCTGTACCCCACATGTTATGTAGGGTATGAACACCCTGTATACTAGGAAATTAGATTCCCAAGGTTGAGAATTTGGGTGCGCACATTATGTACTCCTAGAACATGCCACATGCTTTCCTATATTCAGTGTTTTACAATCCTTCTATCCCTAGAACCAAATTTGGAAATAAAATTATTCTATTTAGAGTATCTTTCCTTATAGAGAACAATGGTGGGATCCTCTATACTATTAGAAGATGTCAGTGTGATTCATTGGGGTTGGTTACATATCTTAATCCACTGGTGAATTTGACATGATCTAAATAGTATGTAAGAACATGTGAGGGTGTCATAGAACATTTCCCACAGTGTAATCAGGCACCGATAATGGGACCCTAACATGTTTACTAGGATTGGTACCCTAAAGGAATGGTTACTGGTTATGGGTTTATCAAAATTTTGAGGGTCATACATGCTGAAATTTGGCCAAGCATGAGTGGTACATTCTTCTCAACAAAGAAGTTTAATGAAACCTAAGATGGTGCTATAATCGTGTAGGAATTAATTTTTCTCCCCATACACCCTAGATTTGGTATTGGTGCATTTGGGTTGAATTTTGAGAAAAAGAGATTTGTACCCTTCACTCTATAGTCAGAATGACCTCTATGGTTAGTCATCATTTGGATAGTAGAAATCTTCCTTATCCCATGCTATTTCTAGAGTTATGACCAAGTAAGATGGAATAACATTAAAGAGTGTTATTGATGATCCTTTTCACCAAAATATATGAGTTAATTCCTACTTGGTGGTAGTGACATGGTATTTAGATTTAGATAGTTTTCCTGATCCAATGTACCAAGTTAAGGAGTGATTTGTGAATTTCAATAGTAGATTTGGTATCCCTTCGAGGAAATATGGTCATGATACTCTATTAATTTTCCCTAGGTTGGATTAGGTATCCCATTACCTTTATTTGATTACGTGATCACCTCTGTGGTTAGTCATCATTTGGATAGTAGACATCTTCCTTATCCCATGCTATTTCTAAAGTTATGACCAAGTAAGATGGAATAACATTATATAATGTTATTGATGATCCTTTTCACCAAACTATATGAGTTAATTCCTACCTGGTGGTAGTGACATGGTATTTATATTTAGATAGTTTCCCTGATCCAATGTACCAAGTTAAGGAGTGATTTTTGAATTTCAATAGTGGATTTGGTATCCCTTCGAGGAAATAGGGTCATGATACTCTATTCATTTTCCCTAGGTTGGATTAGGTATCCAATTACCTTTATTTGATCACATGATCACCTATTACAAGATGAAATAGATAGGGTCATGGTTCTCCCTAAGGCCCAAGGCATGATACTATCTCTATAAATCAAATCCAGTTGGTATTCCCCTGTTAGGTAGAGCATGGGCCCTCCAAGTGGGAGCTATTATGTTATTAGAACAACCTCCTTAGACTAAGGAGATATTCTTTATAGATGGTGATTGTGTTATTTATATCTTCTCTCACTCCTTGATGTAGTGTGAGATCCTAATATAGTTTTAGTGTTTGATCAGTGTTGGAAGTGGTTGTTCGGCAAGGACAAATCAATGTATGGGTCTGGTACCCCCTCGACTAGGTAGCATGTAGCGACGTGGCATGAATCTCTCATAATAGTTTCAGATTCATGGATTGGTAGTGGTGATGGTTTAACTCCAGGGACAGTTCATGAATGAATAGGATCATGGATCATGAGACACTTCAATACTTCCCTTCTCAGTATACTCCCTGAAAAGGATAGGGTTTAGATAGTGGTTACTCTCCTGGAGGATGTTTCCTTCAAACCTTGAGTGCATCTAGGATATTGGTTTCATTTATTATTTACTAATTGGACAAGGTGTGTCTTTACTTTAGATTTTATGAGGTGTGTACTTATCTTCTATGTGTTAGGAACACTGAACGATGTGGACTATATGCTTTGGTGAGCTCAGTGTGGTGTAGGGCCTCATTTAAAGAATGATGGCATGATGGTAGTTCTAGTAAATCACCTTGTGTGATGGTGGTATGAGGGTAGTACAATCCTTTTTTGGGTTTACCATCTTTGGTTGAGGGATCCTTCCATGTCCCTAGAGAGTGTTGAGGGTGTGTGATAACACAGTTCTTCCCTTTTCCTAGACTAATGGAGTTGGGTCTTCTATACCATGGGTGATGAGTAGGGAAGTGTTTCCCCATGAGATGTGGGCCCTATTCAAGGTATCCCCATGATGTTATAGAGTGAGTAGTGGGAGTTGATCCTTGATTCCCTATCAGATTAGGTGGCCTTTATGTATAGGATTTTTGTGATGTCTTCTTCCTAGGTTGGGTTTCCCATGGGTTGTGTTGGGAGTTGATATGGCTTGACCCTATATGTGTGTTGAACTGCGGCCCTATTACCCTTATATTTATTGAGAATGTTTATAATCATCCCTAAATGGAAATTTGGCCCACACATACTATCTTTATGTATACAATGTATAGATTTGTGGACTTTTATACCTGATACCATGGATCTAAGTGGATTCAGTGAGATTTAGGAGTTGGTAGGGTTTGGATTAGAGATGATGCGACTTTGTGGCTATTTTCTTCCAACCACCTAAGAGGTACACATGAATATTTACTTCTTTATTGGTTATGAATATCCTATATGGTTATAAATACTTTTCTTATTTGGCAGTATTATTATATTGTGTTTAATGATGTATAGGCTAAGGCCTCCCATATGATTGTTATGCTTTCTTGGTGTTAGTTGACATCCCATGGCTTATTGGATTCATGATCAAGGTTTCATGCTTATCCTATCACTACCTATGAGGGGTACAATTGGTTGGGTCATGTCAGGGGGGTTTCAAAGTTGTTCTTTATTAGGTATGAATTTCAGAGATAGGTGTTGAATGATTTTGGTTCATAACACATTAGACAATAATGATTGAGGTGTTTAGGGTTATTTTTAAGAGTAGGGAACTCAAATATGGTATATAATCCAACACATTCCTACATAAGGGCTCTGATAATATGATTAAATTTATTGAGTGCTCAAAGAATTTGTAACATGGTACAACTATATAGGCACATTCATAATATAATAGTTTATGCATTTTTGATTTCCATAGAGTGAATGTAACATTATGCTACTATTTCTAGGTACTCCTAAACCCTCATTTTTATTTATCTTTGTTTAAGTTTTGTTTGGGTTTGTTTTGGGTTGAAAATTTAAGAATCTTGATAATTCTGGGCCAGTGCATATTTTGCGCATAGCTGGCACACAATTTTCCAAACCATTTCCACTACTATTGGAAAATGGAAAATTTTAGACAAAGAGCTTCGCACAGATTACACATGGTTATTCAAGCTATATGGACCCTTAGGAGAAACTATGGGACCCATTTATAATGGGTTCATAACCTGGGCATGGTTTTTCCAAACTGTGCACAGTTTCCTAGGAAACAGTGCATACAACCTTTAATTATTCTGAAAATTGTAAAAAAATCCTCAAACCCTATTTTTTAACCCCTACTCAGGCTTATTTGACACATAATCATTTTATATAGGTTTTGGGTCTCCCAAGAACTATTTTTGACTCATCCAAACCTAGGTTTTATTCCTATTTCTCCCAGATTTCTTTGTTTTTTTTCTTCATTGATGAATCCTTTCTAGGGTTTGGTGACTCAAGACCTGTTGGTCCCAAGTTAGGTGGTTCCATTACGATGCCAAAATTATATAAACCCAAATTGATTTTTTTAAATTCCAGTTGTTTGAATTTAAATTCAATTATTTGAATTGGGATTATATGGATTTAAATTGTTTTTTTGAAAAAACCCAATTCTAATGAATTGTTTTTTTTTTCGAGAAAATAGTTTTTGGCATGAAATTGGAAATTGACAAGATTTAAATTACTTAATTTAAATTCTGGTTTTGATAGAAATTGTATCAATTAAATTGATGAATTTAATTATAGAAATTTATTTGATAGAAATTTTTTAAAAAACCCCAATTCTGGTAAATTGGGGCTTTGAGAAGAAATTAATGGAATTTCTTGAAAATTAAATTGTTGAATTTAATTTTATAATGGATTTTGAAATTGCAAGAATTGGTTTCGAATCCCTGTTTATGAAAAATGGATTAAATATGGTTTTTTTAGAAACCAATTGGTTTCTGTTATGATTTTAAAGGGAAAATTGGCATATTGAAATAGAGTATGGGATTTAATTGTATTTTAAGCAGTCTTAAAATAAATTTCCCATCATTGTTTTGTACTAGATTACATGAAAGACTTAGGTAGTTAGTGTGTTATATTAGAAAACACTTCATGACTTACAACATTCTAAAACATCATATTAGTACATTCCATTACTTAGGTAATGGGGATGATTCCTCTTGTCCCTGTTTCAATGGAATTATGGGCATACTTTTCTTTATTCATAGTGCTAGGTCCCTATATCCTGGAACTATTATACCTATTTTTCACATGACCATGTTTCTCTCTTGTTTTTATTTCAAATGTATATGCCATTGTTATAAACTATTTTACATAACTTGAAAATTTATAGAAATAGTTTTATATAAAAGTTTTTATTTAATCCATTTTGTGAAAAGTTCCATTTATATTAAGTATACTTTCATTGAAGGTAAATTCCTTCTTTTGAAATGTTTTTCCATCATTAAAAATATAAAGCATGAATTGCTAAATATATTTTCATATTTTAAATTATAAAGTATGATTTGTTTAAATATTCCCTTAGTGAATGACAAACCTATTTATATTTTAATTGAAAGCACATTATTGGTTAATCTAACTCAGAATCTTGTTATGGAACATCTGGTGAAATCCTACTGGGATTTGGATTAAACCCTACTTGTGCCTTCAGGTGTTTGCAGATTATCTTTTTCTAGGTTCGGGCAAGGGGAAAGGATCTCTTGGAGGTGGATCCAACTATTGAACCTTGGACTTGGTGAGTTGTTTCCTTAGGGACTTGGAAAATTTTTCCTATGTGGTACTTGGGTTCTAGTACTTTGGGATTTAAATTCTTGTTTGTCTTATGGTAATTTACTCCTAGTGGAGTTTCCTTTGATATGAATATTGTCTTGTTTCTTTTTTTACTTCTATATTGTTTGTGGAAAAAACATTTCCACTTTCAGTTTGTATAATTCTAGGTGCTAGTCATCGAACCATGGGGATCAGGAACGACCTTTGGGATATGTTAGGACCAGATCGGTTATTGGGTTACCATGGTAACCAAGTTAGTTTGTGTTAAAGTGGTATCTGATAAAGGTTGAGTTTTTGTTTTGAAGTCAGTATGCATTTGTGGAATCTTGTTAGGACATAAGAGGTAGTTGCGATTGAGTGTCTTGTCATATCTCATTGCAATGAACCTTAATTCACCAAGGGTGGTTTGGGAAAGACGTCTTGCAGATTAGTTATAGTATTTTCCCTAATTTGATTTGGATAGGTTAAAATCCAAATATTTTTTTCTATCTCTTGGGATTTTCCCCCTTATTGTATGTTGATGTTTTATAGAATCATGTCTTTGAGGATATGTGCAAATCAGGTCTAGGATAAATCTACTGCTGAGCCTCAGTGAGCGAACCCTCTTGTGGACCCAAATATGTTATAGGTGATCGTAAACACTGTCCATGCTCTAGGATAGGAAACACCTCCAGTTACTGTTCAATCCCTAGTTGTGGAACCTCAGAGGGATGTTCTTAAAGTTTTTTCTCAAGAGTTCCTTCTCCAAAAGCCAGAACTATTCAAACGCTCAAATGATCCTCATGAGGCTGAAGAATGGTTGAGCAGAATAGAGAATTTGTTTGGGTTTTTGGAAAAAACTTGATGAAATCAAGGTAATGTGTTCCACCTTCATGTTATAAGGATAGAGTAGGAGATGGTGGGACATGATGGTAATGGTGACGAAGCATGAGGGCTTAGAGTGGAAAGACTTAAAAGTTCTTTTCACTGACCAGTTATATATAGAGTTGATGATGTTAGCCAAGTCCAATAAGTTTTTCAAACTCAAGCAGGTTGAAAAAACCATGATAGAGTATGCAAACCATTTTTCTAAGCTCAAGCACTTTTCACCTGCGATAGTATCTAATGAGAGGATGAAGGCTCGAAGGTTCAAGTTGGGACTTCATCGGGATATTAATTCTTATGGTTTCTTGCTGAAGATGCATTCTTATGATGATGTAATGGATAGAGAACTTATGGTTGAAATGGACTTGGATGGAAATTTAAGGTTATATAGAGATTTTTTCTCTCCCAATGGCAGTGTTAGTTCCTTCAAGGAAAAGCATAAGTGTAATGATTATCATGATAGTTCTTGATATAAAGGTCTCCCTAGACCTCCTACATTACCTGTAAGAGGTCCCTTGGTTTTCTACCAGTGTGGAAATGTAGGGAATTTAAAGAGGGTTTGCACCGAGACACCCTAGAACTATGTATTATGCAGACATTTAGGGAACTTTCAGCAATTCTTCCATATTTATTCCACTCCAGATAGTGGAATGGGATCATTATCTCCTCCTAAAACTATGGGGAAATCATATGCTTCACATGAAAAGGGTTCTAGCCACAGAAATCCAGAACAAAGCTTCTTCACATAGTGGAAGAGACTCTAGAGGGAGTGTATATGGGTCTAGTGACTATGAGAGGTACCATTACTATAGCTTCATCATTAGTGACTGCTCTATTTAATACTGGTGTATCTTACTTGTTTATTTCAAACCGTGTTGTTAATATTCTAAATATTCCTATGTAAATTTTATCTTGTGCAATGGATATTACTACACTCATTGCTATGAAGAGAGAGTAGGGTCTCCATAGTCCCACCTATGTTTTCTCTCTATTAGATGTTGAGATTTATTAGAGTTTTCTGGTTCTCTACATGAAATCTCTTGACATCATTTTTAATACGGATTGGATAATTTCCAATAAAGATGGAATTGATTGTTATCTTCGACATGTCTCATTTACTTTTTCCAGTGGTGTGTTCAATGTCTTCCAAGGAGAATGAGACCCAATATCGAGAAGAGTTGGACCTTATTATCCAAAGTTGGGGGAGTGATATCTATATTTGAATTTTATCTGAAGCATGAATCTTTGAGTGGTGATCTCCCTTTAGTTTTCATCGAGTTTTTTGATGTGTTTCCTTTTAACTTCTCTAGTTTTTCACCAGAAAGGGAGGATAAGTTTTCCATTAACTTTATGTCTGGTACTCAACTAGTCTCTATTCCCTCTTATCACATGGCACGAGTTAAACTAAAAAAGTTGAATTCCTAGTTGGATGATCTTTTAGAGAAAGGACTCATATGTCTGAGTATGTCTCCTTAGGTGGAACCTATTTTATTTTCAAATAAGGCTATTGGTTCACTTCGCCTATTCATTGATTATCAAAAACTCAATCAGGTTATGATAAAGAACAAGTATCCATTACCATGAATTGATGATCTGTTTGATCAGTTAAAAGGGGTGAAGTGGTTTTTAAAGATTGACCTTAGATATAGTTACCATAAATGAAATATAAAAGATTATAACATTGAAAAATATTCCTTTCAGAGTAGGTAAGACCATTTTGAGTATCTTTTCATACCCTTTGGTATAATGAATGATCCTGTATTTTTCATAGATTTTATGAACATGATTTCCCATGAGTATCTAGATACCTTTGTGGTAGTCTTTTCGAATGAAATACTCATTTACTTTAAGTGTGAGGAGGATCATGAGCATCATCTAATAACTATTCTGAGTTTGTTGAGAAATCACAAAATTTATGAAAAGATTTCAAAATGTGATTTATGCATCTGATAAGTGAATTTCTTATGACATGTGGTGTATGAAAAAGTTATATTAGTTTATCCTAAGAAGGTAAAGGCTGTTATGACTTGGGAGCGACCATGAAATGTCTTCGAGATTCATATCTTCTCAGGCTTAGTTGGATATTACCACCGATTAATGAAGGAATTCTCAAAGCTATATTCTTCGATGAATACACTAACTTGGAAGGGAGTAAATTTCACTTGGGATGAGAAATGTCAAAATTATTTTGTTGAGATGAAATGTATTTTGACTACTGCACAACTGTTGAATATTTCAGAGGATGGGTAGGGCTATGTGGTCTTTTGTGATACATCAGGTTTAGGCATGGGATATGTTCTTATGTAAGGTAACCATGATATTGCTTGTGGATCTCATTATCCTAGAACACATGAGAAGAATTATCCAACCCATGACCTTGAACTTGCAGCTGTGATGCACACACTTAAGATTTAGTGGTACTACCTTTATAGAGAAAGGTTTTCCATGTATTCTAATAACAAGAGTTTGAGTTATATATTCTCTAAAAAATATTTGAATATCTACCATAGGTTTTGGGTGGAATACATGAAATATTTTGACTTTTACATCAACTATACCTTGGGGAAAGGGAATGTTGTTACAGATTATTTGAGCATGAAACTTATAACACAGGTAGTAAAAGAATCATCAGAAGAGTGGAACTTGATGGCTCTCTTGGCACAATTGCATATAGAAGTTCAGGAGAATGGTACTAAAGTTTCTTTAGCTAGTGTCCAGTTGAAATTTGATCTTCTCAAAATTATTTAATAGGAATAACAGTTAAATGATGAGTTCTATAGCATTAGAGGCTCTCTTTATTGTGGGAGTCAATTTCCTAGTGGTTTTTCTCCAAAGAGGAAATTCTATGCTATCAAAATCATTTTGTGGTACCATATTTAGTAAGGAAAGTTGTGATGGGGGATTTCTATTGTTACTAGTGGGAAGTGCACCCAAGAACTGCAAATATGTTCTATGAAATTCTGTGGCAGTTCTAGTGGCTAGGTTTGAGACGAAGCATTGCTAATTTTTTTCTAATTATTATACATGCCAACAGGTTAAGGTCGAACACCAGAAACCTTAGAGATTACTTCAGCCACTTCCAGTCCCTACTTGGAAGTGGGATGAGATCTATATGGATTTTTTTGGGTTTCCATGTATCCAGAGAAAGAAGAATGCGATATGGGCTGTGATCAATTTTCTGAAGAAATCGGCTCACTTCTTACCCATTCACGACACAGCCAAGGTTGAGGAGTTGGGAAATCTATATGTGAAAGAGATTATTCATTTTTATGGAGTTAAATATTATATAGTCTCTGATAGGGATCCTTGTTTCACTTCTTGTTTTTGGATAGGCCTTTAAGAGGAACTGGGATCTCACATCCATTTCAGTACGACATACCATATGTGGTTGGATGGCTAGATAAAAAGAGATATATAGATTCTTGAGGATATGTTTTGCACTTGTGTTCTCAACTTTAGTGGGGGATTGAGATGATCATTTAGAGATGGATGAGTTTTATTATAATAATAGTTACCAGTACATGATCATAATATCTCCTTTTGAGGTGTTTTATGGCCGACCTTGTAAATATCCTTTGTATTGGTTGGAGATTAGTGAGAGTTCCTTTGTCAGAACAAGTTTGGTGAAAGAGATGACAAAAAAAAATTCAGTAGATTTATTAGAGGATTTTGATAGCACATAGTTGATATAAATCTTATGCTAATTGTCTCTATAGACATTTGGAGTTCTTAGTTAGTGACCATGTGTTTTTGAATGTTTCACCTCGGTTGGGATATCGATATCTTGGGAGGAAAGGGAAGCTTTATCATTATTTTATTAGACATTTTGAGGTTGTTGAGAATATGGGTAAAGTTTCTTATTGTTTGGAAATACCACCATAGATAGAGTTGATACATAATGTATTTGATGTATCTCAGCTTAAAAAGTACTTATATGATCCATCTCACGTTCTGAGTTAGCGTGATCTTGAAGTTGAACTTGATTTATCAGTGAATGAACATCCAGTCAGGATAGTTATTTTTGAAAACAAGGTAATTCATTGGAGGACTATACCATTGTTTTGTGTGAAATGGAATAATAGTTCTGATATTCATGATATGTGGGAGATGGAGGCACTAATGAGGTAGTAATGAAATCATCTTTTATTTCATAGAGGATTATTTTTAGGTTATATAGGGACATAAAGTTTCTTTGGTGGGGATGTTGTAACATTAATTTACTATTTTTAGGTACTCCTAAACCCTCATTTTTAACAATATTTGGTTGGGTTTTATTTGGGGTTGTTTCAGGTTGAAAATTTAATAATTTTAAGAATTCTTGGCTAGTGGAAGACATGTACACAGCTGGCACATGGTTTTCCAAATCCTGCACTCTACTACAGGAAAATGGAAAATTTTGGACAGAGATATCCACATAGATTACACACAGTTAGTCAAGTTGTGTGTACCTTTAGGAGAAACCATGAGACTCATTTATAACGGGTGCACGACTTGCGCATGGTTTATCCAAACCACACACAGTTTCCTAGGAAACCATGCATACAGCTTTTAATTATTCCAAAAATTGTAAAACGATTCCTAAACCTTCCTTTTTGACCCCCGATCAAGCTCATTCAACTCCTACTCATTTTCTCTAGGTTTTGGGGCTCCCAAGAACTGTTTTGACTCCTCTAAACCCCTTCTAAGGTGGATAAATGCTAGGAAATCCTTGTTTAACCTCTTCCCAATAAGGTTTATCTTCCCAATCTCCTTCTCCCATGGTCTCTCTATTTCTCCCTAGGGTTTTATAAATCTCTATTTTTTGTTAGAGGATCTAATACCCACTGTTTAGATATAAACCCATGTTTGATTCTTATTTCTCATAAATTCCATTGTTTTTGTTCTTTGTTGATGAATCCCAACCAGGGTTTGGTGACTCGAGATCCATTGGTCTTGAGGTTAGTGGTTCCGTTACGATACCAAAATTATATTAAACCTACTTTCTTTGTTTAAATTTCAATTTTTTGAATTTAAATGCAATTATTTGGATATGGATTGTATGGATTTCAATTGGTTTTTGGAAAAACCCAATTTTTGTGAATTTTTTTTTTGAGAAAATGGGTTTTTTGCATGAAATTGGAAATTGATGAGATTTAAATTGTTTAATTCAAATTCTAATTTTTGATGGAAATAGTATCAATTGAATTGATGAATTTAATTTTAGAAATTTACTTGATGGAAAATTTGTGAAAAACCCCAATTCCAGTGAATTATGGGTTTATGATGAAATTAAGGGAATTGATTGAAAATTAATTTGTTGAATCAAATTGTGTAATATATTGTGAAATTGCATGAATTAGTTTCAAATATTTGTTAATGAAAAATGGATTAAAATGGTTTTGATGGAAGCCTAGTGGTTTCATCTTTTTTTAAAAAATACATGTTTTTGATTAAAAATATGTTATAGTTTTTAAAGGGAAAATTGGAATTTTGAAATGAAGTATGATATTTAATTGTATTTTAAGAATTCTTAAAATAAATTTCCCATTATTGTTTTTTACAAGAGAACATGAATTCCATAGGTATTTACTGTGTTGTATTGGACAAAACTTCATGACTTAAAACATTATAAAACATCATATCATCACATATCATTCCTTAGGCGATGGTGATGATTACTCTTCACCTTGTTTCAAGGGATTTATATACATACTTTTCTATATTCATAGTGTTGGTTCCATATAGCCTAGAACTATCATTACTATTTGGAACATGACCATGTTTCCCACTTGTTTGTATTTCAAATGTATATTCCATTATTATAATCTATTTTAAAATCCTTGAGAATTTTTATTAACTGATTTATAAAAAGTGTTTATTTAATCCATTTTGTGAAAAGTTCCATTTATTTAAAGTATCCTTTGATTAAATGTAAATTCTATCTTTTAAAATGTTTCTCCATCATTTTAATTGTGAAGCATTAATTGCTAAATTTATTTCCATCTTTTAAATTGTAAAGCATGATTTGTTTAAATATGCCTTTTGTGAATGCCAAAACTATTTATATTTTAATTAAAAGAACATTATTTGTTAATTTTAATCGACATCTTGTTATGGAATCTATGGTTAAATACTACCGGGATTTGGATCACACCACACCTATGCCTTCTAGTGCTTGTATATTAGCTTCTTTAAGGTTTGAGAAAGGGGAAAGGATATCTTGGAGGTGGATCCAACTATTGAACTTTATAATTGGTGAGTTTTTTCCTTAGGGACTTGGGCTGTTTTCCCCATTTGGTACTTGGGTTATAGTACTTTGGGATTTAAATGCATGTTTGACTTATGGTACTTTACTTCCATTGGAATTCCTTTGATATGCATTCCATCTTGTTTCTTTTTTTACTTCCGCAATGTTTATGGAAAAAATATTCCCACTTTCAGTTTTTATGATGGATGGTGCTAGTTTCCAACTAGTGGGGATCAGGAATTCCCTTCAGGTTATGTTAGGACCAAATCAGTTATCATGTTACCAGGGTAACCAAGTTGGTTGGTGACAGTGAATCCCAACCCTTGGGGTGTTGGAACCTTTCCATGAGAATATTGATTTCTATAATATAAATTCTTTTGATAGAGGTATGATATATAGATTTTTTATATGGTGATATCCATATAACTACTCAAAAACATATAATATTTTTGAGGAGATATCTCTCTATTTTCTGGTGGTTGAGACCAAACTTGGATAGGGTTAGGTATCCCAAACTATTAGTCAGGATATGTAACCCCTATCAGAGGTTTGTTATAGACAGAGTTAGGTATCCCACCCTATTACTCAAGATGCATGATCCCCAATCAGAGGGTTGGTTATGGATAAGGTTAGTTATCCAACATTTCTACACAGGCTTTGTGATCCCATATACAGATCGATTGCAAATAGAGTCAGGTATCCCACCATGGGGGCTTGTGGTCATGATCCTCTATTCCTTTCGCCTAAGTAGGGTTAGGTATCCCATCACCTATATTTGGGGACTATGATCCCATTCTATGAGATGGTATTGATGGAGTAAGGTATCCCCCTATGGCCCAGAGTGTTCTCCTCTATCTATGAGTTGAACTTTGATAGTGTCAAGTATCCCCCTATGTTCCAGGGTATGATCCTTTATTTGTAAGTTGAATTCTATCATCTAAGGTGTCTTCCAATGAGGTGTGTCTTTCATTTACTATGTTTTATAATAGTTCAATCCATTTAGATAATTTTTGGTATCCCACCCATTATCGAGTCATGTGATCCCCTACCTATAGGTTTGTATATATGGGGTCAACTATCCCCCCATTTCCTTCGAGTGAGATTCTTTATATGTGGGTTATACCTCCTTGACTAAGGTGTTTTACAGTAAGGTGTAAAATTATTTTTGATAGGATTGTGGTTGATGCATTATCTTTGAATATAGATTCCTATTTGTGGGTATATCCCTAGGATAATCCATCAATAGGGGTTGGTTTAGCCTATTGGGCTCTCTTGCATAGTGTATGATGTGCGCGATGAGACATATTCTAGGATTAAGAGTCTTGGATGAATGATATATCCCTCATCATATAGGTGAGGTATTCATTACATAGAGACATTATCTCATGGATGGTTGGTGGGTGTCAAATTATGATCATCATGGTGATTGGTTCATGGTGTGAGCTATAAATGGATAAACCAGACCATGCTCGATAAGGCCTAGATACATTCTATGGAATTTCTTGTTGGGTTTGTATTCTCATTTTCACTTGAGTATTAGTTATCTCACTGTTGAGGTTATGTTGTTGATTGGGGTTCTAAAGATACCCATAAGGACTCTTGAACAATGTAATGATTCAAGAAGCACCCCATAGAGGTGATAATTTATCCGTGATTCTTCTAGAAGTAAGAGAAGATGTTGGCAATAAGTTCCTTAGGAATTCCACCAAATCAATATGAGACCTAAAAATGTTTTCTTGATAATGGGATTTCACCCTTGACTAAGATCGGAAGGGTTATAGCATTGTGTGGTGTTTTCTATTTGAGTGGTTGAATCATATACTACTTAATCAAGAATGGGACTTAGCTGGTCACTAGGACTGACACTTAGATAGTTTAACCAATTCCTTCATAGGTTGGTGAGTCTGGTATTGTACACTATAGTTTTTGAAATATCAAACCCGCAATGGTAGAATAAGGGATTTAACCTTTATCCTTGGTGGTGTTCCTAAGGTGAGTAAGGAAAAGATCACTGAGTCCTTGGATATAGTCTACTTTGAGAAAATTTGAGGAGTTGAATCAGAGGTTAATTTGTGATACTATTTTGTACTATTCAGAGAACAAAGCCACATGTGTATTTAACCCATTATTTCCTTAGAATTCGGCCTTTCCATGCTTAGATAAAGACACTTTGGACCATGAAAGTTTAGTATTAATGAGTATCTAGATGACTAGAATTCAGTCAACCTGTTTCCATGCCCTATTTGGTGACGTGGAACATGCTTTTAGAGGAGATTCCAAGATGCTTATCCAAGGTTGTGAGTGCAGAAAACCTTCACATAAGATTAATTTTGTGTGTTTGGAAGAAAGTTCACATCAACCTTGGGATTTAGAGTAAAAAACCAGTTCATCTATGTGGGATGAGGGTTTAAAGGAGGTTAGTTTTTACAGATGTTCCATATTTATATCCATTCATGAGGAAATAATGAGAGGGTTGATGTTCCACTAATACCATAAACCAATCATTATTGATGTATGTTCTTGGATACCATTTAAAGGGAGTGGTGGTAGGATCTCATGGTGCAATTTGATACACTTTTTGAGATGATTGAGAGAAGGTATAAATATAATTCAATTATATATGAAAGAAAGTCTTATAGTTTCCACCTTTTAAGCTGGGGAGTGAGATGACCCTAGAAAGTACCTTGATGAATGAACCATACCTGATAGGTTTCTTTAGTTCATGAATTTTCTATGCGATGAGATTAATAAGAGTTCTATTGTATGACGATAAAGGATATTGGTGGGAAGCCATGGTGATTTTTCCAAGGAAAGTTTCCCTTAGGTTGGAAGATTCCCCCATGATGTGTTGAGGATGAGAGGAAATTTAGAGGAAAGAGAATATTGGATACAATGTCCTTGATTAGAATTTTTGGAAGGTATGTTTTCTTGAGTGGGATTTGTTTGGGATCCCTGCTTATAATGACCCTCTAAAATGGCAGGATCTCATGTGGCAGTGTGATTTCTTTCAACTAGAGGTTAGATTGAGGGATTCTTGGAGATTCATTAAGTTAGTTCGCCTTTTTTTGGATTAAAATACTCAAAATGGAAAGGATGTAATGATCTCGGTTTTCCTTTACAGGTGACTTATCTTATTTTGTAGTTTTGGAGGCTTAAGCCTTATTAAGGGTAAAATAGTGATTTTACCTTATAAAATTTTTCTAATGGTTTAATTGTTTCTGAATGTGGTGTTTAACTAAGGGTTTGAATTTTTTAAGATTTCATGTTGGGAGATTTATTTAGACTATTTAATGTTTATTAAATAAATATTAATTATTTCTATGGGTTCGAATGGTGATATCTTCTAAAAAAATTTCCAGATGGAAATTATAATTACATTTTTTAATAGGTAATGAGGGATTTTACCTAGGCAAGGTGTAATCTCCATTTAGGTTCTGGTCTTGGGTTAATCCCATTTAATAGGTAATCCATTTAATTTAATGAAGGGTATTAAATTACCCTAAACCTATTCTCTCCCCCAATAATACATGAGGCCACACCTCCAATTCCTTATAGATGATGTGGATCCAAGAGGAGGTGATTAAGGGGGAATATTCATCCTATTATGACCATAACATGGATATGAATTAAACGACTGTGGATTATGAATCAGAAATGTGCAATTGTGAAGATATAATGATCTTCTATGAGGTAGGACTCATTTCTTTCGATTCTTCCTTATTTTAATTAAATAGAAAATATATATATTTTTAGATTATGTATTTATTACTTTGAGACTTTCCTTTGGCGTTGGATTGAATCCAGAGTATATTGAGCCGATTTGGGTAGATCATGGTCAATTTGTGTTTAGAAACCCCAACTACATATCATGTGTTCTCAAGAACATACACCATATAGATGGTTCATTACCCTCATGTTTGATATGATATTCACATGATAATTTGTTTAGATGAACACACCATGTAGGACCTTTGGATACACGATATGTGATTTTTCTATATTCACAACTAGACAACCCATGAGAGGGACATGGTGTGTATTAGTACATTCCATGGAAAGTTACATGAAACAACATATTCTAGGGGCAAATGACTAGGTACTCATGTACCCCAAATTCCATGTAGGGTATGATCACCCAATGTACTAGAAAAGTACATGCCCAAGGATAGATGTTTGGGTGTGCATGCCATATAATCCTAGTACACAATGTGCACTTCCCTATCTTTTAGATTTTTCACTTCATTAAGCCATAGAACCTTTTTTTGACATAAAAGGAGTTTATTCTGAGTATCTTTCTATGTAGATTATGATTATAGTAAACTCTATTCTATTAGAGACCATCAGAAAAACGTTTTAGGGTTGGTTGTAGATATTAATTTCTTAGTGATGATGATGTGATCCAGATGGTGTGGCGGAATAGGTGTGATGGTTGTAGACCTTTTCCCATAGTGTAATCAGGTTTCAGGAATGGAACTCTCCCAAGTTTTCAGGGATCAGTTCCCTCCATAAATTTTTAGTGGCTATGGGTTTCTCGAAGGATGGAGGGTCAAAGATGTCAGCATTTGTTCAGGAATGAGTGGTTCCCTATTCAATACAGAGAAATTTGGTAAAACCTAAGTTTGTGAGAGAATCATGGAAGAATTCATACTTCCCCCCTAAACCTCAAAGTTATTATTAGTTCATGTGTATTGGATTTGATAGATGCAAGAGTTGGACCCTTTTCTCTATAGTCAGGACAACCTCCATGGAAATTAATCGATTGGGTAGTAGACATCTTCCCTCTCCCACTTTGTTTCTAAATCTATAATTATGTGAGATGGATCAACATTGTAGAGTGTTCTCAACAATCCTTTTCACCAAACCATATGAGTTGATTCCCATTTGGAAGAGGCGACATTGTATCCTGATTTAGACTCTTTACCTGAGCCTATGTACCAAGTCAAAGAGTGAGTTGTGACTTTCATTGTTGGAATCGATATCCCCCTAAGTACCCAAGATCACAATCCTCTATTACTTTTCCCATGGTTGGGTTAGGTATACCATTACTTACATCTGGGAATGTGATCTCCTCCTATGGGATTGTATATATTTGTTCAACTATTCCTATGAGTCCCATGATGTGATCCTCTATTCATGAATCGAGTCTAGTTGGTATTCCCCTATTGGGTGGAGTGTGGGACCTCTAAGTAGGGGTTATGATGTTATCGAAACCCCCTATTTAGAGGTTTATACTATTCTTCATGGATGGTGATGGTGTTATTCATAGTTTATCTTTATATTTGGCATAAAATGGGATACTAATGTATTTAAAGAGTTAGGTTGGTCTCATTAGTAGTTGTTCAATAGATACAAATCAGTTTCTAGGGCCGATACCCTCTAAAACTGGTTGTGTCTACCCAAATAATGTGAGTCTCTCATAATAGTTTAATATTCATGGATTGGTGGTGGTGATGGTTATCCTCTATGGATAGTTCATGCATGAAGAAGCACATGGAACATGGGATACTTCATCTCTCCTCCACTCAGTTCGCTCCCTAGAGAGGAGAGGGTTTAGACAATGGTTACTCTCCCATCAGAAGTTTCCTCTAACCCTTGAGTGCGTCCGAGATGATATATTCTTTTCTTATGTGCTAATTTACTAAGAGATAATTTTAACTTGGGTTTTATGAGGTATTAAATTCTCTTTGATGTGTTGGGACCAGTCGAATATTATCTCTTATGAATTCATTGTGGCTCAGGTCCTCGTTTAAGGAATAATAACACGATAGTAGTTCTTTTCACTCATATTGTGTGAAGAAAGTGGTTTTGTTGATGGCATTATATCCTTGGTTGGGTGTACCATAATTGTAATAGTGGTCTTATTAGGTTCCTATAAAGTGTTGAGGGTGTGTGATAATACACTTCTTCCCCTTTCTTGGATCAATGGAGTTGGGTATTATATGCCACAAGTGATGAGCATGGAGGTGTTTCCACCTAAGACGTGGGACATGTTCAGGGTGTCCCCATGATTTTATTGAGCGATCATTGGGATTTGATCTTGGATTCCCTACTAGATTGGGTGAGATTTCTATTATAGGGTTTTTTTATTTCTTATTCCTAGGTTGGGTTTCCCATGGGTTGTGTTGGGTGGTCTCATGGCCCAACCTAGTATGTGTATAGATCAATGAACTTGTTCACCTTTTGTTCTCAGGGAAACCTACTAGGTATTTTTTTACTCACACCTTAATGGGCCTCAAGACTAAAAAAGTTATGACTATGAAGGTGTCATATAGATTGGTGTGCCTTCAGACCTGATACCGTAGAGCTTGATGGAGTCAGTGATATTCAGGAGATGGAAGGGTTTGAATTTGAGTTGACATGACTTGGTGGATCTCCTTTTCTAGTATCTTGAGAGGTACACATGCATATTTACTTCTTACCAAGTTTTGTATATCATACATGGTTGTGTTTCCTTTTTATGGTTGGTGATATGTTTTTATTTTGATGTAGTATGTTTAGGTTAAGGCCTCTCATGTGATTGTTATGCCTTTTTGGTATGGGTTTTAGGTGGTATAATCGACCTATCACCACCTATGAGGGGTCTGGTGGGTCAAATAATATTAATCACGCTATATTATAGAATTAATTATATTGTGGTTGGTTCTTAAATTGGTCATGGTCTAGATTTGGTAGTGGTGGTCACCTGGTTTTATGAGTTTTAAGAGTTTTTATAACTTTGACCATTTGGAATGATATTTATTCCATTGTATGAGATTTTGGGAAGGAAGATCAAATTTTTGTGTTTGTAGTATAGGATTAGATTTTTATAAATATCTATCTACCATGGGGAAGGTGGAAACAATCATAACATTCATTTTTGCAGACTATTCCATGGTTTAATGAACATTACGAGGTGAACTTTTCATAGGGATATGAGAATATTGGGAGAAAACAACCATGGCTGGTGATAACTGTACTACGTATGTTTTTGGTTTGAAGGGAGAGATTGAAATATCATGTCATATTCTATAGTGTATATGGTGTAGTGTTGGTCAGTGGATGGATTTAAAGAGAAAAATGACCGACAAGGATCTCAAGCATGGGACATGTTAACGACTGTGGGTTTTAGATCCTCTTTGTCCGAGATCAACTATGCCTTGGTCAGTCCCTAACCACACTGTGGTTAGGTATTATGAGTTATTATAGCTTATATATATGTTCCAAAATCCTTCAATTACATGGTATTCTATTAGGCCCTAAAAATCCTTGTGGCTTGACTTTGTGATCTTGAAAATCTATGGTGATCTCCAAATCCCTGATTTCATATGATTTATTCTTTAAGATCCATAGTATTAACCTATTCCCTTTTCTTTATTACTTATTATTTATTCTTTCTCAAGGAAGATATGGTAGTGGATCATAGTTATATTTAGTGGAGTTTGGTCGAAAAATAATTCAAGGATGGAATGTTATTGGTTGGTGAAAAGTTTCCTTGAAAGTTCATTAGTGTTAAAACCTAGTTTCCTTATTTTCTATTGGTGTGCTATTATTAAAGCTTAATCTGAGGTAGTGAATTTCTAGTATATTCTTCTGTTAACCAAAATTTTATATTTGGCTAGTTTACTTATTTTGGTTTTTTCTAAATAATTTCCTTCATGTCATTTATACATTAGATCATAGTTCATTTTTTGAGTGAATTCATGTGTTGGATACCTTGTTAATTACTTGGTTTGGTTATTTTTTTAATGGAAGAGTAATTTTGTGGGAATTGTCTATGGGAATTCGAGAGTTGGTGAAGAATTTGTAAAGGTTTGGTTATATTTTATTACTCGAGGATTGTTGTTGGTGAGTCTTTTCTTTCTTGATATTTAAAAGGTTGGTTTGGTATGTGATATTTGTTTTATTATAGTATTTGGGGAAAGGAATTCTAAAAAAGGGGGAACTATTATGGTGTTTGTTGTCTTACTAAAATTGATAGAGTTTTACCATTAAAGGGTTGTCTATGAAAATGGGTTTTTTGAAATGGGTGTTGCCTTATCATCTTTGCGCTAACTGTCATTATTATTGTGTGTTGAATTGTAAAGTATGAGGTTTCTAAAAATAAAAATGGAAAATTGGGAGGTTATTTTGTACAAATGGATATTTGGGTTGGTATAGAAGGTTAAGAGTCTTCAAAGTGAAGTTTTCAAGGCTTGTTTTGGGGTTCTTCATTGTTTTTTTATGTTTTCATGGTTAGGATTGTATTGATATGGAGTCATGTGACTATTTGAAAGTAGAGGGGTTAATATTGTCGTCTTGTGTTGAGATGTATAAATTCATGGGGGTGAATGGAGGATAATTTAATGTGTTAATGAGGTGGTAATTTATTATTTTCTCAGTATGTAGAAGCCTTGTTGTGAGGGGAACTGATATGGTGATTTATGTTTATTAAATTGATTACATTATTTTTTATTTATTTGGTTATTGGAGTGGTGGCTAAACTATGATTATTGTTTCATGAAGTTCTTATATTTCATTTTTTTGTACATATGATTTTGTGAAAATATAGTAATTATAGAAGAGGAAGTGAGGTGATAATTTGAAATAGATGTCTAATGACTACATGGAGGTTATCTAATTATGAATAATGGGAGATCTATGATTGTGGAATGGTTATGCAGTTGTTAGGTTATGTGGTTATATGGTGTTTTACAATGATATGAAAATATTATACAAAGGGTATTGTAGAAATTGGTGTAGAGGATTGTGATACGGTAATTGTGTGTGATGTAGTGGTTAAAATTTTATGGGGAGATGTGGTGGTGTGTTTTTTTTTGTTTTTTTTCTTGTGTTCCTAATTAGTTAGCGAGGGGTTTCCCTACCATAACTTTCTACCCGACATTGAGTTGGACTAAATCCCAAACTGATAGGTAAGAGTGATGATAAATTTTTAGGCATATTTTCCTTTACTAATATTGATGATGTTTTATAGTTTTATGATTTTTATTGTCCATATTGATTTGATTTTGGTTTATGATATTCATAATCCATTGGTTTTGGATTTTTTTGGTTTATCGTTGATTTGGTTTGATTTTATTTCTCACTCTTGTACTTGTGGATAGGGTGGATGAGGTGTTGGAATGGGTTATAGTTGAAGGTTCATCAGTTGTTTTATAATTGATGATGGTGTTGATAGGATGTGGATATGGGAGGTGCAATGAGTGGGAAAGGTTATGGATAGTATGGTGTATGTTGTAGTTTCTGAAATGTTACACTTGTTCTAGGATTTTTTTTGTTTTATTTTAGTCGATTTAATAAATGTTTACACTTTTATATTTATTTCAAATTGATGCTGATTTGTTCATAATAAAATACTATTAAGTACACCCCATGTGATCACCCTCCTACGGTTGTGTTTGATCTTGTTTCAAAGGTTAAATTAGTAGATACTTAGTGATGTTTTCAAGTATCTCAAGTAGAGTTTGGTGGTGCTTCAGAGTCCTAGGAGGTTGTGGTGTGTGTATAATTTGTTTTTAGTCATGTACATTGGAATATAAATATATTTTGGGTTATAATAATAATTAATTTCATGAGATAATTATAGTTGATTGGTGTATTTTGTTTTATTTAATGGGTTTTATAAGTTCAATGACTCCCATATTACAAGTTTACACCCTTGGTGATAATATCTAACCCATGGGCTATTTTAGGTGGGCTTCAAGAGTCATTCTATCTCTCTCTTCACTGACTTGGGTGGGGTTTCTAGGGGATCAGGTCTTGAAAGTGTGGAATTAATGGTTTGGTTAAGAATTATATTAGAATTTGGAGTTAGTCATAGGTGAGAATTTCATTGGTTTGGTATAGAAACAACTTCATTTTAGCTTAACATGTGATGTAGTCTAGGGAATTGGATAAGACGTAGAGGACCCCTATGATCTAATGCAAGAACCTTGATAATCTATTGAACGTGTTTAAGTGAAAGTGTTCAAGTTGCGGGGTAGATAATTAGGTGAGTTACATGCATCGTCATCATTGATCCCACTTGTGGTTGATTACTATGATTTATTGTGTTGATTTATTATTTTACTGGTGTTAAAGTTCTTATGTTATTGATACATTTTAATGTAAAATTAAAGCTAATGTTAATTAAAACTTTGATAATTCTTGATTCAAATGGATAAGGAAAATACTTATTATTATGATTTAACCCTTGCATGTTTTCATATTTGGCGACCTTTTATTTATTCTTAGTATGCTTGTAATGATTGATAACGTGTTGGTAAATTGGGAAAACCTTGAACTTAAGAAAAAGGATTAATTAATTTTCATGTTTTAAAGATTTTGAATTATTTTTCATGAAAATTTTATACAATTTGTTAATAAAAAATCATGATATATAAGTTTTGATGCTTATTGAATTTAAATGCATTATGTATACATAGGTAATTGAACAAGTTCATACAAGAATAATGAATTGTTGTTATCTATCTTGTATAACCGATTATATTACATGCTTAGGTATAACATGCTAGTCATATGAGTTATTGATGATACAAACTTAATATGATGAGTAATGAAATATATGCAAATTATTTTTTAAACAACATCACTACTGGAAATTGGTCTATTTGAAACGGAACCCTATCACAAATCCCCCATTGCAGAAAAGGGCATCAAAAATATTTTTTTTGCGAAGACCCATCGCAAAAAAAAAACTATTTGCAATGGGTTCACATCTCCTCATAAAAAAACTATTTGAGATGGGTCCCCACCCCATTGCAAATAGTTTTCTCAAGGTTTTAAAAAAAAAACCTATTGTGACAACCCATTCTAAAAGGGCCCGTCGCAAATAGCTAAAAAAATAAAATAAAATAAAACCGAAAAAGCTAATAATAATAATAATAAAATAATAATAGAAAATAATAATAATAATAATAATAATATAAATAATATTAATAAAATATTAATAAAATAATATTAATATTAATGAAATAAGAATATAAATATTAGTAAAATTAATAATAATATTAATAGTAATATTAATATAATAATAATAATAATAAAATAATAATATTAATAATATAATAATAATAATAATAATATTAAGGAAATAATAATATTAATATTTGTAAAATAATAAAAAATTATAAAATAATAAAAACCTCAATATTCACAAAAATATATAAAACATAAAAAATAAAAAATAAAAAATAAAAAATAAAAAATAAAAAAATAAAAAATTAAAAAAATAAAAAATAAAAAAAATAAAAAATTAAAAAAATAATAAATAATTAAATAAATAATAAAAATGCAATATTTGTAACAATATAAAAAACACATTATATAGAAATGTAAATAGTTAATATTATAAAAAAATTTACATTTAAATGTTTTATCATAAAAAAATAAATACATCATTGAGGAGGAGGGTCTTCTTGAGGAGCTAGAGGAGATGGTGGAGGAAACTCCATCCATCCCTAAACCACGAGTCAAACATTACATATACTCTATTTTTTCGTGGTGCTGATGTTGCCATCGATGCATCTCCTCCTACTGGTGCTGATACTGTCATCAGAGCTCTTCCAACTATTGTTACTGCCATTGATGCATCTCCTCCTACTCCCTGTGCATACTCTCTATAAGATCAACCTAAGATCGTAGCTGCTACTGATACTGTGCAGTAGATGATGATGACTCTCCACAAGCTCCTTTTGAGCTGGACGTCAACATCGCAGTGGTACCATAATAACTCTTAGGCGTCAATTAAGATCCAATACCAACAACTCAACATTTCTTGAAGGCATATATGGTCTCCTCTATCCATACTAGCTCATCAAATCGGTGGGCACTGGTCTGCTCATCAGTCTCAACCTGACTCTCAGTCTCTGTCTGAGATGTCATGACCTCATATGACTTCTTCAATTGTAATTTAAAATTAAAATAGTTATAATATTATTTTTAGTTAATTTTAAAACTCAAAAAGAAATTATACTAACCACAATATGATATTGGTGATCACCTCTAATCTCTCCAATAACCGGATCACTATACATCCTCTTATAAATGTCGAACTCCTTAATATCAGGCTGTTCTACTACCTTTATGAATATAAAATAAATCATTTACATTTAAAGTTAAATAAATTATTTTAAAAAAGTACTTACCCTAGGTTCCCTATGCGTATTGAATGCATGTATACCAACTCAATGTGTCACATCCTACCTCCTCCGGTTTTTTCGACCTACCGATGACCTCCTATGAAAACAACAACCCAACCAGTGTGAACACAATTCATCCCAAACCTGAGATGAAATGTAATTAGGTTTATGGGTGTGATAGGACTAATCAAACTCTGTCACTCCTACATTCATCATTAATTTCTTTCTCAAATTGTGTAAAAATTGACGATAATGCTCATGCATAAACCCCTCCCATGCCTTCCAAATAGCGTCACTGATTCTCTCATCGATAAGATACCAAAACCCCACAAATAATTTATAATATCAAGTTATTAATTAAATAAATTTCAAAATAAATATTATTTATTTATGTACCAGCCAATGATCAAACATGCGATGATGAACATCAATGGGAATATGATCCCATGTGACCTATGATTTAGAATAATAATTGTACAATATAGCGCTCCCCTATCCAATAGATATATGTGAAAATCTGTGAAAAAAAGGACTAATAATCAAATAATTAGTGTATACATAAATTAATGAAAGCTAACTAAAATACATAGGTAAACATACCTCTGCATGCATGGATCTAAGCTGAGATGTGGATGTCACTTGGGGATAGGGTCAAGAATCATCAATCATGCAAGACCATTCCCCCTCCAAGAACTCCCTGAACCACCAGTAGTATGAGGGTCAGATGATCCAACATCCTACTCGTCCAAAGATAGTTGAGCCTCCAGCAATTGAAAAAATAGATCCTCATCCATCTGAAACATGAAATTACTGTTGTTAGAAAATAGTTAAAAAAACTATTATATATAGATATATAATATATATAATTATAATCAACAATTAACTATTTCAATGTTTATCTTCATCCTCATATTCATATCCAACGATTTCAATGTCTTCATATTCCTACTCTACATCATCAATTTCTATATGAGTTTCAGTTTCATCATATCTCGTCATTTCAAATTCATTTCTAAAATAATTAACATCATCATCACCATAAACCCTTAACTATGGTGTGTCATCATTGATATTCATCTCTTTTTATGAAAAAGATGGATTTGGAGAAGTCTCTTGAAAAATTTAAATTCCTTTCCCTTCAGTGGAACCACATTTATTTTGAGTAAACTGATTTTCCTGAGATTTAATTTTTATTATGCTCCACCAATCAACCTACTATCTTAAAGTAGCATAATAATTTGGATAATAAATTTGATGTGCCTGTTGAGATAATAAAAATGGTTCATTTACTGCAAGAAGACTTTTATATTTAATAGAAACGATTCCATAGGTCGGATGAACATGAAAGACTCTCTCAGTATCTAACCATTGAGATTTAAAAATCATTATGTAATTCTGTTCCAAATAACACAATTCAATAATTTATTTCAGCATGCAGTAAAAGTCAACTTTAGTTTCTCTATGATGATATCCTCTCAAGAAAACACCACATTTCATTGTTTCTTTTGATTCCCCATATGCACATGTATGAAATCAAAAACCATTCACCACATATGCATTATAAGATTTAACCATTTTGGATAGTGGGTTACTAAATATAAAAAATCAATTATCAATTTTATCAGTATGTTGAGATACCTGAAAATTTGTAAAACATTTAACAATATAAAAAGTAATAAATTTATTTTATATGTTAAACCATAAATAATTTATGTTACCGGTTTTTAAAAATAGTAGGAAAAATTATTTTTCCGACATTCTTCAAGAGCAGTTGCTGTAATTTGTGGAAGTTATTTCTTGATATGATTATCATATAACATATAAATAAAATAAGATTAATTTATTGTAACAAATATTATAGAATAAGTTATATGAGGACTCACAATAGAAATGGTGTCATTTTCTCATAGTTGAGAAGAACATATGTATGATCTCTATGATGTTCATCATCTGAAATCCATCGTTCATGAACTCTACTGAAACTAAGTTTGGACATATTAAAAATTAATAATTGATTTCACATTTCCTCATCAAAATTTCCCTCATTACGGTCCATGCAATTGTGTTTTGAGGGATATTCAGATTGAAAATAATGAGATCATAAAAAAGAAATTTCCTCTTGAAAATAAGCGTATGTAATTGAGTATTCAACCGATGATTTGTTACATAATTTTTTCTTCAATTTATGCATGAATTTCTTGAAAGGGTATATCCATTAGAATTGTATCAGACCTTTATATTTTTATTCATGTGGAAAATATAATATCAAATTTTCCATTTAGTTAAAGAAATATGACATGAAGTTTTTTTCCAGTTTACATAAAATTAAAAAAACATCTTCTTGTAGTTTGGTTTGTGAATTGTAGTCTATTGTCTCAATATAAATGTCTCAGAAAAAATATGATATGTATGCTATCACATCCCAAATCATAAAATTCCACAAACCTATTAATCTAATTGAGATCAGTATTTCCATGACATTAATGAATTTTTAATCCAGTAATATGACTATTTCTGAAACATATACCCAAATTGGAAGCATAACCATATGAAAGTATTAAATATTTAATCCACTGAAAGAATAATAATTGATTTTATTTGGGTAGTGTATAAGATTCTTTTGGATTCATTAACTTCTGTGATCTGACATTTTCAAACAGTTCAAGTTCTGATTACCTACAAATTTGGGAAAGATCTAATCACGACTTTAAATTATCTTTGGTCTTACCTGATGTATCCAAAACTGTATGAAATAAATTATCAAAATAGTTATTCTTAATATACATGACATCCAACATGTGTGATACTAACAAACCATACCAATATATAAGATCCCAATAAATGATTCGTTTTATCCAGTTGTGTTCTTTCCTAAAGACATCAATTTTCTATTGGTTTATTGTTGGTCCAAATGTGATGGGAAGTAATTAAGAGACAATTGATTTTAACAATGTGCCTGAGAGAATTGTTTGAGGCCCATCTCTTTTAATTGTGTCTTTTTTGAAATGATATTTTTTCCTTCTAAATGGATGATCGGTTGGAAGGAATTTGCGATGATAGTCGAGAAAACAATGTTTTTTCCATTAATGAGCATAAACGATTTGATATATCTCATATAGTATAGATTTTATTTTAGGCTATGTGTAATCTATCCAGATAACATTCCATATGCTGGGAAGTCACTAATTTTTCACATCAATGCAACTTTCAGTAGAAAATTTTGTTTCGCAACAACATCATATATACTGACACCATTACTCCACAATGAATTTAACTCATCAATAAATAGTTTAAAATAAAAATAAATATTATTTTTTGGATATCTTGGAATTAATAAGGTAAAAAATATATATGGATATTTCATTAACATCTAATGAGGTAAATTTTACAGAGTTATAAAGATAGAAAAACATGAATACTGACTACCGTAGGAACCAAAATGGACAGAATCCATCAGTAGAAAGACCCAATCGTACATTTTGGGCTTCTAAAGAAAAAGATAGATTCACTTGGTCAAAATATTTCTATGAATCAACATCAGAGGGATGATTTAAGCTTTTAGTAGTTGAAATATTGGTTTTGGGCCATAACATCAATGCCGCAGTGTACTAAGACATAAATAAATGCTGCAATCTAGGTGTAAGTAGGAAATATCTTAATTTTTTTACAAGAATCAATCCAAACTTCCTTGGTTGAGCCTCTTTATACCTCAAATTTCCACATATGGGACAACTATCCAACAACTCATTTTCACTATAATAAAAGATGCAATCATTTGAACATCCATGAATCTTCAGATAACCAAGACCCATATTAAGAAACAACCTCTTTCTCTCATAAAAATTTATAGGCAACACATTCCCTTCAAGTAATAGTGTTTTAACCAAAGAGAATATCTAATCAAAACAACTATTTGACATTTCATTATCTGATTTAATAGCCATAAATTTTTCAACCACTTTAAATTTTCTCATCTTACAACCAGGATATAAGACATCCTCATTAGACCTCAATAACTCATAAAATTGAGATGCTTCTAACTCAGAAGTTAAATCAATATCATCCCAAGTTTTAGTTTGTTGAAAAGACATACCTGCCACATCATGTAATAAATTTTGAAACCATGATGGACCCAAAACCAAATTATTAGTATCTTATAAAAAACTATGTTCACCATATTGATACCAAAAACCATAATTTGGTTGAAAACCAAAACACAATAGATGACCCTCAAAAGTTCTCAAACGTGTCAAACATCCTCAGAGCACATTTTTTTTATAAGGGCACTTAATTTTTCCTTCTGAAACAAATTCTATTTTTAATGATGCAAATGATAAGAAAGTTTCAACACCCTTAATATATACAAGATTTAAACTAGAATCGTTTGGATTACTATACTAATTTATCCACGCACGGTCATCTAATAATGAATGTTGTTGACTTCTTTATTCCATATTTCTCTAAAAAATAAAAAATAAATAGTTTTTTGAATAATTTGATATAAGAAAAACACTATCCAAAGAAGAGAAGAAAATTAAATTCCCTTTTCTAGTAATTTTTAATAATTTCTATTATTTTATAGTAATTTACAGTATTTTTTTTAAAATTTATACTAATTTATACTAATTTATAATAATTTATACTAATTATCACTAATTATTAGTGATTGTTGCTAATTTATACTAATCACCGCTAACAATGAGAAGTATAATTTTTAGGGGATTGACGAGAACCCTTTTTCCTGACGTATGAATATCCATTTTCGTATGCATGAGATTGGAGAGTAGGGACACCTCGCCACACTACTCTCCATTCTCATGCATACAAAAATGAATATCCATACGTGGGAGTAGATTATTCTAATTATTTTTAATTATTCTAATTATTACTAATTATTCTAATTATTACTAATTGTTATTAATTATTACTAATTCTTACTATTTATTCCCATTTATTACTAATTATTACTAATTATTACAAATTATTACAAATTATTACTAATTATTATGGATTATTACTAATTATTACTAATTATTACAATTTATTCTTAATTAATACTACTTATTTCTGATTATTACTATTTATTTCCAATTATTTCTATTTATTCCCATTTATTACTATATATTACTATTTATTACAATTTATTACAAATTACTACAATTTATTACTAATTACCGCTATTTATTACTAATTATTACTAATTATTAAAATTTATTACTGATTATTATAATGTATTACTAATTTTTACTAACTATTACCATTTTTTACCAATTATTACAATTTAATACTAATTATTACAATTTATTACTAACTATTACTAATTGTTACAATTTATTACTAATTATTACAAATTATTAAAAATTATTACAATTTATTACTAATTATTACAATTTATTACAATTTATTACTAATTATTACTAATTATTAAAATTTATTACAATTTATTACTAATTATTAAAATTTATTACTAATTATTAAAATTTATTACTAATTATTCTAATTTATTATTAATTACTACTAATTATTTCTTATTCCCACTAATTATTACTAATTATTAATAATTATTAATAATTATTAATAATTATTATTAATTATTACTAATTATTATTAATTATGACTAATTATTATTAATTATTACTAATTATTAAAAGTTATTAATTTTTTTTTCTAATTATTACTAATTATTAGTAATTATTAAAATTTATTTCTAATTATTACAGTTTATTATTAATTATTAAAAGTTATTACTAATTACTGCTAATTATTACTTATTCCCGCTAATTATTACTAATTACTACAATTTATTACTAACTACAACTAATTATTACTAATTACCACTAATTATTACAATTTATTACTAATTATTACAATTTATTACTAATTATTATAATTTATTACCAATTATTACAATTTATTACTAATTATTATAATTTATTACAAATTATTACAATTTATTAATAATTATTACTACTAATTATTACAATTTATTACTAATTATTACTAATTATTATTAATTATTACTAATTATTACAATTTATTACTAATTATTACCAATTATTACAGTTTATCACTAATTATTACAATTTATTACAATTTATTACAATTTTTTACTAATTATTACAATTTATTACTAATTATTATAATTGATTACAAATTATTAAAATTTATTACAAATTATTACAAATTACTACAATTTATTACAATTTATTACAATTTATTACAAATTATTACAAATTATTACTAACTCTTACTAATTATTACAATTTGTTACTCATTATTACAATTTATTACTATTTATTACAATTTATTACTAATTACTACAATTTATTACTAATTATTACTATTTATTACTATTTATTACAAATTATTACTAATTATTACTATATATTACAATTTATTACTAATTATTACAATTTATTACTAATTATTACTAATTATTACTAATTATTACTAAAAATTACCAATTATTACCAATTATTACTAATCACTACTAATTATTACTAATTATTACTAATTATTACTAATTATAGTAATTATTACTAATTGTTACTAATTATTACTAATTATTACTAATTATTCCTAATTATTACTAATTGTTACTAATTATTAAAAATTATTACAATTTATTACTAATTATTAAAATTTATTACTAATTATTACTAATTATTAGAATTTATTAGTAATTATTACAATTTATTATTAATTACTACTAATTATTACTTATTCTCGCTAATTATTACTAATTATTACTAATTTCTACTAGTCACCGTTAATTATTTCTAATTATCACTAATTATTACTATTTATAAATATTTATTTCAATTAATTACTAATTATCACTAATTATTACTAATTATTGCTAATTATAACTACTTATTAATAATTTTTCTAATTAATACTAATTACTACAATTAATAATAATTAATATAATACTATTAATTAATTCTAATTAATACTAATCACATGTAGTTATTTGTAAAAATAAATAATGATAAACAAAACTATATAATTCTAATTTAATTTAATTACAACTAATTAACAATAATATAACTAATATAAAATAAAATGAATTAACTAAAAAATAAAAGAAATTGATAAATACCCTAAAATTGAATCTTTCGTAGGATATATGCCGCGAATATTGCTCTGATTTAGAATTTTAAACTTTGAAATTTTTTGAGAGAAAAATGTAAGTAGAGAGGGAGAGAGGGGTAGAGAAAGGAGTTGAATGAGAAAAAAATAGATGGAGGTATATATAGGTTAGATTATTTGCGCCGAGACTCGTGACAAATACCAACTTGCCAACATTCTATTTGAGAAGAGAGATAATTCCCATCACAAATACTAAAGAACACCACCTGCCCACATACTATATGGGGACCATCTCCCCGTCGCAAATAGTCCTTCCTGGCAGAAAATTTGCAACGGGACCCTTTCCCGTTGTAAATACCCCACCACAAATATCAGTTTTTCCTGTAGTGCATGTTTAAAAATTTCAAGATGCTTTGAAATTGTTAAGTGTCTTGTTATAGAAGAATGTAGGAATGTATAATGTGTCAAAGTTTAAAATGTAACTACCATATTTCCCAAAATTATAAATGAGTAAGTAAGATGCAAGTTATTTTGATTACCTTGAAATCATGTTATATGAAACTTGAGTATAAATTATTTTGTTAATGACATGTTTTTTTCTGGAATACCACCACACTCTCCCAACCATACTCCCTCTTCAGATGATTAGGGTTTCCTGTGATGGTTGTTTATATGATGAAGGTTTTTCTCTCTGTCTTGCTCATTTCTGTAGTCTCTCAACTTGACTCGGGCTTCGGTTACTTCAGATCTTCTTCCTTTCAATGTTTTCCTTTTTCTTTTCCTTTGATTTTCTTCTCTCTTTAGGATGGGTTATTTCATCTAGATAACGTCTTTCCCCTTGCCTCTTTATCTCAGTTCCCAACTGGCTGACCACCCCACTCTCCTCTTATTTGTTCAGTCTGCTTATTGTTGCCTGAACCTCTTGACTTTGGTTTTGTCTGGTTCTTGATTAGGTTTGGAGTTTAAGCCCTGAGTGGCAGTTCCCTTTTTTGGTCATTTCAGGTGCCATCCCCAGTGGTCCTCTTTAGTATTGATGGCGATACAACCAATCTAAAGTGGATTTGTATCAATCTCTTTCCATCGATTTTGATATGGTGTTTCGATGAGTTGGAGCTCTTACTGGAAGAGGATCGTTGGCTACGATGCTTTCAGGTTACGTTTAGACAATAGCAGCTGCTGGTATTTTGTATTTTTAATTTTGTAGTGGTTTTGGGTAGAGGTGTAGCGATGGTGGATCTGGTTATCGATGGATGTGTTCTCTTTTATAATTTTATTCAAAATATTTGATTGTTATAATTTTATTCAAAATATTTATTAAAATAAATCGTGTGTTTTTTTAAATTTGAACCGGTGTGTCCCTCATCAAAAGTTATGTCATTTCAGTCGAACAAATGTGTTATTTGACCGAAACAGTGAGATCGAACCGGTGTGTCCCTCACCAAGAGTTGTCTTGTTTCAGTTGAACCAATGTGTTCATTGACCAAACTGGTTCAATTCAAACTGATTTTGATTTATAAATAACTGATGATGATATTTCTTATGGTTTTATTATTTATCAATCCAAGAAATTTTCCATATTTCTCTAAACATCGGCGCAGCGGAGAAATCAGAAATTGGTGTTCAATTTTCCCCAAATATTGGTGAAATCCTTGAGGGAAACTTCCACTAATAACCGTACACCATCAACATAGGGGTGGATCAAACCCTTTTGGATAGTGAATTAAATTCACGCATCAAGGTACAATCTGTCTTATTCTTTTGCTTACATATTATCCAACAATCAAAAGGGTTTGATCCAAAGGAAGAACCTAGAAGATGGGTTCTGAATCCCTCAAAGTGATGAACCAAGACATGGTCAAACATGACCGTTTCAATGGAAACAACTTCTCCCAGTGGAAAGACATGATGAAGTTTCTTCTTATGATGTTGACGATTTCGTACATTCTAGAACTGAATCTTCCTCCCATTCCTGAGGATCCCACTTCAAATTCCGACAGCACACCCATTGACGTAACTCAAGTCAAACACATTCAGGAAATGGGGAAGAAACAAGAAGATGATGAAGTTTTGTGTCTAGGACATATTCTCCACACATTATCAAATCGTCTCTATGACTACTTCCACCAAATGAAGACCACCCAAGAGATTTAGGATACACTTGAGTTCAAATACAAATCCATGGAAGAAGGTACTAATAAGTTTCTTATTACAAAGTATCTAAACTACTAGATGATTGATAACAAGCATGTTTTAGACAAAGATCACGAGCTTCAAATTTTAGAAAATAAACTTCTCTCCCTTAAGATTAATACACCAAAAACTTTTCAAGTTGGTAAAATTATTGACAAATTTCCACCTATGTGGAATGATTTTGGTAAACCACTATTTAAAAAGAGTGATGATATTTACTTGGAGTAATTACAAAAGATTATTCATATTAAAGAAGAATCCATGTTGAGAGACATGGGTATGAATTGTCAATTTGATACCCAACTTAATATTGTTGAGGGAAAGACACAACCAAATACTTATTTACATGTTGAAAAGGAAATTTAACAATTTAAGAAGAAAGGAAATCCTTCCAAGAAGAAAGGATATTACTTTGACTATGGAAAACCAGGGCATTTTTCAAGGGAATGTCGTTATTGAAAGAAAGTTGATAAACTCGCTACAAATATGATGAGTGAAGAAAATTTAGTCGCATTGATATCCTAAGTCAATATGACTTCGATAAAGATCAGATGGTGGCTAGATTCTGGAGCAATAGTGCATGTGTGCAAGGATCATTCAATGTTCAAAAAATTTGATAATTGTACTATCTCAAAGGTAGTACATCTTGGAAATAATGAATGCATCAATGTTAGTGTATACAGAAGTGTGGAAATAGACTTTTCTTCTAGGAAGAAGTTGACTCTTCTTAATGTGTTGTATGTTCCCAAAATTCAAAAGAATATAGTTTCTGTTGATCTTCTGTGTAAGAAGGTTTTTTGGGTTTTATTGGAATTTGACAAGGTTACCTTGTTGAAGGGAGGAATATTTGTGGGGAAAGGGTACTCAAATTATGGAATGGATCAACTATATATTAATAATATTATTTAAGAGTCTACTTACTTGATTGATTCCTCTAATTTGTGGCATGATCGTTTAACACATGTTAATTATAATTCATTAAAATTAATGAAGAAGTTAAACTTGATTAACATTGGAAATAATTTTAATAAATGTGAAACATGTGCAGAATCTAAAATAGTTAAGAATCATTTTTATAGTGTTGAAAGAAATTATGATATATTATAATTAGTAAATTCTAATAATTGTAAATAAAATGGATTATTAACTTGTGTAGGAAAAAGATATTTTATTACTTTTGTTGATGACTATATCATATATTTACATATATACCTTCTTAGAACAAAGGATGGATCCTTTAATGTGTTTAAGAAGTATACAGAAAAATTTGAAAACCAATTAAGCAAAAATATTAAAGTATTACACTCAGATAGAGGTAGATAATACTTTATGAATGAGTTTAATGAGTTCTGTGAAGAAAATAGTACAATTTACCATAAAAATTATCCTTACACACCTTAGAAAAATGCATTAACTGAAATGAAAAACTATACTTTAGTATAAATGTTAAATTTCATGATTAATAAATCTAAGTTACTATTGAATTTATTGGGTGAAGATTTATTGGATGCATGTCATACTCATAATAGGATTTCCTCTAGGAAAACTAAGTTATCCCCTTATAAAATTTGAATAGGTAAAAAACCTAATCTTTCTTATTTCAAAGTGTGGGGGTGTTTAACTTACTCTAGAGTTCCTGATCCTAAAATAACTAAAATTGGTTCTCGAGAAATTAAACTTGATTTTGTTGGATATGTAGAAAATAACAAAGCATATAGAATTATGGATTTGGGAGCCAATATAATTATTGAATCAAGGGATGTAGATTATTTTTTGAAAATATGTTTTATAGAGATGATGAGGATAAAGTTATTCCTCATACCCCTATCTCATGTACTCCATCTAGTTCAAATACAATAATAGAGAATAATGATGACTCTCGAGTTGAACCTAAACATAGTACATGAATTAGGAAGGAGAAAAATCTGCATCCATATTTTTTTCTCTTGATTCTACAATTTTCCTTGTTGAAAGAGATCAAAATAATAATCTTTTGAATAAGTATTCTATGGTATTGACTATCGAAGATGACCCAAAGAATTATAATGAGGGTATAACTTCTAGAGATGTTGATTTCTTGAAAAAATAAATTAATGATGAAATGGATTCCATTATGGGGAATAATACTTGGGTCATTATGGATTTACCAATAGGTTCAAAACCTATTGGTAGTAAATGGGTTTTCAAAAAGAAATAAGCTTCCAATGGTAACATTCAAGCTTTTAAAGATAGACTGGTTGCCAAAGGTTTCACAAAAAATAAGAGAATGATTATTTTGATACTTAAGCCCCTGTAGCTTGAATTACTTCAATAAGGATATTATTTTATTTAGCTTCAATTAATCATTTATATGTTCATCAAATGGATGTAAAAACTTTTTTTAAATGGATAATTAAATAAAGGGATTCACATGGAATAACCAGAAGGTTTTGTTTTACTGTGTAATGAAAACAAAGTATGTAAACTAGTTAAATATCTTTATGGTCTTAAACAAGCTTCGAAGCAATGGCATGAGAAATTATATTTTATTTTTTATCAAATTTATTTTCTCATAATAATGCAGATAAATGTGTTTATTTAATGTTTAAAAAAGAATATAGAGTTATTGTGTGTCTATATGTGAATGATATGTTAATTTTTGGAACCAATATGATTGGTTTAATTGAGAAAAAGAATTTCTTATCTTCTATGTTTAAAATGAAGGATCTTAGAATAATTGATACTATTCTAGGTATTAAAGTTAGAAAACATAGTAGGGGTTATTCTTTAATTCAGTCTCATTATATAGAAAAAATGTAAAATAAATTTGAACATCTTATTTTCAAGGATTACAATATTCTATTTGATTCTAGTGTTAAACTTTTTATAAATAAGGGTAGAGTTGTATCACAACTTGAGTATGCTAGTGTAATTGATTCTTTAATGTATGTGATGCATTGCACTAGACTTGATATTGTTTTTTTGGTATATAAAATGAGTAGATATACTAGTAATCCTAGTGTGGATCATTGGAAATGTATAATGAGAATTTATAGATACTTAAGAAAGACCAAAGATTTAAGTTTATACTATAATGATTATCTGGTAGTATTAAAATGATACATCGATGTAAGCTATATTACCATTATTGGTGATATCCAATATACTTCTGGATGGTTTTTTACTCTTGGAGGTTGTGCAGTTTCTTGGGTGAGAAAGAAACAAACATGTATTTCACATTTGACCATGGAGTTAGAGTTTATTGGCTTCACAGTATATAGAGAGGAAGTTGAATGGATTATAAATATATTATTGAATATTAGATTGTGCCCTAGGTTGGACGATATTGGAATTTGGGATGGTGATGGTGTTATTTAATGGAGGTGCAACAGAGGAATTTCTAGTGTGTGTTTCTTCTCATCAACAGTGACCCTTCTTTTGGTAGCGTTGTTATAGGCATGATTCCTTATCTTCTAGTTTTATTTTCTAGTGTTTTTATTTTCAACGATGGTGGTTAGAAGTTCTCATTGGCATCTAACATCGGTGCTGGTATGAAGAATCCTCAATTGATGAGTCTTACAAGATCCCAAGACATACTTAGACCAAGACTCACGGTGCTTGAGGACTGCCAAGATTCTCCACAGTTCATCATTGAGAATTTCTTTTAATTATTTTATTTTGGGGGCTTCAACTAGTTGGGATGTTCTGTTTGATGTTTAATTTTATGGTTACATGGTGTTTTGGATTTGAACATTGTTGGGGTTCCCACTTAACTAATGAAAGTTTTTTTTATGAAAATTTAAAAAATGGTTTATAGAGAGTAATGAAGTGATATTTGTGATCATTTACTTGATTGGTCTTAAGTGTTGGAATGTTTTGTTAGTAGACAATTTTTTAAACAAGACATTTTGTTGATCTTACCCAGTGTTTTATAAAAGGGGTTTTTAAAAGGGTTTTATTTAATGAATTTTCAAAAGTAATGATTTTAAAGTAGTAGAATTGGTATGAGAATGATTTATGATTGTGTGATGTGAATTATTATTTTTCTTGAGATGATTTTTTCTGGTTTTCATGGGGGGATGATGTTGAATTTATCATGTGGTGGATATGGTTGATGAGGAGTAGAGATTATGGTAATTGTTTTCTTATGGGAGGTGATTATTTGATTAGCAGTGTGGTGTGGGGGTGATACTGGTTTCATTTATTGGTTTGATGGAGGAGGAAGGTGTAGTAGAGGTTGGTGGGTTGTGATGAGTAGTTGTATTCTTGAGAATTGGATGTGTTTCCTTATGAGATATTCATGTTTTCAGATTGTTTTATGTGATTGTTTCTTGGTAAGAGGAAAAAGTAATTATGGGAATCAAGTCATGAAGTTGAGGAATATATATTGGATATTGAAGTTTCCTTTAAGTTGGTAACATCCCCACCCAGATTCCGAGTTTTCTTGGTAGTGGGCATGTTTCAATAGGTGGCTCGAGGATAGGGGAAGACAAATCATGGTCACCTAGATAATATGTCTTGGTGTGGGGTGGGGTGGGTTGGGGTTCTTGATTCATTGATGAAATAGTTTATAACCAATGTGTTAAAATATGAGTATATTAGTGATATTAAGGAGATCCAAATGAGGTAAGATAACATGAGTGTATTTTAGGTTTATTTTTCAGGATTGATTTATTAATTACATTATTTTTTTGGCTGGAAAGGAGAAACAAGAAAGATATTTTGAGTCAACTTTGAGGCCAAAGATTCATAAAAGAGTTTCCACTATGTAGTTAAAGTCTTGGATAGTGGTGAGATACCATGAAAGGGTTTTTAAGAGAGGCATACCTATGACTATTTTTAGTAAAAGTTCCTCTCATGTTGCTGAAGGGGTTGAGGAGAATGATTAGAGTTATGGGTCTCATGGGTTGTAGAAGCAAAGAGGGAGGTGATCCTTTTAATTTTGATCATTAATTCATGTATTGGGTTTGAGTATATTGAGGTATCCTATGTTAGGTGAGTTATTCTATTTCCATCGTAATGTGGTTGGGTATCAACAATATGAGTATCCTGAGCTTCAGAGTGATTCTCATTCCTTGGTGGGTAATATTTCATGGTTTAGAGAGTGAAACATGTCATAGGATAGTGAAATTATTTCATAATTACCACCAAGGTTATTTTAATTTTTAGTTCGGATATTTTAAATGTATGTGTGAGCATTTGTTTTTGGTTAATTTTAAAGTAATTTTTTCAAAGAAAATTAAAGTAAATCTCATATTTTAACGAATCTTGTAAATAATTTTCATAAAATATCTTGGTTGGTTAAGGGTTTTTCTTTCAAAATATTGTAAATATTTTTAATGGATAATGGTATGTTTGGATAAATGGGTCGAATGTTTTAAAACATGGTTTTGGTAAGCTTCAAATTTTGGTATTCAAAGTGAAGGGAGTAATTTTTAGTAAAGTGTTGGTTAGGGATTATAATGGTTAGTGTTGTTCTTCTCTGATGAGTTTAATCCATCTTGATGATAATATTTCTATTTGAGAGGAATATTACATGGTTGTAATGTTTTTAGGGGTGTATCTTATTGGAGATGAGATAGTGTTGTAGCTTGGCCATAGCCTAGAGAGTTTTCCTGGTGTGGGTGGGCCCTATTTGTGAGGTTTATTCCATAATGATTGAGACTGGGGACTTGTCACTATTTCATTTGGGTTCTTGGGGAAACGAATAATTTAAGATGTATATAATGTTGAGGCATGAGTTTTTTTGATCCTTTATTTTGTGGGTTTGAGGCATTGAAGGTAGTATAAGAGATCCTAGATGTTGTTTAGAGGATAATAGATGAGTTTTTTTTGTCTTTTAAGGGAGACCATTCCAAGTTCTGGCCTTTATTATGTTGTATTTGGTCTTGAGGTTAGTCATGGTATGACTATAGTGGTTAGTTTTTTTCTAGGTTTGAGGAGTTTTAAGGAATCTAGATATTTTAGAGTACATTTATGTTGTGCTATGAGATTATGGTGTGGTGGATCACATTTTGGTTGTTGCAGTCTAGGATATGATTCAAATAAATATCTATCTACCACAGGGAATGTGGAAATAGTCATAACAGAAATCTTGGTTAATTATGTCATGATCTAGTGAACACTACAACATGGCCTTATCACAGGGCTCTAAGAAAATTGGGAGAAAATAACCACACCTGATGATCACTATTCCATAGTTGTCTGGGTTACAATGGGTAAGATCAAAAGACAATGTCATGAGTTGTGGTGTCTATGGCATGGTGTTGGTTAGTATCCAGATTGTAAGAGTGAAATGGTTGATGAAGATATTGAGCGTATGGAGTTTTAAAGTATATGGTTTTCAAATCATCTTTGACCGAGCTCAACTATTCCATTATCAATCCCTTTTCATGTTTTGGTTATGTTATTTTGATTTTATTATAAATTTTATTTCCTTTCTTATTTAATTTTATTCCTTGGTCTTCTCTTGATCCCTATACAAACTTGTGGCTTGAATTTGGAGATCTTTGGATTTTTTTGTGGTACCTTAATCCCTAGCTTCAAATTATTAATTTATTGATATCCAAGGTTCTATTCTCCCTCCCTTTTTTAATTCTATCTTATTTTTTATTTCTTAAGTAAGATATTCCAGTGGATCATGGTCAATTTTGGTAAATTTTGGTCAAATTATTGATAGAGAATGATGTGTTATAGGTTAGTGAATGGTTTCATTGAAATTTTATTGATGTTTGACCCCAGTTTCATTCTCTTTTATTAACATGCTATTACTCAATATTTTTTTAGGTATGAGATTTATAGATTTTTTCATCACTTGAAAGCATATGCTTGGTTAAATTTTTATTTTTTCTACTAAATTATTTGTTTTATGGAATTAATTATTTGACTATAGGTTTATTTTTTGATCAATATTTAGTGATGGATTCCTTGTTGATTTCTTTGTTTAGTTATTTTATTAATAGTGGAGTAATTGGATATGGATTTTCTTTCAGAAGTCAAGAGTTTGTTTGGAAATTTTTAATGGATGGTAGGTTCTTCTTACTTAGGGCCTACTATTGGGGAGTATTTTTCTTTTCTAGGATTTTTAAGGATTTTTTTGGTAGGGTGTATTTGTTGTATTATGGTTCCATGGGATAACGGTGGAAAGATTATGATAGTTGATGTCTTACAGAAATGGGTAGAGTTTTACCGTGAAGGGGTTATGTTTGAAGGGTTTTTTTTGTAATGGTTGTTTCCTTATCCTATTTTCTATAAATTCAATTATAATTGATTGTTGAATTGCGATGTCTAAGGTTTACTAAAAATAAAAAGGGGAAATTGGGAGGTTGTGTTGTAAGAAGGTAGAGTTGGGTTTTCTTATAAGGTAAAAAGTTTTGAAAGTGAAGTGGTGAGGGATTGTGCTAGACAATCATCCTTATTTCTTATATTTTCATGTTTAGGTTTTCATGTTTTGGGAGCTATGTTATTTATAGAAAATAAATGGGTTAATCATGTCATCTTATGTTGAGTTATGGAAGTTCATGGGGATGAATGGATGAGAGTTTGATGAGTTAATGAGGTAGTGAACTATTGTTTTACTTGTAAATGGAAGCATTTTTTTGGGAGAATTGATGTAATACTTAAATTCTATTGACTTTATTATATTATTTATTTAGTTATGGGAGTGGTGGATAAACTACAATGATTGATTCAAGCAGTTTGATATGATTTTTATTGTTTTCAGTGTTGTGTATGTGGTTATATGAAAATGTTGAAACATTGGAAGAGAAATAATTATGGTGATGTGAAAGAGGTGTGCAGTGGCTATTTAGAGGAGACAATGTCACAAATAATAGGGGAGTTGTGATTCTAGTGTGTATATATATTTATTTGATTACATAGTAATATAATGGTATGAAATGATGTGGTAATATTATGCAGAGGGGCATGTGATAGTTTATGAAGGGGAATGTGATGTTGTGGTTGTGTGTGATGTCATTGCTACATTATTGTGTAAATATGTGGTGGTATGGTTTTGTTATTTTGGTCCCATGTTCCAAATCAGTTAGTGAAGGGTTTTCCTTACATTGTTCGCTACTCAATGTTGAGTTAGAGAAAATTATGAACTGATAATTAAGAGTGGTGATAAATTTTTGGGATCATTTTCTTTTATTGATGTTGGTAATGTTTTAGAATTTGATGATGTTTCTTAACCATTGTGATTTGATTTTAGTTTATTATATATCCAATCCATTGGTTTTGAATTTTTTCTAGGTTTATTATTGATTTATTTTAATGTTATTTTGAAATCTTATACTTTTGTTTAGTGTGAATAAAGTGTGGGCATGGTAATGGTTAATAGTGAAATGGTTATAGTTTGAAAATTGATAATGACGTTAGAGGATATGAATGTAGGAAGTACGTTGATTGGGAATGGTTGTGGATAACATGGTGGACTTTGACGTAGCTATAATGTTATACTTGTTCTATATGTTTTTGTTTTAATTGATTTCACACATGTATATACATTCATATTTATTTAAAAAGGATGTTTATTTGTTCAGAATATGATCCAATTGAGTACACCCAAGTGCTCATCCCTACAATTGTTTTTGATCTTGTTTTGAAAGTTTATTTAATGGAGACTTGGGGCTATTGTTTGGGTAGCTCGAGTAGATTTTGGTGGATGTTTTGGATTCCTAGGAGGTTATAATTCATGTCTAATTTATTTTTGTTCATATACATTGGCATATATTTAACCTTTGGGTTATGGAAATTGTTTATTTCATGAGATATTTGGAGTTAATTGGTGGATTTTATTTAATTTTCTAATTTTGTTAAGTTTAATTACTTATATATTATGATTTTATATCCTTGGTTCTTGTCACCAAATAATGGTCTATTGATAGTAGGATTTGGGGTCACTCTTAGTATCATTCTTAACTTAGGTTGGGGTTTTAGTAGGACTAGGTTATGACACATGTTATGGTTTGAAGACTATCACATCATGGTTTGATAAATGTATTGAGATACATGATATAAAAACGATAAAAATAATATAAAAATGTTTTTTGTTTATAGATATTTTATATTTGAGCTGAATAGATATATAAACTACACCTTAGTTTCTTATAACACGTTGTTGTTTTGAAGGAAGATGAAGACAAAAATGAAAAAAAGAGGATTCATTAAGTGTCTTTACAGGGTGATTTATAGGCTTAAAAATATTCATTATTTTTAATGTATTCCATGAATGAAGTTACATAACCATAGGAGAATATTTGGTGTGATTACCATCTAATATGAATGACTTGAGTAACAAGGTCCTGAAATCCAATACGTGGTGGAACCCCATTTTTTGTAATTTGGATGGATTTTGAGAATACTTAGTACCATGGGTTGAAACCACCATATGGTTTTGGAGAAAAGTTATATTTTCTATTATTTCCAGATATTTTTATGGTTTAATATATCCATTTAATGTAAAAAATTTAATATAACTTTGGTGGGATATTTGGTACATCCCACTCAACTGTTAATAAAATTTTTAGTAGGATATAACTACTAATTAAATAGGATAATATAGAGGGTGTTATAAGAGATATAATGATGAATAAATATTTATAAAATGAATTAATTTATTTCATATCAACATAAATAGGAAGGGAATAAAATTAGAGGTTCTAAGAGATTTAATATAGTGGTTATCAATTTGATCAATATTTTTCTTTTTCTCTCCCTTTTTTATCATGAATCATTTCTTTAGTTTGTTGGAGAGTATTTAGGGGTAAAACAATTTGTGTTAAAATTTATAACAAAGGGAGATTTAATAGTTTTGTTATTTTATTTTTGATGATGGTTTAATATAGTTTATGTATTCATTCATTCTTCTATATCTATGCACATTTTAATTAATATGATAATTGTTTATTGATTAATGAATTTCCATTTAATACATGAACTAGTTACTTGGATTCATTCTAGACTATAAAATAAGTTTATATGTACTATATTTAGACATGGTATTTAGTTAGATAATTATTAAATGAATATAATAACTTGATCATAAGAAAATTAGAGTTTAATAATTATAGAACAAACACCAAACCAAGGATTTAAAAAAAATAATAATTTCAATAATGACATGATTATTTATTAAGAATATTTGAAGGTTAATCATATCATGATTTAGGATTTATAAATTCCAAGTATACTCTCATAATTTTTATATCCATTAAAATAGTTTTAGTATTATTTAATACATTTATATCAGTCATATTTACATTTAAATTGATGTTTTTTTCCAAGGATTACTTTTCTTAGTGGGTTTGACCTCAGGATGACCATTGACTACACTTTTTTAGTGGTGTTAGGATAGAGTATATTATAAATTTATAAACATTATTCCCATAAGGAATTAATAATTCCTTGAGGATTTTCAAACTTTTTAGAACCATTATAGGGTACTTGTGAACTTAAAATATTCTTAGATTCAATAGAGCAGGATACGACTTTTCTAATACTATTTATACCTATATATTTATTCCTTTTTTTACTTTCAGTGTGATTGTGCTATGGTTTTTCAAAGTAGATATTATTGATGCATAAGTATTCAACCTAGGAGTAGGTTTATTAATCTTAGAAGAAACTTCTTGAGCACAATACTATGATTCATAAGTGTTTGGAGAAATAAAATAAAGAAGAGAATATGACTGGAGTTGATTGAGTTCATGAAGTGAAATAAGTTATGTAAAGTATAAAATTAGGGAAAAGAACAATAACTAAGTATAGTTTAATTTTATATATGGGGGTAAAACCAATAATCGTCACTACATATATTAATTAAAGAAACTTTAAGATAAATCCTATGATTTTTCAAATTATATCCAATTTAATTCAATTTTTCAGGATAACAAAAAACCATAAAAACAAACATTATGGAAGTTTCCTTGAACTTTGTGAACTCTTCTAATTCAATGGTGTTTCTAATGATATGGTAATGCTTCATTTTTTGACATTTATTTTTGAGAAAAAGAAAATTAATATATTTAAATCTTTGAACCAAAATCCATTATAATATAGGATTATATAGGAATATGATTTTTAACAATATGCCTCCCTCCCTCATAATTAATTAAAATTCACATCAATGTCTTAAATTTCAATAAATTTGATGAGGAATAAATTTAAATAGTTTAATATAAATTTAAAGACTTTTTAAAGTAGTATCCCAATTATGGATTCATGAATTGGTATCTATTTTCAACATTTTATAAAGGGTTATCTCCAAGAAATAGGTTAATTATTGAAATATACCTTAGATAATAATTGATAAAAATTATACTGGGAGAGTTATGAATTTTATAATTGATATTCCTGGTAATAATTTTAAATGGAAATCAAAAGGAGGGAAAAAAGAGAGACATTCACATGATAGATTTTAATTGATTGATGAATGAATAATTAGAGGCCATAATAATTAAAATAGACATGATTCTCTTTATGAATCATTCTAAATATCCATTATTTAAAATTCTAAATTATATGGATTTTAGTTGATAAAATAATTTTTAGGGATGGTATTTATAAGAAAATAAAGGATTTTAATAATGAGGAGGCATCCCAATGTTCTAAAAACAACAACAATAATGACTAGAACTACAAAATTAAATAAGTAAATAAGTGGAAAACTTGCTGAAATTCATGTTAACAATCGAAGATATCATTTAATAAATAGAAAATGATAAAAAAATGATTCTCTATGATAATAAATTTGGAATTTCATGTTGGAAAATTGTAATTTTTCTCATGTAAAGATGAATAGGAGTATTAATGGGTGACATGGAGATTAACTCAAATAAATATTCGATAGTAATCAACTTAAGGATTATTAAAACTATGGAGGAATATTCTAAAACATAGAGGAGAAACTAATAAAATAAAGGTAAGAAGGGAATAAATAAGGTGAAAAGAGGAAGGAAATGGAAAATAAAGCTAATAAGGAAGTCAAATAATAAGCACTAGAACCATAATAACCACTAATTCCATTCCTAGAAAGGTTGTAGGAAGGTAGAATTGAGAAATAAATGTGTAAGTATTTGTAAATTTCTATGTAACATTATATTGAAATTACCTTTATAGAAGATTTAGTGAACAAGAATATATGCATAAATTTCTTTAAGAAAATGGTTTAAAACAATATTGATCTTGAGTAGATATGAAGAATACCACTTATGGGAAAATGTTTATATATTTTATGATAGAGTCTACCAAATAAGAAACAACATCTGAGTATTTTTTCAATTCTTAATAATATCCGATCTTATGCATTTAGACAACCATTGTGTGATTTATGTGTGAGTATAAACACCATATCATACCCAATATTATAAAAATTTATATTAGAGAAAATTAACCTCAAAAAATTTTATATTTAATTAGAGGATGAAATGGTGAGATATACATGAATTTTAATTGAGTACATTTTGGTTAAAGTGGATAGAATTTACTTTATGATAGATTTTAATGTGATTTACATGGATAAAGTGAAACCTCGTGATAAAACCTGATTTTATTAAAAAATTTATTTGAAATTAATTGATTAAAATTTATCATTTCATGTTGATATCAAGATATAAATCACATTTACAATTCCTTACATGTTCTAAGTAAATACATGTAATTTAGATTAATATGTTTATTTTAATGATAAAAATAAATTTTTTGAATTAAATTGTTAAAATATCAAATATAAAATTTAAATTTATTTGAATATCAAATCTATAATTACATGTTTTATTATTTTTTGCATTTTAAAATTTAACAGATAATCAAGTTTGTTTGATAATGTTTAATGGTTTAATTATTTTTTAAATTTCCCACATATTTAAGTGTATTTTTTAAACTTTATTAATTTAAAAGATTTGGAATTATTTTTATTATGGAATTTAATAGATATATCTTTAGGATCTCATAGATTCTAGGGTTTCATCCTTAAACCCCTTACACTAGTGATGACAGTTCACCCGAGCATCGATCCTGACCAGTTCAGCCTGGCCAGGTCTCTGCTCTTGGTGTTAGTTTTTCTCACATTTTTTCTTTCCTCTTCATGTTATTTTGTTCAAGTCTAGTTTTTTTATTGATATTTATTTTAATTAACTTTTAGCTTTGATGTGTTTATTCTCCTACAGGTAGATGATGCTCGATATAGTTAGTGATCACTATTGAGGGACAATTTATTTCTTCCCTTTCAGCCAAACCCACCATGCTTAACCCCCTTGGTTATGGTGTGTATAGAGGATTGGGATAATCAATGTGTATTGTTTAATCTGGTGGTTTTATATGTGATGAAACCTTTCCCTGCGTTTGATATGCTGGTGGTCTTACATATCATTTTAGTGGTTCTACTTGACCCTTCTCCACCTATTCTCCTCAGACCTAACCCACTATACAAGACCACACCTTGGACATGCACATTGGTAATCTGGGTGGTTTTGGATAGTGAAAATGGGCACAGTTAGTGATGAATATTTAATGTAGATTTTACATTTTTTTATTCTCCTTTCTCATTGGTTTATTTTTCTTTCAATATATAGTTTTTCCCAAATAGCTTCTCTTGTTGCAGTATGGTTCTTTCTTGATCATGTCTTGCTAATACCATTTATAGATCTCCTAATTTCATGGTTTTGTTTTTTAACCATTTTTATTTAATTCCCTTTTTTTATCCCTCAATTCAATATCCTTGATATACTTATAGGGTAGTTTTTTTAGAAGGTTCAAGTATGTGTGTCTATTGGTGGAAGTGGCACGTTTAACATGGTGGCACGTTTAACTGGGCCCTTCAGGTAGCCTATCCTTATATCTGGGTGGTTCAATTTGTGGATGCCTATATTTTTTATTGAGGTTATCAATACTGGTATTTTATGTGGTTCATTAGTTCCTACTTAACCTTAAAGTGGCCATTTGTAAAAGAAAAAACGATATTTAGAGCGATAAATTTTCCTAAATACACGTGATTTGTTTATTCTAGATTTATGTTTGAGTGATATGGAATATTCTTGATTAATTGGACAATATAATGATTTTAGAATTCATTTGAATTTTCTAATACTTAAAAGTATTTTTTATATTTTAATTTAGGTGGATATATATTGTTGAAGCTATACTTGGACACTATGAGATGTGTTAGCCAAAGAATCACAATAGATACATGAAATTAAACTACTAATGGAGGCTTTATAGACACAATTTATGGATGGAATGAATCAATATATCCATTAAATCAGTCACTAGAGTATCTAAAAAAATAAAACTTGGGAGGATCATGTAAGGCTACCCGAATATAGATAATCTTGACCAAAATTATAAGGCATGAGTTTTAAAAGGAAAAGAAAAACATTTTGATTTAGTTGGTTTAAAATAATTTAAGAGGTGATTTTAATTATTTTGAGGTATTAAGGATCCATTTGGATGTGTTTGTGGAAATGAGGAAGCATTTGGAAGAGTTTTTAGGGGATTGAGGTAAATTTTGAGTTTCTATGGAGAAATACACAATTAGTGAATAATACATAGTACTTTATAATCAAGTTTCATATCCTAGGAGCCTATAAAGAGGGGATTACAAGGTTAGAACACAATATATTGGACCATGTATTTGGGTCATGTTAACATGGTGTTTGAATAAGGTGAGATTCATAGTCAGTGAACAATTATTGGGACCATAAAATTGAGTCATGTTGTCATTTATAAAAGAGTTGAAGACTTCTATTTTTATATAAATTTTCTAGGGTTTGTACCATTTTCTTACTTGGACATGGGGATCTTAACCCTAGGAAAATTATAGGGTGATTTTGGATGATCTTATCCTCCAAATTTCTTTTCCATTGAATCTTAGTGTATTAGGGTGTTGGATCAATGGTAAGTCACTCCAGATCATCCCCTATCTTTTTCATTCTTGGTTTTCTCCCAATGAAACCCTAATTAGGTCGGTATTGGGTGAAATTAGAGGTTTGGTTTGGAATAATTTAAGTTTTTTGTTCTATGTGTTTGATAATGGATAGGGGATAATGAATCTTGGTTTTGGCAATGTGGTTTCTTGGAATTACTAAGTAGAGGTGGGTGGTTTCTCACTCATGCTCGTTGAGACAATCTTATGAATTTGGTGTGATTTTTATTAATTTGTTTAATATATTTAAAGTCATTAAATATTGGTACTCTTTTAGGTTATTCAAACATGGGTTTTAGTGTTCATGTTTTTGGGTGAACACTATGGTGGTTTTCTGGGTGTGTGGGTGTATTCTAAAAATTTTAGGCAATTATGTTGAGTTGATTTCATGATTTAATGGTGGAATTGAGTTTTTGTTGATATTTTTATGGTTTGTGATTAATGAAAATTATTTAATTATTTTTAGGTTAGGGATTATTAATGATATTGTAAAACCCCCACTTGGGTGTTGGGACCTCATTGATCATGATGAGGTGAGATTGTGGTAAACTCCCACTTCAATGTGGGGAAATTGTTCAGAATTAAAAGGTGAGAATTAGAGGTAGTAAATCCACTTGTGAGTTGGAGATACCCAATTTTTCATGGTTACTCATGGTTTAAGGGATGACTGAGGTTGTAGTTGAGACACATGTGTATGGATTTGGTTTTTTATTATGATATTGATACTTAGAGGATTTTTTTATATTAGGAGATTTTTAATTTAATTTTTTGTGTAAATTGTTTATAGTTTTTTAAAATTATCCTTTAGGGTGGGAATTTTTTATAAAATACATTGAAAAATTGGTGAAATTTACACTTACATGTGGTTTAGGGGAAGAATTGGAGAAATCCTATTAGGTCTTGTACCCACCCCTTGCATGTGAATCTTATTGAATATGAAGATGATGTTGATTGTGTTGCGTGTTTCTACGGTGGTTCATTATTGAATTAAAAAAAGTGATGAGAACATTTAGTTGATAATAGTGGAGGTTGGTTTGTTGGTGGGGGTATGGTTATCTATACAGGTTGGCATTTGTATTTAAGGGTTTATTATATTATGGTTTAACTTATAGTAATTTTATGCATTCATTCATTGGACTTCACTTCTTACTATTTTACAGTGATGTATTTGTCATGTGATTTTACTTATCCTTGTGGATTATGATGGTGTTTTTATTTATATATTGAGACTTTGGTGGTCAAGGGATGGATTCAAAGTTTGATTAACATTTTGGATTAGCTTGGGGTTAAGTTTGAGTGGATGGATAGGGTTAGGATGTTATAAATAAGACTGGTTTAGTTTGGTTAGTGTTTGGTAGGTGTAGAGATAGGATGTGTCTATACTTAGAAGGTAAATTAAAAAATTATCAGATAAAAATATTTATAGTGAGACTTTAGTTTCATATTTAGTCCGAGAAACATGAATTTTTGATTTACACATAATTAGTCAGTATTTTTTGGTTTTTTAGGTGATGTGTCTTGGTAATAGTGGAATATGTCTGAATGTGTTTTATGAAAAAGTCATGAATACGTGTTATGGAATATATTTGAATGTTTTTTATTTTGATGATTTTTTATATAAATAAATTTTAAATAGTGCAAGGGAATGATTATTTATATTTTTTGAATTTTGAAAAATAAAAAGGCTTTCATATGTGATATTGACTGATAATGTGTGAGAATATGTTTCTTAGGTATTTTATAGAATATGTTATAATGTGTGTTATTTTTGATGTTTTTTTGATATAATTTTTTTTTAAACAGTGAAAGGGAATGGTTATTTCAATTTTGTAAAATTTTGAAAAATAAATGGATTTACTATGTGATATTGACTGATAAGGCGTGGGGATAAATGTGAAAAAAGTATAATTTGTGTAAGTGCATAGTTATGAACGTTTACTTATAATTTTAAAATTCATTATGGAAGATTACTTGGTTATATGGATAATATATTTAATATAAGTATCTATTTTACTATAGGTTATCTTGATATCTAATATTTAGTTTTAGTGATTGATTTTATAATTCTTTAAAATTTTATAGACATCAAACAATTTAAAACTAAACAAAGGATTTTATATATATGACTAAAAAGTTTCTTTGGTGGCCACCTAATTGGGTTGATGCTTCTAGTCCACTTTACAAAATGAGTATGCTTGATTTTATAGATTTTCTTGTATAAATTTAAAAATGTTTCCCTATTGGGCGTGGAAAATAATCCATTTGTTTTTATATTTCTTAAGGAAGTTCTAACAAAATAGTGTTTTGAAAATTTATGTTTTTAATTTTCATTTCTCTTTGAAGTATTTAAATTATTTATGGTAGACTAGGTTTGTATAATGAAATGGTTCCTAATTTTTAATGGATTTAAATTTGATTACAATTTTGGGTGTGGGAAGGGTTTTTCCATAATACTTTTATGGTTTAACCTGAATTTTAAAGGTATAATTGTATTTTTCAAATAGTTATGGACAAAATATGTTTTTGTTCATTCTTATTTTAACAATATTTATGTGATGAGTAATATTATGAGAATGAAAGTTTTATTATCAATTTTTTTTCTTGTTTGGTTATTGTTAGAAAAAATATTATTTTTCCTTTTGTGATGTGTTTGGTTGGATTTCCATAATAGTGGAAAATGTGTTATTTGGATAAAAAAGAGGTGTTGAATATAATTAATTTTGACATGGAAATGATTTTTAGTGGTTAAAATTGTTTTATTAAGGGTTTCTAAAATTGATAGTGTGGTTAAAGTTTCGAGAATTAAATTTTCATGTTATATTCTTTGGGTGAAACCCTTATGGTGAATTTCTATTTATTTGAATCAATTTTCAAAAATGAGTTCTATTAGATTTCATTAATGAAATAGGTATATTTAAATGATAACTTTATAGTTTTAATGTGGGTGATTTTATTAAAAACCATGAGGTTAGTTTATTATAATGTGAAAGTTTTCACAATTAATTGATTACCAAAATGTTGGTCTTTGAAAAATTAGAAATTGGTGTTCAAATTTTGTAAACGGTATCTTTTAGTTTACAAGAAGCATTAAAAATTATGTGAAAACAGTTTTGGGAAAATTGTTCCTTGAAAAATGTGTTTTTTGGAAAAAGTAAAATTTCTATGTTTTTTTTTGAAATTTTTATTATGATTGATGTTCCATGATAGAAGTTTGGTTTTGGAGAAAATGGTGTTTTTGAGAAAAACGATGTTCCTTGGCATTGAGAATGTTATCTTGGGGTAGAGTGGGGTTTCTCCTTGGATTGGATGTTGGTAGCAATCATATTATCCTGACGTAGGGTGAGTTTTATCCTTGGATTAGATATAGTGGAGTGGGTTTTTTCCTTGGATTTTATGTCAGTATTAGTTGGTTTATCCCATGGTTTATAAGGTTTTATCATTGAGTTACTTATATGATTTTTATTATAGTGAATCTATGTGAAATTGATTGACCATGGATATGATTAAACTACTTACCTGTGGATACTCTATGGTTTATGTAGGTATTTCTTGAGATGTATTGGTTGGTGATAACCTGACCTTAGTCCATGTTGTTTATTATTAGTCCCGTTGGGAAATGTTTTGCACATTGAGTTTTGATGGGTTACTAGATTGTTTATTGAACCAAATGAGATTTCTATGATTTTTTCTAATAGATTGTTCATTTATAGTATAGTTATGATATATTGGTTTATTTCTTCTCATTATCCTTTTATGTTGATAAAATTATATTTGAAATAATGATAGAAATTCCTTTGTTTTTAGTTCGTATTACCCTAGGGTGGAATGATATTGAGGCAGTTTTTGATAGTTTGATTTAGGTACAAGGATATATAATAGAATTTACAAGTTGATATTAAATGTCAGAGAGATTTTATTTGATCCATAAAGTTAGAATATAGATAGTTTTCCCAAGAGGATTATATTAGTTTAGAAGACTAGATAATAGTTAGAAATGTAATGGAACAATTTAGGGCTTATGGGATGGTATAACATTATCCAAGAATCTTGAATATTTTTAGAGAACACTCTAGAGATAGATGTTGCATGGTTATTATGGAAGAAAATCAAGAGACTTAGGTGTTTAAGCTATTTATTTTTTAAGTAATGAACCTTATCTTCATTTTAACCTTAGGCTTTTGGGAGGCTTTGGTAATTCAAGGTAAATTTCATGCATTAGTTATCTGGGATTTTGTTAAAGTATGAACTACCTTTTTAGTTGGTATTATATAAATAGATTTTTAGTTTCTACATTAGTTTCCTGGTTTCTTTTGGTATGCACTTATATCCATAGGTAGAGAATTATAGTATAATTTTGATGGATTAATTTAGTGGTATTCTAAGGTTTAAAAGTGTCTAAAGGTGGTTTAAAGTTCTATAATTTCACTAGGGGGGGGGGGTTGCACAAGAATTTTCAACATTTTATATAGATAGAATGTTTTAGTTAGTATTTTGATTGAAAAATTTCAATTTTGGGTGGATGATAAGTGAAAATATCCTTTGTGTAAGGAGGTGTGGTGAATATGGGTTCAATGTTTATATTGGGTTTGTTTTTTGATTCTAGAGTCAGGATAACTCATAATATTTTGTGAGTAAGGTTTACTAGCAAGGATATGTCATCCTTATGAAAATAAAATTGGTTTTTTTTATAAATGTTCACACAATGGAACTATCCGGTTTAAGGTTAAAGTATTGATTAAATATCATTATTCACTGGGATTTTTTGTTGTAGCCTTTGGTTAGTTGGTTTGAGTGAGTCATAGCATTGGTTTAGGTAGATATGGTGGGGAAACACAATTTCATGATATGTATGAAGGATATTTATGGTAGTTATTCTAGGAAATATGATGGTGAACATGAATAATTGGATGAATTTTTATAGTTCATTGGAATTCTTTATAACAGGGAGCACTTTGATGATTTCCATTCTTAAGGAATTTCTAGATCAGTATTCCTACTAGATTTTAAGGGTGAAAATCATGATGGTGGGGAGAGTATTTATACACATATTTTTAGTGAATGTTTTAGGTATTGGATTGTACCTAGTTTATTGATGAAGAAAAACATTTCAAGAGGGTAGAATTGTAAGGCATGGGTTTTATATGGAAAATTAAAAGATTTGGATTTGATTAGTTTAAACTATAGTGGGAGGTGTTTAAATCATTTTAAGGTATTAAACTATTCATTTAGAGGTTTTTGTGAGAATGAGTTAGTGTTTGGAAGAGTTTTTAGGGGTTTGAGGTGATTTTTTGATGTATTAGGGGAAATTCATAGTCATTGCATGATCCTTGGGTTTATATAATCAGGTCATGAAACTTGGGATCTTAGATAGAGGGGAATCTATGGTTAGTGCATTGTCCTTGGGACCATGAAGTCAGGCCATGTATCCTAGGTGTTTGGATTAGGGGAGTTTGATGGTCCCTAGGATCATGTAACTAGGTCATTTAATAATTTAAAAAGGGGTATGAGAATTCAATTTTTACCTGATTTTTCTAGAGTTTGTCCAATTTTATTCCTTGTATACAGGACTCTCGGCCCTTGGGTGATTTTTATATGATGTTAGATGATCCTATCCTATAGATATATTCCCATTGAATCATTGAGTTTAGGGGTGTTGAAATAATGTTAAGTGAATTCAGATCTTCCACTCTATTATCAGTTCTTGGTTTTCTCTTTGTGAAACCCTAATTGATTAGGGGTTGGGTGAAATTAGTGAAATTGGTTGAAATAATTTTAGGATTTTGGTTCTTGGTGTTTGATAAGGTTGAGGAGAGAGTGAATCTTATGTTTGCCAGTGTGGTTTTATAGAATCACTTGGTTGAGTTAGGGAGATTTACACTCATATTAGCTATACTAATCTAAAGGATTTGGTGTTATGTTTTATTAAATCATTTCATGTTTTTGAAGTTATTAAATGTTGACATGATTTTGAGTTGTTCAAATAAGGGTTTTACTGTGTATATTTTTTTTACCAAACACAGGGTTAGTTTTTCAGGTGCATGGGTGGTTTTTGGAAAATTAAGGGGATTATATCGAGTTGATTTCATGATTTAATAGTGTCATTAAGTTACTAATTTATATTCTTATATTTTATAATTGATGAAATTTTTTGACTTATTTTTGGACGAGGGATTATAAATGAGATTGAGAAACTCTTAGTTGGGCATGGACCCCTCATCAATCATGATAAGGTGAGGTTATAGTGAACTACCACTTGGGAGTGGATACCTTTTTTAGAATGAAAAAAGGTTTGGGTTAGTTAATACACTCACAAGTATGAGATACCTATTTTGGATGATTACTCATGGTTGAAGGGATTTTTTAGGTTGTGGTTGAGACACATGTGCATGGTCTAGGTTTTGGAATATGATATTGATGTTTCATAGACTTATTGATCTTGTGAGATCATTAATTAATTTATTTTAAATTATTTTTAGTCACTTTATAAATTATCATTTAGGGTGGGTGCGTTTTAAAAAAAATATTGAAATCTTTATTGATTTTTCATATACATGTCATGTATGTAACAACCAGAAATTTTAGTATGTGTTTTCCTTAAAATAAATACTATGTTGAATATATTTTATTGTATGAAACACCATAATAAAATGAATCATTATATATCTTAATAAAATATAAAATATCACTAAGAAAATTGCAAGAAGAGTAAAATGTCACGTAAATAAAAAAGTTGTTACAACTATTTATTCCTTATATATTATTATTATAATTTTAAAGAATAATTTTATATATTCTAATAATAATTAATTGATTAAATTTTAAATATGGAATATAAATAATTAAATTTAATGTGATGTGATTAAAATTAATTAATGTTAAAAGGGACATTTTTCAAAGAACTATTTTTAAAGTGTTGTTTATTTTATTTAACGTAAATTAAATTGACCACTTTAAAAGGCTTATTATAATAAAATGTTTCAATATAAAAACAAATTAACACCCAGTTAATTGGTAATTGATATCAAATAATATTAAGAACACTTAAAGTTTAAAAAGTAAGTTTCCTTTAATTTTTTATTTATATTTTATGTTTTTGTTTAATATATAAATTAAATTTTAGAGGATTTTTAATTTTATAAAATTAAATAAAATTTTCAATTCATAATTTTGAAATTATATTCAGGCAACTTTTTTGGGATTTTTCCAAAAAGTTTGATTTTGGGACGAATAGCAAAAATATAGTTTTTACAAATACCACAACTTTTATGACATCATTATGGTATATGCATGAATTAAAAATTATAAAACATTGATCAAATATATATTTAATGAGTAAAATATATCATTTAAAAATAATATGTTTAATTTATAAAACTATTATTGACATTTTTAACCTATGTTATATTTAATTCTAATAAATAACTATTTTTGGTCATTTTCCTTTAATTAAGTATTACAAATATTCCATTTAGTTTTAGATTGGTTTGAGTGTAAAATAACCCTAATTTTTTAATAATAAACCAATAAATTTTATTATCATTAATGTTATGCATAATCATTGGTCTAAAAAAGTATTTTTTTGCTTAAAATGCATTTTTCTAAAAATTGTTTTTATTGCGTTTTGTGTACTTATATTGAAGTTAGTTTTTATCCTATTTATAAATAGAATTAAATAAAATATATTTCATATTTGGAATCAAAATAATCAATATTAGGTAATAAATTCAATTTAATTTTATGTCATAAAAATAAGTTACCAAGGTAAAAACAAGTAACCTAGGTAAAGGTTAAATAAGATAAAAGTGTTAAATTAAGAGGTAAAGTCTAAAAATATCACAAAAACTCATCTATAAATGGGTGTATGAGAGATTTAATTAACTTAAATTATTTAATCCTCACTAATTATCTATTTTTGATATACTTTCCTTGAATATTACATTCATTTTAATATTAAGAAAGTAATATTTATATGAATATCTCCCCTCTCACGTATAAAAGGTCCCCTTAACCACCCCATTAATCCTCACAAATTAAGCCTCTTAGATCATACCATATCTATAATAAACCATTCCTAGAAATCTTATACATATATTGTAGGTTTTTTCATCATCAAATAACCACCTTTAAAAGGATTAATTCAATTATAAAAGTAGTTATCCAAAGGAGTCATGCAATAACTCCTAATCACCCTTTTTCATTTTCATCCCTTTTATTCTTGTTGAACCTCCTCAAAACATCTTCTAACAATTATAATATAATTAAATAAGTATCATTAGTATACTAAAATTTTATTATGTTAATGTAATAACAACTATATACCTTCCTCCCATCCATTAAAAAAATGAAAGTGTTTCCCCGTATTATGGCTGGTTCATCGCCACCACAGAAGTTGTATTTTAATTTTTCATAACTTACATACATGGATGGTTCTAAAAAAATATTTAATGAATAAATACGATATTTATGAAATTATTAAAATATAAATTTAATATTATATTAATGATATTAATAATGAATGATCATAGTGATTTTAACAACACAAAACGAGCATACCGAGACAACTTTCATAATTTGAATCTATTTTGGATAATATATTGAGATGTATAAATTTTGTGATATTGGAATAAAAAATAATCTATAAATCTATAATTATATAGATTTTGGAACTATTTGATAACACCTTTGATCATGTTCAAAATACTGAAGCAGTTTTGGAGAAATCAGTCAAAAAACCCTAAGTGGGAAATAAGAGAAAAAATATAATAAATGGATGACATAGGAAAAAAAATAACCTTAAAAAATAAAATATTCATGAATATTGTTATAAAATAAATTATTAATGTGTCTTATTTTTTTATTCAAGAGTTTATATAATGTCTAACTAAGTGAAATTTCGAGGTAAGGGTTATTTGTCTCAATTTTAATTCCTTGAGACATGTTTCATATTATGCACCATGTTTTATTTTATATAGTGTAATTACTGGACTATTTTATTCATGTAAAATATAACTATTTTATTTCATGAGATTATAATTTATATATCATGATCTCCTATTCATGTTCTTTTATTCACCCAATACCAATGTTGTAAGGGTTATTAATCTCATGTTTCCTTCTTTGAGACATGTTTCATATTATACACCTATCATTATTTATATAGTTTATATACCACTTATTTTATGTATTATAAAATAATTATCTTTATATTCATGGTATTTCATGTTTCATTTCATGTTTTCTCTCTCACTTTGAATTACCTTATTCATCACCAAAACTGTAAGGGTTTTTGTTTACTATATTTTCCTTAATTGAGTTATAATATTTTTTTCTTGAAATTCATTATTATATGTTCTGTGAATTTTAACTTATGATTGAATTATATTTTATTTACTATTATGTTTTTGGGGATTTTCATTTATTTATCACAGTCCCATATTTGATTAAAACTACCCATCTTCTTTCTCTGGATGGTTTATGATCATGTTTTGTGGAAATAATTATGAAACTCAATTCTTTGTCATGGTATAATTATGCTTTGATCAAATTATGAATTTTTTCTTATGTAGCCCACATATTCATATATATTTTACGATGTGATGGGTGTGATTATAATTATACAACCCTCCAATTCTTTGGGTAATTTTTTATATATTATAAGATGATATGTAAGGTGTTGGGGAGTAAACCTATTCCACTATGGGACTCTATACATTATGTTATGTAGTCTTGGTAGCGATCCTTGACTTATGATTATGATTTCATGTTTTATTTTTTACCATATTCTTATGATTCCATGATTCTATATTATCCACTTATTTCTTCCAAAATATTTATGCTAAAATCCATGTTATATCGAGTATGATTTTCTAATGGCGTGTTCTTGTACCTTGATTATGTTATCATACCCACATGTTTATCTTATGCTCCCTTATGATCATAAATTTCATCTATTATTTTTACCCTTACTAATCATTTGGGAACACCCTTTTATGGTTTCATTTTCCTAGGTTATAAAATTGAGTTTTATGTGAGATATTCTTAGAAGGGTTCATGTGTGTGGAATTTTTATAAGAGATATCAAAGACTTATTATAAAATAAGGAATTATTGATTTAGTTGAAAAATATCTATTTTATAGGAGACATATGAGTTTTTTTAGTTAAATTATTTTCCTAATTCTCTATAAATCTAAACCTTAAAGGTCTTGGATATATAAGTAAATTGATATTTGTTAAATTTAGGTAACCTTAGTCAGTATAGAAATGGTATAAAAAGAATATGTTTTTATCACCAGGCTCCGGAGTATAGGTCCAGGTAGCCTCAGTTGGTATCACTGATATTTTATAAAGAATATGTTTTTAATAATAGATTTGGGAGTGTGGGTATAGGTATCTTAGTTGGTTTCAAAGTAGAGTTTAAATAACTTTAAAGGTTAGGATGTTATTATATGAGGTTATTTTAAGAGTTGTGGATACCATCATGGGTAAATAAGTTTAAGGTTGATCATAATTTTAATGGAATAGATACTACTTTTGAGGTAAATGTGATGGGATAATAAGGTGATTAATAATATTTAGGGAGATTTTTATTGGATTTTTAGGAAGCATACAATATTGAGGTTTAGATAGACCATAGGGTTATTATGTGATCTGATGTTTAGTTAATTTTACTTTGTTAGAGTATATGGTTAATTTACTTTAGAAATATAAGATGAGATAACCTTGGTGATTGAAAAGTAATTTAATGTCAAATAAATTCAGGTTATTTTGGGAAAATATTAATATATTTTTAGGATTAGATATATATTTTAAGTATATTGATTGATATGTGATTTTATGTTGTTTGGGGATTAAAGGGTAAGTTAATTTTTGGGAGTATGGGTTTCAATAATTTTTGGGTATAATTATTTCTAGGGATTAGTTTATTGATATTAAGAAGGTGAAACTTATGGAAACCTAGGTTTAACTGAAAGGGTAATTGGTTAATCTAATTATGACTTAGTTGAATCGAATGTATATTAGGTTGAAATGAATATGTCAAAGGATAATAAACTTATCATTGTTTTTTAATATTAATATTTTTATTAATTATTATCATAAGAATTTTGGTATTAGTATTTGGTTGGGTAGATGATTCTTAAAATGAAGCTAGGTAAGGTATGTCTCTATAAACTCCCAAGCCTTATAACCAACTAACGATGTATATTTGGCACAATTTTTTGCAACCAATGAAAATCTAAATTTATGCCAATTATGAAGGGAAAATGAGTTTTTAGTCTTAACAAAGATAATGTGGTTAATTTATCATTTGAAATTATGTCACGAGTTATGAAAATATTATGAATACCCTCATGTATTTTCATCAAAGAGAAAAATTACAATTACGAAGACGCAATTTTTTAAAGTGGGTATAATGTAACTCCCTAATATTTTAGTATATTTTTACTTTAAATAAATACTATATTGAATAGCTTGTATCATGTGTAACAACGAACTAAAATGAAATGTGGTATATTTTAATAAAAATATGAAATATCATTAATAAAATTACAAGAAGAGTAAAAGCTCAAGTAAATAAAAGAGATATTAAAGATGATTTATTACTTATATATTATTATTAGTTTTTAAATAATAATTTTATGTGTTATAACACCAATAAATTGTATAATTTAAAAGGTAAAAATATAAATAATTATATTTAATGGGATGTGATTGAAATTAATTAATGTTAAAAAGGATGTTTTTTATTGAATGGTTTTTAAATTATTGTGTATTTTTTTATCATAAATTAAATTGATCATTTTAGAAGGATTATTGTATTAAAATATTTCTATTTAAATAAAATAAAATTTTCATTTAATTGATAATTTATTTTAAATAAGATTATTGACACATAAATTTTTTAAAATTCATTTTCCTATAAAAACAAATTTCAATTATATTTTATGTTTTTGTTTAAAATTTAAATTCCAAAATTTTATAATTTGAATTTGATAAAATAAAATTAATTTTTAATTCATAATTTAAAAATTAACTTATGGTGTTTGACTGAACTTGTCGCGTGGTGCGTAAAATTGGAAGAATTTGTTTGTTCCCTTATGATCGGGCTAACTAGGTAGTTTGCGACATTCGGGGTCAATCCCACATGGGAAATGGATAAGTAACAAGATCATCACAAGTTGGTGAGTCTTAGGAAATTATCCAGATGAAATAGTGAATGGAATGTGAATAAAACAGTGAAACTATTTTTGAAAATTAAAATTAAAACAGAAGAAGGTACAAAACAAATAGATGGAAAATATCTTAGGGTTGTAATTCTTATAATGTATTATTATAATATTATTTCTTTATCATTGGATTTATTAATGAAAGTTATTTACAGTTGGGATTAAATCAAATTATTGTTTCCTGGTATGAAAAAAACCATTACATGATTTAAATAAAAAACCCCTTGGTCCAGTGATTAATTACTTAAGTCATGTTCAGGTTCTTTACCCCTAAAGCAAGTGGTGGAGAGCACACACAATGGTCATAGATTCACCTAATATAGCTCTTTTATTTTTTTACATTGGTTTCATTCTTTTTCTGATATGACACCAACACTGAACATGGTATTAGATTCATTTAAGAAGTTTTAAACAAGAATCATAATAAAATCAAAACATCGGGATTTCAATTTAAAATCACTCATAATAATTATTACAACCCCAACATGAGGGAACTAGCCTCTTATGAACATGGTCACGGTGTGTGGATTGAGTGGAAACTCAACACATATCATGGATAAAAGAGGAAGAAAGGGAAATAGAGAATAATAAATTATACTATGATAGAAATGAAAACAGAAATAAAACACAAATTTGGATATGAGAGAGGTCGAACGATAGAGTGGCAACACCCCCCTGTATGTCCGACATGATTTTGGAGGTCTTCCTCTCTATTTATATATTTTTAGATTACACGATGTGTACGCTAAAGTACACACCTTATAAATGGGTCAAATATATTTTTCTTTGGTTTCTCCCTTGGTAGATAAGCCGTATACCACTCCTTAACTTTGTGTGCATCGACGGTTGGTTGGTGTGGTAAAAAACATGTTGTGCCACCCCAGATGGCATGTAGTATCAATTTCAACCACCAAATTCTTCTTGAAGGGAATACACAATGTGATATCAGGTAATACATGACATGTATGATATGTTTGGATGCATGGTCATGTACTCGGTCTGGATGAACTATGTCTAGACAATGGTACACGACATGTGTTTATAAAGTACTGACTATGTATATATTCATTTTCATTATGATTACTCCTGATTTGTGAATTTGGCTGAAAAACACCTGAAAATTACCATGAACACCAAAATAAAGAATTTGTTCCATAAAATAATATGTATCTGGTGAAAACATGTTTATATTATTCATAAAAGGTAGGAAAAAATATAAATAAACCGAGCACATAAAACTCCCCCACACTTAGTCTATTTATTTCCCTCAAGAAAAATCTCAACATCTAATTAATAAAATCAAAACTCTAAAAAGGTAAGAATTCAAATAATTATACATATAAATACTATATTCATTATAGTGGATTTTAGAAGGCATATTTGTTTTTTCAATTTCAAATATATTCTAATCATGCCTCATATATTTTTCAATTAAAGACTTTAATCCTATTTTATTCACATTTTTTTCTCCCTTTCATAAATAAACATACCATTTAATGATTTAACTCACCAAAAATTGTCACACTCATCCCTCAAGATCATTTAATCAGAGTTATGCTCAATCTCAGGTATATTCACTCTATCTATAGGATTGAAAGTATTCTCAATCTCTACTTTAGAAACCAAATAATAAAAATCATGAGCACTTTCAATAAGGTTTAAATAATTTTGAGGCTTTTGGTAGGTTGGTAATTATGTGAAAAATAATCTATGAGGCATGAAAAAGGAGGACGAATTATTAAATAATAAATAATTATATTAGAAAACAAGGATCAATTGAAATGAATCCACAATCAAGAACTCTCAAAGGTCACCCTTACTATAATGGGGTAATAAAACATAAATAAGTGTAATGAATGAATTTTTATCCCCTCTTTAATTTTTACAACATTTTTTTAGGGACCACTAAGAATATAATGAATAGAGGTTTGGAACCCTTATTCCCAAAATGAAAAGGTGGCACAATCCCCACACTTAATTTAAATTTCTTTCACCAAAATGTTCCATGAATAGAAAAATTACCTCTTATAAGCTCAAATGAATAATCATATAGAATTATAAAAGAATTTGGGTAGGAAGGATTAATAGGCTTGTAATATGAATTTATATAAAGGCAGTTCATGATTTCTAAGGGTTTCATGAAGGTCAGATATTGAGTAGGTATCAAGGTAAAAGGGGATGAAAATATCAATCAAATTCATCAATCATTTTAATGCGATTTAAATTTTTTATGTTTTGAAGAGAAAAACATGGAAGTTATAGTAGTTAAACATCTTCTAAGAATATCTCAAGAAAGAGGGTATAAGAAAGAATATGTCAAAGAATCTTAGAATACCTCTTGAGAATGGGAATAAAAATGGGTCAACTAGGTCATGACATGAATAAAAAAGACTAGTTTAATAAATTTAAATGGATAATAATTTAAATCAAGGATTAAAATATATCATTAATCACTTTAAAATACTTTAAAATTTAAAATAATCATATAAATTTTAAAATTACCTTATATGTATTTATTATTTACAATTATAATTAATCAAAAAATTTCATATTTTAAAATATTTTATCTATTAATGATGTCTTCAATATCAGTTTAAGGGAAAAGACTAGCGTAGTCAGAGACTCTACCCAACACTTAATATTGGACACGGTTTTCTAAGTGCAACACTAAGGAAGAGAATATGATATGGTAATAACACAAGTGGTCCAGGACAAGGGGGAGAACTGAAAGAATAAATCCTAAAGGAAAAAATGAAAAGAAATACCCAAAGTAATACTCTCCTCATGTTGAGTAGAAAAAGAAGAAAATAAGATGAATTGAGATGCACATAATGGTCCAGAGTAACCGAGACTATCAAGGAAAGGGAAAAAGAAGTTTGCATGCACATAAACTATCACAAAAAAATCATATAAAAAAAATACATGTACGGAAAGAAATGTACATAAAAAGTCACTGTGTGGTATTGGAAGAGGAATCATCTGTAACAGGGAGATCTGGTAGAGTAGGAGCTGTTGTAGTGGGAGCTATAGGTATGGGTTCCTTGCTATGTGTGGTAGGTGTGACTAGCACATCAAAGATGACAACAGTAGTAGTAACATCTTTTCCAGTAGTGGATATAATAATAGAGTCCATGGATAACAGTGTGAATTGTGTAGGGGCTACTGAAGGGATAGGATATTGATGAGGAGAAGATGTTGGGAGAAGTGTTAATCCCAAGTGCTGGAGGAGGAGGATCAAAATGATATCCATCCAAGCCTACGTCTGAGCCAAGGTAGCTTGGTGTCGCTCTGTCATAGTCAGGAATAGGTATATGGGGAGATTATCCAATGGTGTGGGTGGAGGTGGGTATAACATCCCAAGATTTTAGGAGATATATTATTTTTAATTTCTTTAATGTATTGTGTTTTATGATACATTGAGATTATATTATGCTATATGAAACACCATATTATCGTTCAGTATATGCAATACTATTATTGGCTTGTGTTACACACAATTTCAAGTTCTTTGGATATAATTTATTTCATTCAAGACTGAGTATAAGTGAATACCTAAATATTATAACCTACTCATTATAATAGAGGGTATGAATATTATTAACTTCCTTCTAAAAAACCATTTAAATGAAAATAAGCGTGTCCATAAAATAATAAAATTCTCTTTATGGATTCAATTTAATGGTTAAAATTCATCTTATATGTTTTCTAGACAAGATATAAGAACAAATTTAATTTTTCGGATAAAAGAATTATTTTCCAAAAAAAGAAGTATTACCACCTTTTGATGGCGCACCAATTTTAAATATTATTTTTGAAACTTTTATATATTATATTTAACAAAACAATCTTCTTCTTTGGAATAAGGATATAAAAATTTTCTTTGGATGAATTTTTGATATTTTTCTGATAAGTTTTAAATTTTGATGAATAGTAAAATTATAATAAATTTTAATTGAAAACGATTTTTTTCATTGAAATAATTTATATAAATAAATTATACTATTGAATGGTTTTAAAGTATAAATAGAATATATTTTTATCATTCAATATAATTTATGTCATTAGCATTGATTTTACATTGAATTCATATGTAAAAACATTTCAATCTTTTGTAATGTTTTAACTTTTAAAAAACTCATTCTCTATTTCCGAAAATAGGAATAATTTTAAATTAATTACTGAAACTTATGTGTTTTTAACTTTAAAAAATGGATTCCATATTTTGAATCAATATACAAAAATTATTTAAATATCTTTATTTTGTTTTTGGGCATTATGAATAACAACTTCGGTAATTTTTATTAATACGGTAAATGGGTAAAACGAGTAATTAAGGGTAAGAATACTATTATAAAATTACCCTAACACTTGTCCTAATATCATTGGATGTGTTTTTTTGACCTAAATCATACTTGTGTCAAAATGGTGTCTTTTTTATGCCACTTGGATGAGATTAGGACATTTAATATATTTTATTTTAAGAAAAGTTAAATATGTCTCACTCAAATTTTAATAAATAAATCATTTATTATATAAGGTTATACAAAAGATAAATTCAATTATAAATAATTATTTGAAATCTAATTTTTTTTCTCTATCATGGTAATTTATTTGTAATTTTTAAGAAATATATAATTACCTTAAAGACTTATAATTTGATGGTGCACAAATTAATTAATTGATGAGGAATCAATAAAACAATTATTATTAAAATTCTAATAAACATAATAAGACCCAAAAACTTGACCAATTATTATGGGTTGAGTATATCACGACCAAAATCATCCAACGAACTAGTTATTGACCATTTATATCTATATATAAGAGATTGTGAAACTTATATTATTTTATTTAATGTGATGTTAAAGTTGTAACATTCATAATTTAATAAGTATAACATTTTTAATGTTGAATTTTATAGATTATAAATTTGAATAAAAGTATTATTATAAAATATTTTATATTTATATTCATTATAGTTATTTATTTTTGATTTTTACCCAAAAATAAGTATATTAAATAATTACACAAAACTAATGTAGTAATTATTTTATTAATGGAAATATCAAATTAATGTTATATAAAAATATTAAAATAAATATAATTTGAGATAATTAATATGTTCAATGATTTTTATATATGAACTAGATGCCATAGGGATATAATAAAATATTTGGTTCGATGATAACATCTTATCATGATATTTTTAAAAATTCATGAATTGAATTGTTTTAAAATTGACACTATTATTATTTTGTTAAAACAATGTTTTATTAAATTATTTAAAAACCATAATTTTTTTTAAGAAATTATAGAATAATTATTATATGGTCTAAAATTATCTAAGTTACTTATTTATGGTCTAATTGACACCAAATAAATAAATATATTACCCTTTTAATATTGATATATTTGTTGTCTTAATTAAAATTAAATATAATAACTAAGTATTAATTAAAATGATAATGTTTAAATTGACACAAAACTTTGTCTAAAAATTATTGGTTGATGCAATTACAACCCTATATCATCTAAAATTTAAAATTGGTACTTTTTGGAGGTTTTTTAATAGGTTTTTATTTTATTATAAATTAATATTTTTGAGGTTTCTAAAAGTGTCCATCACCTCAATTATAAAAGGGAACCTCCTCCCCCACTTCTTCACATCAATTTGAGCCTTCAAGATTAGACATCCCCTACCCTTTTCTCTTATCAACATCTCTAGTCACATTATAGAGGTTTTGGTCTTCTTCAAAGACCAACTCTAGTGCTCTACGAGGATATTTAGAGAAATCACGTTGAAGTAGAGGAGGTTTAGATACATACAACGAATAACAGACCTAAGGTAAGAGATAATTTTTCAATCTCATTGTTATCTGAGATTTTTTATAAATAATTATTTTCTGGGTTATATTTATCATCCATGTCCATGTTTCCTAAATATATAATATTATTTTTATTCTTATACCATGGTTTAAACTTAATTTTACCCTTTGGTGAATTTTTATTAAACGGTATGAAATGAATATTTTGTCGTTATTTGATATAAGGTAATTTTTGACTTTTCTGAAAAAAGTACAAGGATCATGTTTTTTTAACTTATACAGCATGATCATATTTTTACATCTTCATAAATCCTTATTTCCATGAAGATTTCTGTATATGATTTCAAGTTTATTTTCAAACAAATTATTTTTGTTTTAAAATTGTGTGGTATTTTGAGAAAAGAAAATGTTTTTGAAGAAGAAAGGATATTTTCTTCAAGAATTAATTTCAATTATTTTATCAAAATTATTTTCTATCTAAGATGATGGTATTTAAATAGGGTTATGTTTCTCTCCCTATTATTAATATGATTTGATTGTGTTAATGATAGAATGATATTTTATATGGATTATGTTATGATGGAATGATGTTTAAGAAACCCATTTTATTTCTTGGGTTATGATTTGATGAATGATTTATGTTTTTGTGAAGCATGTAAGAATGATTTAATTATTACATGGGTGAGACCTATATCTACCTCCAATTCACAGGGTAAATATTTGCATCTCATGAGATAAACATGGTTTAAATGAAAAGTAAATCTGGTTCAGTAATATAGATTTAGAACGAGGAGTGAACTCAGTTCAGTAATGGAATTTGTTTGCTATTAAGGTCTCGACTATGAGCCTTGGATAATATGGAAATGATTTTATATGATTATGTGTTTTCCACAAGCTCATGTTTTATTCCAATTATATTTTTAATATTTATTTATGATTTATGCCTTACATACTTCCAAGTTTTATTTTATGACTTAAGATTTTGATATTCAAAATATATGTTCTTGTTTTTACATTCTTATGTTTATGTTTTGTTTTATATTCTCCATATTTACCCTTACTGAGTATTTGGGCTCACCCTTTTTATTTTTTCTTTTTCCCAGAATATAAAGAAATGTTTTAGGTAGGAAAACTAATGGGGAAGATCTTTATGGGATATGTTGAAGATCTTTCACCAAGATAGAAGAATTTTTTCTGAGTTTCCAAAGACACTAAACTAATATAGTATTTGGGAATCTATTTTTGTAATTTATTAAGTATTCTGAAAAATAAATTTAATGTCCATGTATATTAGGATTGGGTCGTTAGACTTAGTATTATAGTGAAAGTTTAGTTAATATTTGTAACGCCCCGACCCCAGCTACCCAGAGTCGGTGCATTACTTCGTAACATTGGAATGACCACAATAATGATCAAATCTCGAAAGACCGATTGTTTTAGTAGCCTTGGAAACACTAGATATATTCATAAGTTTTACATTACATCATAAAATGAAAAACTACTACAACAACATAATGTCTCCACAGTCCACACTATTATCCCCTCATAATATCCCTGCAGGTCATTCATAACTTACTTCTTCACGTCCTGGGGAAAATAAAACATAGAAAAGGGGTGAGCTCAAATGCCCAGTAAGTATAACAATATAGCGGAACATTCAAAATAAGCATAAACATTTAAGGCAATGCATTACTAAAAAAAAGCCTTTTAAACTTGAACTTCAACATAGTATGGCAAAAGTAAAATGAAATAATGCCATTTACTTATTCACATGGATATTCTACTAATCGAATAATCACATGAAAAATCAATAACCACTTTTATAATGATGGAATGCATAATGCTAAACTTTAATTTCTTTTCAAGGCCTCGTCCCAAGACCTTGGGGCTAACTGTAACCGGAACCCAACCCGGAGTGCCTCTAATAACCGGACACCAACCTGGAGTGCCTCTAATAACCGGACACCAAACCGGAGGGCTTAATTTTACCAGTCCCTAACCTGGAGGGCTTACTTTTACCAGTCCCCAACCTGGAGGGCTTACTTTAACCAGTCCCCAACCTGGAACATACTTGTCCAACACATTCATGTGAAGTAAAGGTTGAAATATAACATAAACATTCTTATTGGAACTAGCATACGAAATGTCAATACTTTACTCATAAACCATGAATGCTATATAAACGACACATCTACAGTCAAACATATCACAAAAATTCATTACAATATGGAAGTTTTATATCATAATAAGTCAACTTCAAATAATCTTAAAATCCATCAAAGGATGTTGACATAGATGAAAATGTTTTTTTTAAAATTATTGAGAGAAATATCCCTTTTTCATGAAAACATTTTAATGTTACACAATTTAGAAAGTAAGGCATTTAAATACATTTTTGAATCAAAGTGTCCCATACCACTTTGAAACTTTTTAATGGAATTAACACTTTTAAAACATTCATTTTCATATAATAAATCCTTACAAACCATTTTGAAAACGTGGACATAAATGAGGATGATTTAGAAGAATAAATATTTAAAACATTTAAAATGATGTTTTAGTAAAAGTTCCCTTAGAAATAATCCCTTTGAAAACTCTTTTATGAAATATGGACATGGATAGTAAATATGTCCCTGTAGATACTTACGTAAAGACAACCTCGGATATTAAAGAGATTGTGAAGTAAACCCTTATAAATTTGGTAAATTATGAAACATACAACCCATGAAAGAGGTATCATACAATGAAAATGTAAATACACATAAGGTAAAGTGTATTACACAAAGAATACAATTATGGGCAGTACATACACCACACAAAAGATAATAGTGGAAATATGGCATGAATTTCACGGAAATAAAGAGTGAGATGAAAACCCCTTACCATGTTAATCAACTGAGTCGTATGGACAAAAGTTAATAACCACCAAATTATTTAAAGAATAACATGAATATAAATATAATCATGATAATATATATCAAATGCCAGTACACAATACACCACTTTCAATAATTTAGTGGCGAATAATGGAAATCTCACGGAATTGAATGTGAGATAAGAAAATCCCTTACCTTGTACTTTTACTTGGTTGGGGTAGTTTAACCTCCTGTATAATATTGAAATAATTGTTATTAAATTATACAAGAATCATATATATTAATATCATATCATATATGATCTTTTAACTTTTCTTTGTTAATAATGTCTTAGTATTATCGTTGTTTCGGGTGTTAACTTACTCGTTTTATTTTATATGTTTTATTACATAAGCCATGTTTGTAATGGATAGGTTGTATATTATTCATATACATAATGATATCAAGTACTTAAACATCATTTTTAAATCAGAAAATGATAATTATACTTGAATGGATATGATGGAGAATGAATCTCATCGCGTTCGTGGAGACGGTAGTCCGTACGTACGCACGAGCGACAATATCATTCTTTTGATATTAAAATAATATATAAATGGATGGTATATCATATATAAATAATAATTAACATGTTATATTTATTATTTACATGAGTTACACATCATTATTATACCCATCCAAATAATAATATATTGAATAACAATTACACCACGACGTGGAGACGGTAAGCCGTACGTACGCACGTATGGTGACATGTTATTCAAAGGGTGGATAGAATACTGAATATGGTTGTACCATATTTATAATAACATCACAGTATATGTGAGATAATGGAGTTATTATTTTATAATGGTAAGAACAAAGAAAGAAGAAGTGGAAGAAGAAAGGAACTTGAAAAGGGGTGGTGAAAACATTACCTCTTCTTCGGGTTCTTCCTTTTGATTTGATCAAAAGGGCTCCTTAGGTTGGCTTTATGATCAAACTAAGGCCTCTAGGTTGTAGTGAGGGATGTTGGGAGAGTATTTTGGCAGAGTTTGGCCGAACCAAAAGGCTTTGAAGGTGTGAGGAATGAGTAGAAGTGGTCTCCTTTTATAAGGGAGAGGAGGGGCTCTTTAGGAAAGAGTGAAATTATTACTTTCTAATATAATTATATTCGGTTTATAATGGTCCAAAAATCATTGAGGTAGAAGATAAGATGACTCATTTTCTAAATAAAATCAACCAATAAGAATTGGACAGGTTTTAGATAATATTTTAATCATTATAATCTTATTTATTTTAATGATTTATTAATGAGGTAAACATTGCATCATTATTGTGTCATTAATAATTTAAATTATTTGATGTCTAAAAATTAGAAATAAAATATCATTATGTAGGAAATCTTTTTATCTTTCTAATTAATATTTATAATCGAAAAGCCAACATGTATAACCCTATGTAAAAATTGTTCTTCTAAAAGATGTAAGCTTATGCCATTTTTATTTTTATTTTAACTTTATTAATATAATGTGTCCCTACCACATACAGGTGGCTCTAAGGGGTCCCCAAATCGACCCAAGGATGCCCATGGTCGGGTATGTGTCCACCAATAAGGTTAGGACACGTTTTAGGGTAATTTTTTATTATTATAATATTATTTTTTAACCCTTATTTACCGGATTTACCCTTTAACCATGGTAAATAAAATATTTACTGCAGTAATTATTCAAAATGTGTAAAAATAAAAGTTACCTATTTACATAATTTGGACATCATGATTCCAAATATGTAATCCATTTTTCCAAATTCAAAACACAGAAGTGGCAGAAATTAATTTAAAATTAATTCCCGTTGTTAAAATAAAAAGCGTGTTTTTAAGAGATAATAACTATCAAAAGATTGACACTTGTTTATGTCTGGTTTAATTGTGAAATTATGTCCAATGACAAACATTAAATTAAATGGTAAAAATATATTCTAAATATACTTTAAAACCACTCAAATTAATAATTTATCAATATTAATTATTTTGATTAAAAAAGTTTATTTTAATTAAAATTTAGTAATTTTCACTATTCATCAAAATATGAAAGTTATCCAAAAAGTACCCAAATTTCACCTTAGGCTAAATTAGATATTCCGAATCCAGAAATGAAGTCCATTTTAAAATATAAAATATATATAATTTCGAAAAGTAGGTATTACTATTCATAACGGCTAGTTTGATTGGTTATGGTGTGTGTTAAAACTCAAGGTTGCGTACAACACACGCTACTGTATTATTCAAAGAAAGCGTACTGTGGAAGCTTGGGATGTTTCATTTTAAATTTTTTTGATGTCCCCATTTAGTCAAAAAGTTTAAAATATTGTATTTAAAAAGGTTTCACTATTAAAAGTTGATAAAAGTGCAATACTGAAAATGAATCTGTTCTTGTATTATGTCTAAGAAACTCATAATATGGATTCTAAAATTATAAGGATTATATAAAGTTTAAAATTTAGTTAATACTATTCATAACCTCTTTTGAACGGCTTGTTTGGTAAGTCATGGTGTGCTTGAACTCGGTGTTGCATGTAGTGCAAGTTATTGTATTATTTTAAAGAAATAACACACTATGAAATCTTGGGGTGTTACATTCTCCCCTCGTTCAATAAATTACGTCCTCGCAATTTGAAATTGTTCTTCGAAAATAAAAGGTTGAAAATAAAAAAATATCTTTGTGGGAAAACCCACATCGAAAATTAGGTTACTAAAATTTAGTCTTAATATGAGGAAATGAGAAATGAAAGGGTCACCACCAAATTATGATCTCGATTAGGAGAACATTGGTGGCAATTAGAGACATATAATTGGAGGAAAAATGTAAATATTTATAGGTAGTGATTGAGGTCATCAATCACAAACAAGTATAAAATTGAGGTCCTTAAACTCATCAATCTATGATGATTTGAAATACCATCGGTTCAAAAAAATATAGGGTATTAGGATAACACATTTTTGACGTTTCAAAATATCTTAGTTGAAATCCCACATCGAAGAATGAATTAATGAGGCCTCTATTTAAAATAAAGAGTGGAAAGTATGAAGATTACCGAAAATAACACATACTAGGGTTCTATGTAGGAAAATATGGATATGGAAGAGAAATCTAACCATCAATTATCTGATGGAGAGTGGTAGAGAACATGGCTATGAAAAGGCCAACAATCCCAAATCCATAAATTAGTGATGATTTAAGGTACCATCTAGGACAACATTTTTGTTCAAAGTTCCTTTTCTTAATGTTGAGGAATTTATTTATGATATTGGATAAGATCATAAGGAGATATACTTACTTTATAATTAGAGTTTTGTCCATTAATAAATTTCTACCACAAACTCATCTTTCACTCTAAAAGATAATAGAATGTAAAAAAATTCTATTTACACTATTCGTATAGGGTTCCAAAATAAACGAATTTATAATTCATCTACCAGATCTTTTTAAAAAAAACTACATTATTTAATCCAGGACATCTCTTGGGCCAGTGGTAGGTGATACACCCTTGTCGCCCTTCGGTTTCAGGTTCAAGTCTCGCGGACTTGCCGGACGCGACGGGTTGCCGCCCGACCTCCGGGTTGTCCTTTTATGGCAATCCAAAATTAATCTCAAACTAGAATTTTTCCAAAATATTTCTGACCAAACTCACAGTCCAACATTTATAAGGAAGTTAAACATAATGTAGATCCTTTTTACCACATAATATCATATGAATACCTTCATCATGTATTCTTTTAATACACTGAAACATCCTGAATTACCATATTCCCTATTGATTACATTCATGCTCCCTTATTCCATATAGAATGCTGGATATACCTCATCAATCCAAAAATGTTTTAAACCCCAACAATAATGGAATATACAGATCATTAATCAGTTCTAAGGTAGTCAAGAATATCCAATATAATTTATCCAAAACAATCATGTATTATTCCAAAATCACTAACTCGGTATCAGAACTATATTATGGTTTATCATTCTCTCAACCATATATTTTCCAAAAATTTATCCTGCTGTTGAGTCACCTTTCTTTGTTCCACACAATCTCAAGTCCTTAATGAAATAGTACTGCAGTACAATCCTTATATACTCCATAATTATTATAACAAGTACATTGTTGATACAACACTCAATTGACATAATCAACATAAGAACTCTAATCATTCCTCTTCATCTGTGGTAGTATCATAACTTGATTATTATCCAATAACATCATTTGCGGCATATTCTGATGACTGGGACATAGGTTCGCATAGTGTCCAAACTCCTTGCAAATGAAGCATTGTACATTTGAAACCATTTTCTTACCCTTGCAGTCACGTACTTTGTGCCCTTTTCCTCCACACTTATAACAAACTCCCATTCCTTTCAGGCAAGTTCCAGGGTGTTTCTTTCCACAGTTACCACATATGGGAAAATTCTTCTTTTTCCTCTTCCCTTTATCCATCTTTCTCTCTTCCACCCTTTTCTTCTCTTGCTTCCCTTCAAAGCCATAGGACTCAGTAAACTCTTTACTTATCTTATCAACACATGATATTATTTCTTCATATGATGATAATACATGCGAGACTATTTCTCTTGTAAATTCTGGCTTAAGACCATAAAATATATGATCCTTATTTCTCTTTGTATCATGTGCATTGCTGGAGTTCTCATTCCTTCTACTAGGCGCCATTTCTAAACATTGGCATACACTAGATTAGTTTATGAATAACAATACCTAATCCCAAACTTTTAAAACACATAAATTAAATAGTTTATGGATATAATCCATAATCATAAAAATGTTTCCTTTGAGGATGTATATACTCATAAACCCTTCATAATGGTTTGTAAAGAAAATGAGAATTATCCTAAGCATATCCCCCAGGAGTGTCGTAACCAAGAGTGCAGCAAGGCCCGTTGTCGTGCAACAGTTCCCGTTCGAGTCTAGCTCAAAGCGGTGTTTTCGGGTTTTACCCCTAGGTACATATGTGCCAGAGCCGCCTCTACCTGCTTGTATCAAGACAAGGATGTATTGCTCGGAAAACTCACAAAATCTCTACAATACCAAAATTCTAGGATGTTCATCTATACTAATCCTCAAAGTTCATCTTAGGTCTACGTTCTCTAATCAGAGTTTATCTAAATCTAGCTTCCAAGGTTTGTACTAAACTTCCTCTGATACCAACTGTAACACCCCGACCCCAGCTACCCAGAGTCGGTGCATTACTTCGTAACATTGGCATGATCACAAGAATGATCAAATCTCGAAAGACCGATTGGTTTAGTAGCCTTGGAAACACTAGATATATTCATAAGTTTTACATTACATCATAAAATGAAAAACTACTACAACAACATAATGTCTCCACAGTCCACACTATTATCCCCTCATAATATCCCTGCAGGTCATTCATAACTTACTTCTTCACGTCCTGGGGAAAATAAAACATAGAAAAGGGGTGAGCTCAAATGCCCAGTAAGGATAACAATATAGCGGAACATTCAAAATAAGCATAAACATTTAAGGCAATGCATTACTAAAACAAAAGCCTTTTAAACTTGAACTTCAACATAGTATGACAAAAGTAAAATGAAATAATGCCATTTACTTATTCACATGGATATTCTACTAATCGAATAATCACATGCAAAATCAATAACCACTTTCATAATGATGGAATTCATAATTCTAAACTTTAATTTCTTTTCAAGGCCTCGTCCCAAGACCTTGCGGCTAACTGTAACCGGAACCCAACCCGGAGTGCCTCTAATAACCGGACACCAACCCGGAGTGCCTCTAATAACCGGACACCAAACCGGAGGGCTTACTTTTACCAGTCCCTAACCTGGAGGGCTTACTTTTACCAGTCCCCAACCTGGAGGGTTTACTTTAACCAGTCCCCAACCTGGAACATACTTGTCCAACACATTCATGTGAAGTAAAGGTTGAAATATAACATAAACATTCTTATTGGAACTAGCATACGAAATGTCAATACTTTACTCATAAACCATGAATGCTATATAAATGACACATCTACAGTCAAACATATCACAAAAATTCATTACAATATGGAAGTTTTATATCATAATAAGTCAACTTCAAATCATCTTAAAATCCATCAAAGGATGTTGACATAGATGAAAATGTTTTTTTTTAAAAAATTATTGAGAGAAATATCCCTTTTTCATGAAAACATTTTAATGTTACACAATTTAGAAATTAAGGCATTTAAATACATTTTTGAATAAAAGTGTCCCATACCACTTTGAAACTTTTGAATGGAATTAACACTTTTAAAACATTCATTTTCATATAATAAATCCTTACAAACCATTTTGAAAACGTGGAAATAAATGAGGATGATTTAGAAGAATAAATATTTAAAACATTTAAAATGATGTTTTAGTAAAAGTTCCCTTAGAAATAATCCCTTTGAAAACTCTTTTATGAAATATGGACATGGATAGTAAATATGTCCCTGTAGATACTTACGTAAAGACAACCTCGGATATTAAAGAGATTGTGAAGTAAACCTTTATAAATTTGGTAACTTATGAAACATACAACCCATGAAAGAGGTATCATACAATGAAAATGTAAATACACATAAGTTAAAGTGTATTACACAAAGAATACAATTATGGGCAGTACATACACCACACAAAAGATAATAGTGGAAATATGACATGAATCTCACGAAAATAAAGAGTGAGATGAAAACCCCTTACCATGTTAATCAACTGAGTTGTATGGACAAAAGTTAATAACCACCAAATTATTTACAGAATAACATGAATATAAAGATAATCATGATAATATATATCAAATTCCAGTACACAATACACCACTTTCAATAATTTAGTGGCGAATAATGGAAATCTCACGGAATTGAATGTGAGATAAGAAAATCCCTTACCTTGTACTTTTACATGGTTGGGGTAGGTTAACCTCCTGTATAATATTGAAATAATTTTTATTAAATTATACAAGAATCATATATATTAATATCATATCATATATGATCTTTTAACTTTGCTTTGTTAATAATGTCTTAGTATTATCGTTGTTTCGGGTGTTAACTTACTCGTTTTATTTTATATGTTTTATTACGTAAGCCATGTTTTTAATGGATAGGTTGTATATTATTCATATCCAGAATGATATCAAGTCCTTAAACATCATTTTTAAATCAGAAAATGATAATTATACTTGAATGGATATGATGGAGAATGAATCTCATCGCGTTCGTGGAGACGGTAGTCCGTACGTACGCACGAGCGACAATATCATTCTTTTGATATTAAAATAATATATAAATGGATGGTATATCATATATAAAGAATCATTAACATGTTATATTTATTATTTACATGAGTTACACATCATTATTATACCCATCCAAATAATAATATATTGAATAACAATTACACCACGACGTGGTGACGGTAAGCCGTACGTACGCACGTATGGTGACATGTTATTCAAAGGGTGGATAGAATACTGAATATGGTTGTACCATATTTATAATAATATCACAGTATATGTGAGATACTGGAGTTATTATTTTAGAATGGTAAGAACAAAGAAAGAAGAAGTGGAAGAAGAAAGGAACTTGAAAAAGGGGTGGTGAAAACATTACCTCTTCTTCGGGTTATTCCTTTTGATTTGATCAAAAGGGCTCCTTAGGTTGGCTTTCTGATCAAACTAAGGCCTCTAGGTTGTAGTGAGGGATGTTGGGAGAGTATTTGGGCAGAGTTTGGCCGAACCAAAAGGCTTTGAAGGTGTGAGGAATGAGTAGAAGTGGTCTCCTTTTATAAGGGAGAGGAGGGGCTCTTTAGGAAAGAGTGAAAGTATTACTTTATAATATAATTATATTCGGTTTATAATGGTCCAAAAATCATTGAGGTAGAAGATAAGATGACTCAGTTTCTAAATAACATCAACCAATAAGAATTGGACAGGTTTTAGATAATATTTTAATCATTATAATCTTATTTATTTAAATAATTTATTAATGAGGTAAACATTACATCATTATTGTGTCATTAATAATTTAAATTATTTGATGTCTAAAAATTATAAATAAAATATCATTATTTAGTAAATCTTTGTATCTTTCTAATGAATATTTATAATCGAAAATCCAACATGTATAAACCTATGTAAAAATTGTTCTTCTAAAAGATGTAAGCTTATGCCATTTTTATTTTTATTTTAACTTTATTAATATAATGTGTCCCTACCACATACAAGTGGCTCTAAGGGGTCCCCAAATCGACCCAAGGATGCCCATGGTCGGGTATGTGTCCACCAATAAGGTTAGGACACGTTTTAGGGTAATTTTGTATTATTATAATATTATTTTTTAACCCTTATTTACCGGATTTACCCTTTAATCATGGTAAATAAAATATTTACCGCAGTAATTATTGAAAATGTGTAAAAATAAAAGTTACCTATTTACATAATTTGGAAATCCTGATTCCAAATATGTAATCCATTTTTCCAAAACCAAAACACAGAAGTGGCAGAAATTAATTTAAAATTAATTCCCTTTGTTAAAATAAAAAGCGTGTTTTTAAGAGATAATAACTATCAAAAGATTGACACTTGTTTATGTCTGGTTTAATTGTGAAATTATGTCCAATGACAAACATTAAATTAAATGGTAAATATATATTCTAAATATACTTTAAAAACACTCAAATTCATAATTTATCAATATTAATTATTTTGATTAAAAAAGTTGATTTTAATTAAAATTTAGTAATTTTCACTATTCATCAAAATATGAAAGTTATCCAAAAAGTACCAAAATTTCACCTTAGGCTAAATTCGATATTCCGAATCCAGAAATGAATTCCATTTTAAAATATAAAATATATATAATTTCGAAAAGTAGGTATTACTATTCATAACGGCTAGTTTGATTGGTTGTGGTGTGTGTTAAAACTCAAGGTTGCGTACAACACACGCTACTGTATTATTCAAAGAAAGCGTACCGTGGAAGCTTGGGATGTTTCATTTTAAATTTTTTTGATGTCCCCATTTAGTCAAAAGTTTAAAATATTGTATTTAAAAAGGTTTCACTATTAAAAGTTGATAAAAGTGAAATACTAAAAATGAATCTGTTCTTGTATTACGTCTAAGAAACTCATAATATGGATTCTAAAATTATAAGGATTATATAAAGTTTAAAATTTAGTTAATACTATTCATAACCTCTTTTGAACGGGTTGTTTGGTAAGTCATGGTGTGCTTGAACTCGGTGTTGCGTGTAGTGCAAGTTATTGTATTATTTTAAAGAAATAACACACTATGAAATCTTGGGGTGTTACAATATTTGGAAACTAGAAAGTGAAAACTTTAGTAAGATCCCTTGAGATATTTATAAGGATACGTTATAGGGATGTCCTTAAGGATAAGTCTAAATATAGGTTGCTATACTAGAATTATGGTAATAATCATGAATAACCTAGGACTAAACCTAAGATATTAGAGATTGAATGTACTCCCCTTGATTATAATGTTTTCCTAGAATGATTTTTACTTCTCACACTAATATTTTAATTTTTACAAAATGGATGGAAATAAGAGGATACATGTTAATGGAGAATATTATGGATAATTGAATGATATTACTCATGAGAAACCAAATTAAATAGGATTTGGAAGGTGAAATATCGTTATTATGTATAATCATCAATCTCATAATATGATCAATAATCTCAACTTTGGTGATTTTCTTGACCCACCTAATAAAAGAAATATGGAGTTTGATGGTGATCCTAGATGAAAGAAAGTTAAATTTTCATCATGTAAATCATGTGATAAGAGGCATTAAGGATAATATTTCAAAGGAACTAGAATATGATTTGGGTTTGGAAAACAAGGATACAAATCTAGTAATAGAAATAGAAAAGGTTCAGTTAACACAATGGACAAGGATAATGGAATTGCTAAGACATCAAAAACAGTTAAATGTTTTAAATATGGAATGTATGGGCATTATGAAAATTGATTTCCTAAGGGAAAATATCATGAAAATAATTATAATGGTTGTATGGGTAGTATTTATGTTGCTGACGATGAAGAGACTACAAATGATATATGATATTAAAGAATTGTTAAGGAATAAAATGATAAAGCTCAGTTAATGGTTTAAGAATATAGTGGAATGATTTCATGTTTTTCAAGAATAATGTTTTATAAGTAATTTTATGGTTTTATGGAATAAAGAAACATCTAAGGATTGTTACAATATTGTTTTTCCTTAAGTATTTGAAAGTATATGTTGAATGGTACTGGTAACAATGAAAAGTTATTAAAATAGTTTTGGAAAAAACATGATATGTGAATAATGATGGGTTAAGGAGATAATTAGTTATTTTATAGTATTAATAACCTCATGAATGATATAATGACAAAGTGATATCACGGTTTGAGTATATAGAATTTTTGGTATTTTTTGTAAGAGTTAATTTTTGACAACATGAATGTTTTCACTAAGGTTTTATGGTAATTCAAATTATTACTATGTTTCAAAAGAATAAATTATTAAGGTATTCACATGTTTGGAATGTGATGACCAAGAAATACCCTATGAGATATGGTAGATAAATTCTAATCCAATTTAGTTCACCTCTTTCTAAAGTTTTAGATTTTCATTTTTTGGAATGATTATAATGTTATCCATTTATGTATAGTATAAGTTATACTTTGGTTGATGTTTTTATATTAATGTATTATATCACTATAGGTGGAATTATGAATATTTGATAATCTATGAAATTTTTTTTGTTGAGATAGATAGAATGACCTATCATTCTATTTATGAATCGCATGATTTGCTAACACTTCAAGAATGAGAAATTCAACCTCATTTCATTGAATAAGAAATGAAGTGAAAATTGTTCAAGGCATGAAAAATGGTGAGATTGTACTGAAATCATGTAATTATTTATTCTCATGAAAAATTATTCAACATTAGGAAAATGATATTGAAACCAAAAATGTTATCATAGTACCGTCTAATCTGATGAATCAGATGGCCCCTTAAATCATCACAGATTTATGGCTTTCTGGTTGTTAACATTCTCCAAAACTTGTTCTCTATCACTCTCTATCAGAACTTGATGGTTATATTTTTCTTCCATATCCATGTTTTCACCTCCCACCTATGTTCACCTATGTGGAAACCCAGTGATGAGTTACTTTGAGTAACTGTTATGTTTCTAACTTTCCTTTTTAAAATTAAGTTTTAGTATTCCTTTTTATGATGTGGGTTTCTAGGAAAAAAATTTAAAGTAGTAAACCTTTTATAACCATGATGAATTTCAAGGGCTAAATTCATTTTAAGAGGGGTAGAATGTAACACCCCGAGATTTTTTGAGATAAATTATTTTTAATTTATTTCATGTCTTGTGTTGTATGCAACACCAAGATTAAATTGAGCTATAAAAAACACCGTATTAGATTGAGGTACACACAACACTATTCTTCGATTGTATTAAACATAATTTCAAGTTATTTTGAAAGAATTCATTTCACTCAATACCGAGTATAAGTGAATAACTAAATATTACAACCTAGTCCTTATAATGGCGGGTATGAATAGTATTGAATTTATTCTAAAAAAACAATTTAAATTTGTTGGGAAAAAATCCCTCAAGGTAACATTGCAGTATTTTTGGGCGGATTGTGTTTGTTGACAAAGCAGGTTTCCATGGAGAATTGTCGAGTTCCCGAGAATTTGTTGACATTCCATGTTGAAAAAGAACTATGACAAAGGAAAGGACGATCTGGAGGCGGTACAAAAGAGCAGTACAAGGTGGCGCCGTTTCCCAGTGTTTGCCAAATTTTTGGGGTCCAAAATTTGGAGTTTGGTGAGCATCGCGATAAGTGGATTTCCATGAAGAGCATAATTTCATATGGAAAATGCATGAATTTCGCGAAGATAGGATGTGTGGTTTGGAAATCGCGAAGACCAGAAGAATGGAGGTGGTGATGCTTCACGATTACGTCAAGCTTCGCGAACAGTAGAGTTGAAGCGCATCGCGACGGTGAAGGGCTTTGTGAGGGAGCTTCGCGGCGAAGTCGCGAAGGTATGTTGACGGTGATTCTTCACGACTACGTCAAGATTCACGAAACGGAAAAGTGCCGTGGAGCTTCGCGATTTGGACAGAATTCCGACAGAAACTTTGGAGCTTCGCGATTTGCAATGACGTGGCGTTGACTTCGTGCGGAAAGGACGAGGGTCGGTGGAATCGCCTATAAATAGAGGCCGACCCCTTCGAGCGAAGTAGAGAGAATTTTCAGAGAAAATCCATTGCTCTCGTTTCGCGGAGGTGGTTCGCGAAGGCAGTGTGCTTCGCGAAAGAGGATCTTCACGGTGGCTATTGTAGCTCCGCGAAAGTTGTGAGCTCCGCGTTGGCTTACTTAGCTTCGCGAGGGTCGTTGCTTTGCGACGACTTGAGCATCGCGAGAGAGATTCACGAGAGAGCTTCACGAGAGAGCTTCGCGAAAAGGCAGGAGCTTTGCGAAGGCTTGTTGAGCTTCGCGAAATTGGGAGCCTAGCGAAGTTGAGTGCTTTGCAGAGGTCTTTCCAAAGGTAGTTTCCCCAGTGTTCAGAGGCAAAGAGGTATTCATCTACGGATGAAAGTTGAACTTCAACAGAGCACCTACATACAGAGAAGGATGCATTCCTTAATGGAAATGAAGAGACCTACAGGTCTATAAACTGTGAGTTGATTCCCTTCACAGAGCAGTGAGCTTAGGAAGAGGAAGAAGGTGATCCTCTCCACCGGCAGTGACCCAGAGAGAGAGAAACAGGGAGTGACCCTTGGGAAAGTAGTGAGATGACCCTAAACATTGTATAGGCAGTGAGCCTGGGCATAGAAGTGATCTATCCCGAACATTGTAATCCACAGCTAGTGAAGTATAGTGGAATTTGGTATGAACCAGCAACTTGTCGGCGTATGTTCCTTGGACGTAGCCCTTAGCGGTGAACCAAGTAAAAATCTCTGTGTTTGCCTGCTTACTTCCCTGCATTGCATTCAAAGCATCATCATCAGGTAAAGGAGACAAGTGATCACAGTAACCACACAAGTGCAAACAAGGTGACCCTTGTAACAAAGTGGTCAAGATCCAGTGGGGCAGAAAGAACGTTGAAAAAGAATATCCATACCCTGATTCACCCCCCCTCTTAGGGTATATAGGCTTCTATTGGCCCTAACAATTGGTATCAGAGGGAAGGTTGCTTTTATCAGATTTGTTTGCTTCGACTTGGTGTAGTCTTTCTGTGTAGTTTAAGATATTGTTTTCGCTTATCTCGGTCTATCATAGGAAAAAGAAAATCTTCAAAGAAGAATCAGAAGTCAGGTGGTATCCCTCAGTGTGGAAGTGTTTTTGGAAAAAGTGTGATTCAACTAAAAGAATCAAACAACTTACTGAAGGAATCATGCAGTGAACAGAAAAATGATTTGGATAAATCATACAACAAAAATACTTACTCATTCAAAGACGCTGATGGAATGAGTGAAGAACCTGACTTTTCAAGTGACGTTGGAACCACTGACGATGAAGAAGAATAAATTGAAGGAAGAGTTGATATGCGAGCTGAGTTGGAGGCTGCTCTTGAAGAGATAGATGTTTGGAGGGCCAAAACCAAGAAAGCTAACAAAATTGTTCACGATGCCAAACTTTATATGCAGCAGCAGGAAGAAGAGAAATCTGAGCTGATGGAAGAAATTGAGAAACTTAATTTATCAACATCAGAGAACTCAGAATCCATTAGTAAATATAAGCTGAAGGTTGAAGAACAGAAAAGAGAGATCGATGGCCTGAACAAAAAGGTGGAAGTTGTCCATGGGACTAAATAATTGGATCAGAAATCCACTGAAGAAATTAAATCTAAAGGCATACAGATCCATGCTCTAGAAACTAAGGTCAACAAGCTAAGAGGCTTAAATCAAAGGCTTATTGATATAGTTACTGACCTAACAGAGAAGAATGATTCTCAAGGTGAGGAACTACAGAAGCTGGCTAAAGGAAAAGGAAAACAAAAGGCTGGTAAGTGTGAAGAGAATCAAGAGTCCGATGAAGTTCGGAATCTGAAAGCCAAGAATGATGATCTAGCTACACAGCTGTCTGAGTTAGTTCAGAAGAATCAAAGACTACAACAAGAGAATGGATGTTGCTCTGATTCTCTTGCTCAAGAAAAATTGAAAGTAAAAGAGCAAACTGACGTGGTTAATAAGCTGAAGCATGAACTGGAAGATGAGATGAGTTGTGGAAAGAATCTCAGAAAAGAACTTGATGCTCAACTTGTATCAAGATATTTGAAGATTCAAAAGTTGGAAGAAGAGCTACAATCAGTCAATAAGGAAATGGAGAAGTATAAATCCAAAGATAAGCCCAAGTTGAAGGATGCACTACACTTATTATTTGATCATCCTTCGGCATGTGATGATAAAATGAAGTCCAAATATGCTGCATCAGAGGAGAAGCATGAAAGGATTGTATCTTCCCAAAGGTCAACATTTTTGGGAAAATCTGGAATTGGATATGATAATCCCACTCCTATGGATGATAAGAAAAATGAAGTGAAAAATTCCAAGGGTAAGAAAAATCCTGTAGGTGCTGGAGATAGGCCTATGAGGATAGTTTCAAGGAGTGATGATATGTGCTATTTCTGCGGAGTTCATGGCCACACATCAAGCATCTGTACAGAGGCTCTGGAGTACATTTTAGGCTATGGAAAGAGAAAAATTAATAAATCTGAGAACATGAAGAAGCATCATGAGAAATTAGAAAGAAGAGCTTCTCAGAGGAAAGCATATATTAGATGCTATTACTGCGGAAGAATGGGAAACACCATGAGCATGTGTCAGGAAGCTCAGGAGAACAATATCATAGGAAGAACTCAAGGTGCATCAACATCTCAGCAGAGAGATGTTAAAATGAGGTATGCCTTTGAGGGAAAATGTTTTATATGTTCTCACTATGGGCACATGGCGAGACATTGCAGTAAGAAGAAAGCAGGAAAGGGAAAGGAACAAGAAAAGATATCTCCACCACAGGAAGTGTACAAGAAAGAAGCCTGTACTGGGAGACAAAGTGGTAAGGAGGAGAATAGGCTTAGAGCCTCAGGGGAATCATTTAGAGCTAAACGAAAGGTGTATCAGTCACCTCATCTATCACAATCACAACTGCCCACTAAGAAAGAACATGATCAAATCTGGAAGAAAAAGGGAGGAAACACTACAACTGAGAGTAAGAAGAATGGACATTCAGTGGAGGACCCACCACCAATGCAAAATAGGGTGGTGACTCTTACATCTGATAAAAGAAATATGAACAAAGAACGTATTGAAAAATTTGCATGTCGTGTTTCACAGAGAAAAGTGGAGGAAGGTGCAAGATCCTTGCAATGGTGGAAGAAGCAAGGGAAGATGGAAAGAAAAGAGATTCCTACTCAAGAAATAATCAAGGAAAATGGAATTTTGGTGGAACATCAAAGAAGGAAATGTGTACTAGTGGGTTTAAACCCCAAATGGTGAGCAAGGCCAAGCCTGTAGAATCTACATATCAGAAAAAGGCTCAGCATGTGGGTAAATAATGCTTAGTCATATGGCCAAAGCAGTTGAATTTGGCTAGGCAACTAGAGTAAGCAAGAAAGGAGTGTGATGCCCTCCAAGAAAAAAATCAAAGGGTTGACCCGTCAGGATCAACCACTATCCTCGTTTTGAAGATTTGAGAAACATCCCCTCTCCCTATATATTTAAATTCTATTAACTGATGATTCATGTGTTTCAGGTTTTAGGGAGATACGATCCATGGGGTAGTGGTATCTAAGGATGCAAAGTGGATAAGTGATATGCTCTAGAGTTTCAATTGATTCAAATCGGGTACTAGAGTTGAAGAAGAAAGGGAGAAACAGAGCACAATAGGAAGTGATTGTGTTATTTACTTTATCTCTTGTTTCCTACACCGAGTTTCAACTCAGTAGGCTTAGAGATTTTGTTAATGGCTCAAATCTGAGTGGAAGATGAGAACAAATGATGCAGGAGGAAAAGACGTGTTATGGGTCTAAACTGTTGGGCCTAAAAACTTGAAGAGTTGCATAACATAGGGGGAGCATTCTATATCCTAATCAGATGCATGATCTCAATATGATATGAAGGATGAATGTTTATGCTCATGAAGAATGATTGGTGTAAAAGAAGCAACACACGGGTTTTCATGATTATCTATTTTGTTCTAATAATGTGGTATCAGCTGACTGCTTTCAGGATACCAAGAAGCTACGAGAGAAAATCAACGGTGTGTCAATAAAAATATGAGAAAAGTAGCTGAAAGAAATGAAGCCACATAAGAAAGAGACACAGGGAGAGCAGAAGTGGCTTATGCTGATCCCGAAGAAGACACCAATGATGAACATGAAAATTCAAGTGTGTGCCTACAAGGAAGCCAAAGAGCTGAGCTGAAATTGATTGACAAAATATCATTGGTGATCAGACACCTCCAGTTCAAACACAAATAATGAAGTCACTGTAGCAGACATATTTCCTACCTCAAGTAGAGCTGAAATGCTTTGCTGATGCAGCTAACATTGAAAACTGGGTTCATGCTATGAATAAAATTCTTGATCAGACAAGATGAATGAAGATGGCACAGTGATTCGGAACAAAGCTTGTCTAGTGTGCAAGGGGTACTCCCAGATCGAGGGAATAGATGTTGATGAGACATTTGCACCGGTTGCAAGGCTGGAGACAATAATATTATTCCTAGCCATCTCAGTGCAAAGGAAGTTCAAAGTGTTCCAGATGGATGTAAAATCTGCATTCTTGAATGGTGTTCTGGAAGAGGAGGTGTATATTGAGAAACCAGATGGTTTTCTCATTCATGAGGATGAGAACAAAGTTTCCAGGTTGAAGAAGGTGTTATATGGGATAAAACAAGCTCCAAGAGCATGGTACTGAAGGCTATATCAGTATTTGAAGAAGCTTGGTTTTCAGCGTTACACAAGGCAGGAATGACACACTCATTTCTCAATCCAAATATGCCAAGGATGATTTGGAATGATTTGGAATAGAAAATTCCAAGGAGATGAAGACTCTGGTTTTTACCCGGATGAAATCATCAAAAGATGACGATGGAAATGCAGTTAATATCATAGAATACAGGAAAATCATTGGAAGTCTGTTGTACTTGACCGCAACAAGGCCTGATATGGTTTTTGCCACATGCCAAGCAGCGAGATATCAGAGAAATCCCAAGGAAAGCCACATGCTTGCAGTGAAAAGAATACTTCAGTATATCCAGGGCACAGTGGATTTTGGCTTGACATATACTGACAAATCTCAGACAGAGTTATTGGGATATACTGATGCAGACTGGGCTGGTTCAGCAGATGATAGAAAATGAACGTCACATGGTGCATTCTATCTTGGTGGATTGTGTATTCCTTGGATAAGCAAGAAGTAAGATTTCATTTCATTGAGCATCGTAGAAGACGAGTATATTGCGGACACTCAAGCCTGCACACAGTTATTGTGGATGAAGCAGCAGCTTGATGATATGGGAGTTGAAGTGAAGTCTCCGATCGGAATCCAGTGCGACAACTCAAGTGCTATAAATATTAGCAAAAATCCCGTACATCATTCAAGGACAAAGCACGTTGAGTTAAAGTATCATTTTTTCAAGGAGAAAGTTGATCAGAGGATCTTGAAGTTGGAGTACGTGCCTACAGAGCTACAGGTTGCAGACATTCTGACAAAGGCCTTACCCAAGGAAGCTTTTGAGAGGCATTGACTGGCTCTGGGAGTTCAGTCGATTCCCCACACTTGAAATAGTGTGGATGTGGGACCACCCCCTCTCCCCGAGGTATGATGTGTTTTCCCTACTGTGCTAATGTTTTCTCTACTATGTTACAGACTACAAAGGCGTGACCTTTGGGTTCGTTGACAAAGGGGGAGAAAAGTGTTTGTTAAAGGAGGAGAAAATAGTGATTGTTCAAGGGGGAGACAGTGCAGAGAGTTGATAAATCATAATCGATACGGGGAGAAGCTGACAGGTGGAGCAGCCAGAAAGGGGGAGTAATGAGAAATGGGGAGATTACTTAATCTGACGATGCTAGAAGTGATCATTCAAAGCATAGAAATCACGACAGCTGAGGATCGTGATAAAAGCAGTACAGTGGTGTTGGAATGGTGTGAGACGGTGTCCAGCTATCAACAATTTGTATCAACTTAAGAATTCACCAATTGGTATCAGCGTGGTTCAACAATTGGTATCAATTTAAGAATTGGTATCATGGTGGAATCAACAATTGGGGTCTGACATGAAGTGATTCATTGATGAACTTTTCATACTACTCTTGTTTCTCATGCCGAGCATTGCTCATGTGGGCTTAGAGTACGTGTTAAGTGAATCCTTGAATGCTATCAGAATCGCAAGAGGCGAATGGTGGTAGTGGTTGGAAGAAGACTCAATGAGGTATCAATGTACAAAAAATCTTTCTGAGCAGAGTTGTGAAGAGTTGTCAACAAACCCAAAGGGGGAGATTGTTGGGCAAAAATCCCTCAAGGTAACATTGCAGTATTTTTGGGCTGATTGTGTTTGTTGACAAAGCAGGTTTCCATGGAGAATTGTCGAGTTCCCGAGAAGTTGTTGACATTCCATGTTGACAAAGAACTATGAAAAAGGAAAGGATGACCTGGAGGAGGTACAAAAGAGCAGTACAAGGTGGCGCCGTTTCCCAGTGTTTGCCAAATTTTTGGGGTCCAAAATTTGGAGTTTGGTGAGAATCGTGAAAAGTGGATTTCCATGAAGAGCATAATTCCATATGGCAAAGGCATGAATTTCGCGAAGATAGGATGCATGGTTTGGAAATTGTGAAGACCAGAAGAATGGAGGCGGTGATGCTTCGCGATTACGTCAAGCTTCGCGAACGGCAGAGTTGAAGCGCATCGCGACAGTGAAGGGATTTGCGAGGGACCTTCGCGGCGAAGTCATGAAGGTATGTTGATGTTGATTCTTCGCAACTACGTCAAGCTTCGCGAAACGGCAAAGTGCCATGGAGCTTCGCGATTTGGACAGAATTCCGATAGAAACTTTGGAGCTTCGCGATTTGCAATGACGTGGCGTTGACTTCGCGCGGAAAGGACGAGGGTCGGTGGAATCGCCTATAAATAGAGGCCGACCCCTTCGAGCGAAGTAGAGATAATTTTCAGAGAAAATCCATTTCTCTCGGTTCGCGGAGGTGGTTCGCGAAGGCAGTGTGCTTCGCGAAAGAGGAGCTTCACGGCGGCTATTGTAGCTCCGTGAAAGTTGTGAGCTCCGCGTTGGCTTACTTAGCTTCGCGAGGGTCGTTGCTTTGCGACGACTTGAGCATCGCGAGAGAGCTTCGCGAGAGAGCTTCGCGAGAGAGCTTCGCGAAAAGGCAGGAGCTTTGCGAAGGCTTGTTGAGCTTCGCGAAATTGGGAACCTAGCGAAGTTGAGTGCTTTGCGGAGGTCTTTCCAAAGGTAGTTTGCCCAGTGTTCAGAGACAAAGAGGTATTCATCTACGGATGAAAGTTGAAATTCAACAGAGCATCTACATACAGAGAAAGATGCATTCCTTAATGGAAATGAAGAGACCTACAGGTCTATAAACTGTGAGTTGATTCCCTTCACAGAGCAGTGAGCTTAGGAAGAGGAAGAAGGTGATCCTCTCCACCGGCAGTGAGCCAGAGAGAGAGAAACAGGGAGTGACCCTTGGGAAAGCAGTGAGCTGACCCTAAACATTGTATAGGCAGTGATCCTGGGCATAAAAGTGATCTAGCCCGAACATTGTAATCCACAGCTAGTGAAGTCTAGTGGAATTTGGTACGAACCGGCAACTTGTCGGCGTATGCTCCTTGGACGTAGCCCTTAGTGGTGAACCAAGTAAAAATCTCTGTGTCTGCCTGCTTACTTCCCTGGATTGTATTCAAAGCATCATCATCAGGTAAAGGAGACAAGTGATCACAGTAACCACACAAGTGAAAACAAAGTGACCCTTGTAACAAAGTGGTCAAGATCCAGTGGGGCAGAAAGAACTTTGAAAAAGAATATCCATACCCTGATTCACCCCCCCTCTCAGGGTATATAGGCTTCTATTGGCCCTAACAAAATTAAAATAATTGAGTCTATAAAATAATAAAATCACTCTTTATGGATTCAATCTAACATTTAAAATTCATCTTATATGTTTTATATACATGATATATGATCAAATTCATTTTTTCAGATAAAAGATGTATTTTTCAAAAAAGCAGTATTACCGCCTTTTGATGGCACACCCATTTTAGATCTAGTTTTTGACACTTTTATATATTATTTTTAACAAAAAAAGATTCTTATTTTGAATAATGATATAAAATTTTTCTTTGGATTAATTTTTATTATTTTCTTGATAAGCTTTAAATTTTGAAGAATGGTAAAATTATAAAAACATTTAATTGAAAACAAATTTTTTCATTGAAATAATTTATTTAATTAAATTATATTATTGAATGGTTTTAAAGTGTAAATAGAATATATTTTATCATTAAATATAATGTATTTCATTATCATTAATTTTACATTCAATTCAGATGTAAAAACATTTCAATCTTTTGCAGTGTTTTATCTTTTTAAAAACTCGTTCTCTCTTTCCGAAAACGGGAATAATTTTAAATTAATTACTAAAAATAATTTTTTTTTTAATTTTTAAAAATTGATTCCATATTTTGAATCAGTAGGATCAAATTATATAAATATATTTATTTTATTTTTGGGCATTATGAATAGTAATTTCAGTAATTTTTATTAATGGAGTAAAAGGGTAAAACGGGTAATTAAGGGTAATAATACTATTATAAAATTACCCTAACACTTGTATTAATATAATTGGATGAGATTTTTTTTGATATTAATTCTCCTTGGGTATAAATGGTGTCTTTTTCAAGCCACTTGGATGAGATTAGGACACTTAATTTGTTTTATTTAAAGAAAAGTTAAATATGCCTCACTCAATTTTTAATAAAGAAACCATTTTTTATATAAGGTTATACAGAATATAAATTCGATTATAAATGCTTATTTTAAAGATAAAATATTTTTTTATCATTTTAATTTATTTTTATTTTTTAGGAAATATGTAATTACTTTAAAGACTTATACTTTGATGGTGTGAAAATTAATTAATTGATGAGAAATCAATATAACAATTATTATTAAAATGCTAAAAACCATCAAAAGACCCAAAAACTTTCCCAATTATTATTTTTAGAGTATATATTGACCATAATAATCCAAGGTTATAGATATTGAGAATTTGGATCGATATAGATTAGACTATTTAACTAATATTATTTTATTTAATGTGATGTGAAAGTTATCACATACATAATGTAATAAGTATAACATTTTTAATATTGAATTTTATAGAAGATAAATTATACTACAAGTGTTCTTATGAAATATAGTATATTTATATTCATCATATTATTTTATTTATAATTTTTACCGAAAAATAAATATATTAAATAATTACACAAAACTGATGTAGTAATTATTTTATTAATCGAAATATCAAATTAATGTTATTAAAAATAATAAAATAAATATAATTTGAGATAATTAATATGTAAAATTATTTTTATAGATGACCTAGACCTAATAGGGATGTATTAAATTAATGTTTTTGATGATAACATTTTATATTGATATTTTTAAAAATCCATGAATTTAATAGTTTCAAAATTGACACTACTCTTGTTTTTTTAAAACAATGTTTTATTAAATTATTTAAAAATCATAAAACATTTTTAAAAAATATATTATAATTATAATATGGTCTAAAATGATATAAGGTAGTTATTTATGGTCTAATTGACCTCAAATAAATAAATATTTTACCATTTTAATATTGAAACATTTGTTATATTAATAAAAATTATATAGAATAACTAAGTGTTAATTAAAATGATAATGTTTAAATTGCATAAAAACGTGTCTAAAAATTATTGGTTAATGAGATTATAACACTATCTCATATAAAATTCTAAATTATTACATTTTTAAGGTTTTTTAGATGGGTTTGAGTTTATTATAAATTAATATTTTTGAGGTTTCCAAAAGTGCCCCTCACATCAATTATAAAAGGGAACCTCCTCCCTCACTTTTTCACATCAATTTGAGCCTTAAATATCAGCCATCCCCTCCCCTTTTATTTTATAAACATCCCTAGTTACATTATAGAGGGTATGGTATTCTTCAAAGACCAAATTTAGTGATCTAAGAGTAGATTTAAAGAAATCACATTGAAGAAGAGGAGGTTTCGATTCTTACAATGGATAACAGACCTAAGGTAAGGGATAATTTCACAATTTCATTATTATATGTGATTGTTTATACATAAGTATTTTTTGGAATATATTTATAATAAAATTCAATGTTTCCTAAATATATAATATTATTTCCATTCTTCTACTGTGGTTTAAAGTTAATTTTACCCTTTGCTGAATTTTTATTAAACGGTACGAAAATAATCTTTTGTCATTATTCGATACGAGGTACTTTTTGAATTTTCTGGAAAAATTACATGAAGAATGTTTTTTTAACTTATACGGAACGATCATATTTTTACGTCTTCATAACTTCTTATTTTTATGAAGATTCCTTTATATGTTTTTATGTTTATTTTCAAATAAGTTCTTTTCTTTTAAAATTAAGTGGCATTTTGAGAAAAGAAAACATTTTTGAAGAAGAAAGGGTATTTTCCTCAAGAATTAATTTCAAGTGTTTTATCAAAATTAATTTCCATATAATATAAATCTCTTTAAATAGGGTTATGTTTCTATCACTATTATTAATATTATTTGATTGTGTTAATGATGAAATGATATTTTATATGGATTATGTTTGATGGATTGATTTTTAAGAAACCCATTTTATTTCATGGGTTACGCTATGATGAATGATTTTTGTTTTTGTGGAACACATAAGAATGGTTTCATTATAATATTAGTGGGACCTATATCTCTCTCCAATGCATTGGGTAAAGATTTATATCTGATTAGATAGACATGGCTGAAATGGAAAGTAAATCTGTTTCAGTAATATAGGGCGGAAACAAGGAGTGAAATCAGTTTAGTAATGGACTTAGTCCGCTATGATTGTGTTGGATATGAGACTTGGTAATATGGAAATTATTTTCTATGCTTATGTGTTTGCCACAAGTTCATGTTTTATGACATTGCTATGTTTAATGTTCCTTTATGATTTATTCCTTTTGCACTACCAAGTTTAATTTTTACGACTCAAGATTTTGATATTCAAAATACATGTTCATATTTTTAAATTCTTATGTTTATGTTTTGTTTTATGTTATCTATGTTTACCCTTACTGAGCATTTTATCTCACCCTTTTTATGTTTTCTTTTCCCCAAGATATAAAGAAAGGTTTTAGGTAGAAAAACTAATGGGAGAGATCTTTATGGGGAGATATTGAGGATCTTTCACCAAGCTAGAATAATGTGTTCTGAGTTTCCAAAGACACTAAACTAATACGGTCTTTAGGGGTCTATTTGTGTGATTTATTAAATATTTCACAAAACAAATGTATTTTCCATTTACATAAAGCTTGGTTCGTTAGAGTTGGCATCTGAGCAAAGATTTATTTAAACTTTGGAAACTAGGATGTGAAAACCTTAGTGCTATCCCTAGTGATATTTATAAGGATACATCTGGGGAGGTCCCAAAGGATAAGTCTAAGTATTTGTTACTATCCTAGAATTATGGTAACTATCACAAATAACCTAGGACTAGACCTATGATGTTAGATATTGAATGTACTCCCCCTTGATTATGTTGTTTTCATAGTATGATTTTTTCCTCTCACACTAATGTTTTTGTGGTTTAGAAAATGGTTGGAAATATGAGGATTCATGTTAATGGAGAATATGATGGACAATGGAATGATATTCCTAATGATAAACCAAATTAAATAGGAGTTGAAAGGTGAAACATCGTTATTATGACTAATCAACAATATTAAAATATAATCAATAATCTCAACTTCAGTGAGTTTTCTGACCCATTTAATAAGATAAAGATGGAGTTTCATGGTTATAAAAGAGGAGAGAAATTTCAATTTTCATAACTTAAATCATATGGTAAGATGCATCAAGGATAATGTTTCAAAGGAACTAGAAGATTCTTTAGGTGTAGAAAAGAAGGACACAAAGCCAATAATTACAAACGAAGATGTTCATTTAACATAATGGAAAAGGATAATAGTATTTCTATGACATCAACGATGGTTAAATGTTTTATATATAGAATGTATGGGAATTATTAAAATTGATTCCCTAAGGGAAAATATCATGAAGAGAATAAGCATGGTCATATGGGTAGTATTTATGTTGCTGATGACGAAGAGACTACAAATGATATATGAGATTAAAGAAGTTTTAAGGAATAAAACAATGAATCTCAGTCAATGGTTTTAGAAGATAGTGTAATGATTGCATGTTTATTAAGAATAATGTGGTATAAGTAATTTTATGGTACTATGAAATAATGAAACATCTAAGTATTGTTACACAATTGTTTTTTATTAAGTATTTGAAAGTAAACATTGAATGGTACCGTTAACCATGAAATGTTATTTAGGTATTTTTGGAAAACACATGATATGATCATAATGATGGTTTAAGGAAATAATGTGATGCTTGATAGTATTAATGACCTCATGACTGATATAAGAACAAAGTGATATCATGGTTTGAGTATATATAATTATTTGGATTTTTGGTAAGAGCTATTTTTTGACAATATTCATGTTTTCACCAAGTTTATATGATAATTATTGTTATTACCATGTTTTAAGAGAATACATGATTAAGGTATTCACATTTTTGGAATGTGAAAACCAATAACTACCCTATGATATATGGCAGATAAATGATAAGCTGATTTTGTTTACCTCTTTCTAAAGTTTTAGATTTTTAGTTTTTGGAAGGACTATAATATTATCCATTTATGGATAGTATAAGTTATAATCTGGGTTAAGTTTGTTATATCAATGTATTATATCACTATAGGTGGACTTATGAATATTTTATAACATATGCTAAACTTTTTGTTGTGACATATGAAATGACCTATAATTTTATTTATGAATCACATGATTTGCTAACTCTTCAAGAATGAAAAATTCAACTTCATTTTTTTGAATAAGAGATGAAGTGTAAATTGTTCAAGGAATGAACAATAGTGATATTTTACCAAAATCAAGTAATTATTTCATATCATTCAAAATTATTCAACTTTAGGAAAAGGATCTTGAAACCAAAATAGTTATCCTAGTACCTTCTTATCCGATGAATGAGATAATCCCTTAAATCATCACAGATTTATGGATTTATGGTTGTTAACTTTCTACAAGCCTTATTCTCTATCACTATTCATCAGAACTTGATGGTTATATTTTTCTTCCATATCCATGTTTTCACTTCCCATCTATTTTCTCCTTTGTGGAAACCTAGTGATGAGTTACTCTGGGTAACCATTATGTTTTTAAATTTCCATTTTAAAATAAAGTTTTAGTATTCCTTTTTACGATGTGGGTTTCTATGAAAGAAGTTTTCAATTAGTAAACCTTTTATAAACCCAATGAATTTTGGGGGTGAAATTCATTTTAAGGGGGGTATAATGTAACACCCCGATATTTTATGAGATAAATTATTTTTAATTTCTTTGATGTCTTGTGTTGTATACTACACCAAGATTAGATTTCTCTATACACAACACCATATTAGCTTGCGGTATATAAAAAACTATGCTTGGATTGTGTTATACACAATTTCAAGTTATTTTTATAGAATTAATTTCATGCAAGACCAAGTATAAGTGAACAACTAAATATTATAACCTAGTCATTGTAATGGCGGGTATGAATAATATTAACTTCCTTCTAAAAAATCTATTTAAATAAAAATAAGTGAGTATTTAAAATAATAAAATTACTCTTTATAGATTCAATATAATGTTTAAAATTTATCTTATATATTTTCTAGACATGATATAAGAACAAATTCAAATTTTTGGATAAAAGAAGTATTTAAAAAAATGTAGTATTGTCACATTTTGATGGAACACCCATTTTAAATCTAGTTTTTAACACTTTAATATATTCTATTTAATAAAACAAACCTTTTCGTCAGAAGTATGATATACAAATTTTCTTTGGGTGAATTTTTGATATTTTTTTGATAAGTTTTAAATTTTGATGAATAGTAAAATTATAATAAATTTTAATTGAAAACTACTTTTTTCATTGAAATAATTTATCTAATTGAATCATATTATTAAATGGTTTTAAATTATAAATAGAATTTATTTTTATCATTCAATATAATTTATGTCATTAGCTTAAATTTTATATTGAATTCAGATGTAAAATCATTTCAATCTTTTGCAATGTTTTAACTTTTAAAAAAATTGTTCTCTCTTTCTGACCACAAGAATAATTTTAAATTAATTACTACAAATTATGTGTTTTTAATTTAAAAAAATGGATTCCATATTTGGAATAATTAGGCCCAAATTATTTAAATATATTTATTTTATTTTTGGGCATTATGAATAGTAACTTTGGTAATTTTTATTAATACGGTAAAACGGTAAAACTTGTAATTAAGGGTAATAATACCTTTATAAAATTATTATAACACTTTTATTAATATCATTTTATTAGGTTGTTTCTACTTAAATCACCTTTGGGTCGAAATGAGGTCCTTTGGAAGCCACTTGGATGAGATTAAAACATTTAATTTTTTTATTTAAAGAAAAGTTAAATATGTCTCACTCAAATTTTAATAACTGAACCATTTTTTATGCATGGTTATACAAAAGATAAATTATATTATGAATAATTATTTGAAAGATATAATATTTTTATTTTTCATGTTAATTTATTTGTATTTTTTAGAAAATATATAATTACTTTAAAGACATATACTTTGAGGGTGTGCAAATTAATTAATTGATGAGAAATCAATAAAAAAATTATTATTAAAATTCTAATAACCATCAAAAGACCAAAAATAATCCCAATACTTATTGGTCTAGTATATCTCGAACATAATTATCCAAGGGTACATTTATTGAGCCTTTGGATATATATATAAGAGATTGAGACAATTATATTATTTTATTTAATGTGATGTTAAAGTTGCCACATTCATAATTTAATAAGTATTGCATTTTTAATGTTGAATTTTCCAGAGGATAAATTAGACTACAAGAATTATTATGAAACCTAGTATATTTATCTTTGTCATAATATTTTATTTTTAAAATTTACCTAACAAATAAGTATATTAAATAATTACAAAAAACTGATGTAGTAACTATTTTATTAATGTAAATATAAAATTAATGTTATTAAAAATATTAAAATAAATATAATTTTCGATAATTAATATGTAAAATTATTTCTCTAGATGATATAAACCACATATAGATATAATAAAATAATTAGTTCTCTGATAAAATCTTATCTTGATATTTTTATAAATCTATGAATTGAATAGTTTCAAATTTGACTCTATTGTTGTTTTGTCAAAACAATAGTTTATTAAATTATTTAAAAATCATAAAACATTTTTTTAAAAATTTAATAATTATGATATATTAAAATATTATCTAAATTAATTATTTATGGTATAATATACATCAAATAAATAAATATTTCAACTTTTTAATATATAAATATTTGTTATCTTAATTAAAATTAATTAGAATAACTAAGTGTTAATTAAAATGATAAATCTTATATTGATATAAAAACTTGTATAAAAATTATTGGTTGATGCAATTATAACCCTATCTTATCTAAAATTTTAAATAGATAAATTTTGGAGGTTTTGGAGTGGGGTTTTATTTAATTATAAATTAATATTTTTGGGGTTTCCAAAAGTTTCCCTCACCTCAATTATAAAAGAGAACCTCCTTCCTCACTTATTCACATCAATTTGAGCCTTCAAGCTCAGAAATCCTCTTTACTTTTATCTTTTAAACTTTCTTAGTTACATTCTAGAGGTTTTGTTCTTCTTTAAAGACCAAATATTGTTCTCTAAATGTAGATTTAGAGAAAACACGTCGAATAAGAGTAGGTTCAGATACATACAATGTATAGTAGACCTAAGGTAAGGTATACTTTCACAATCTCATTATTATAAGAGATTGTTTATATGCATGTATTTTTTGAAGTATATTTATCATCCACGTCTATTTTGCCTAAATGTATAATATTATTTTTATTCTTCTACTATGGTTTAAAGTTAATTTTACCCTTTGGTGAATTTTTATTAAACAGTATGAGACAAATATTTTATTGTTATTCGATACGAGGTACTTTTTGAATTTATTTCAGAAAAAGTATGAGGAGAATGTTTTTTTAACTTTTATGGCATGATAAGATTTTTACGTATTCATAATGCCTTATTTCCATGAAGCTTCTTTTACACGATTTCAAGTTTATTTTAAAATAAATAATTTTCTTTTAAAATTGAATAGAATTTTGAGAAAAGAAAATGTTTTTGAAGTGGAAAGGATATTTTACTCAAGAATTATTTTCAAGTATTTTATCAAAATTATTTTCCATCTAATATGACACTCTTTAAATAGGGTTATTTTTATATCCTTTTTATTACTATGATATGATTGTGTTAATGATGAAATTATATTTTATATGGATTATGTTATGATGGAATGATGTTTAAGAAACCCATTTTATTTATTGGGTTATGCTATGATGAATGATTTATATTTTTGTGGCACATGAAAGAATGATTTCATTATGAGATGGGTGGGACCAATATCTACCTCCAATGAATTGGGTAATGATTTATATCTCATGAGATAGACATGGGTGAAATTAAAAGTAACTTTAGTTCAATAATATAGGGTTGGAATGAGGAGTGAAATTGGTTCAGTAATGGAATTTTTTCACTTTTATGGTATTGGATATGAGCCTTGGAAAATATGGAAATGATTTTCTATAATTATGTGTTTTCCACAATTTCATGTTTTATGACAATGCTTTGTTTAGTGTTATTTTATGATTTTTCTTTATATAGTGCCAATTTTTATTTTATGACTCAAGATTTTGATATTAAAAATATATGTTCATGTTTTTACATTCTTATTTTTATGTTTTGTTTTATCTTCTACATGTTTACCCTTACTGGGAATTTCAGCTCACCGTTTTTATGTTTTCTTTTCCCGAGGATATAAAGAAAGGTTTTTGGTAGGAAAACTAATGGGGAAGATCTTTATGGGAGATGTTGAGGATCTTTCACCAAGCTAGAAGAATTTGTTCCAAGATTCCAATGATAGTAAACTAATTTGGTCTTTAGGAGTCTATTTGTATTATGTATTAAGTATTCTACAAAATAAATGTAATATATATGTACATCAAGCTTGGTTTGTTAGAGTTGGAATTTGAGAGAAGGTTTAGTTAACATTTTAAAACTAGGATGTGAAAACATTAGTGATATCCCTAGTGATATTTCTAAGGATATATATAGGGATGTACCAAGGGTAAGTCTAAGTATAGGTTACTATCCTAGAATTATCATAACGATCATGAATAACCTAGGACTAAACCTAAGATGTTAGAGATTGAAAATACTCCCCCTTTGGTATGTTGTTTTCAAATATGATTTTTCCTCTCACACTAATGTTTTTGGGTTTTATAAAATGGATGGAAACATGAGGATTCATGTTAATAGAGAATATGATGGACAATGGAATGAAATTACTCACGAGAAACCAAATTAAATGCGAGTTGGAAGGTGAAACATCGTTATTATGCCTAATCAACAATATCATAATATTATCAATAATCTCAACTTTGGTGAGTTTCCTGACCCAGCTGATAAGATAAAGAAGGAGTTTCATGGTGATAATATAGGAGATAAAGTTCAATTTTCCTTATGTAAATCATATGGGAAGAGGCATCAAGGAGAATGTTTCAAATGAACTGGAAGATTCTTTGGGTGTGGAAAAGAAGGACACAAAGATATTAATTAAAAAGGAAAAGGTTCCATTAACATAATAGACAAGGATAATGGTATTTATAAGACATAACTAATGGTTAAATGTTTTAAATGTAGAATTTATGGGAATTATGAAAATTGATTCCCTAAGGGAAAATATCATGAAGAGAATCATCATGGTCGTATATGTAGTATTTATGTTGCTGATGATTAAGAGACTACAAATGATATATGATATTAAAGAAGTTTTAAGGAATAAAATGATGAATCTTATTCAATGGTTTAAGAATATTGTGGAATTATTGCATGTTTATTAAGAATATTATTGTATAAGTAATTTTATGATAATATGAAATAAAGAAACATCTAAGGATTGATACACTATTATTTTTCATTAAGTATTTGAAATTATATGATGAATGGTACCACTAGCCATGAAATTTAATTCATTTATTTTTGGAAAACACATGATATGTTCATAATGATGAGTTAAGGAAATAATTAGATGTTTGATAGTATTAATGAACTCATGACTGATATAAGGACAAAGTGATATTATTGTTTTACTATATAGATTTTTTTTGGATTTTTGGTAAGAAATATTTTTTGATAGCATTAATGTTTTCACTAAGGTGTATGATAATTCAAGTTATTAACATGTTTTAAGAGAATAAATGATTAAGGTATCCAAATGTTTGGAATGTGACAACCAAGAAAAACCCTACGAGATATGGTAGATAAATTCTAATCCAATTTAGTTCACCTATTTATAAAGTTTTAGATTTTTAGTTTTTGGAAGTATTATAATGTTATCCATTTATAGATAGTATAGGTTATACTCTGGTTTAAGTTTTTTTATATTAATGTATTATCTCACTATAGGTGGACTTATGCATATTTTATAACCTATGTTAACATTTTTTTTGTGACAGATGGAATGACCTATCATTCTATTTATGGATCACATGAACTGCTAACACTTCAAGAATGAAAAATTCAACTTCATTTCTCTGAATAAGAGAACAACAATGATATTTTACTGAAATCGAGTAATTATTTATTCTCATGCAAAATTATTTAACTTTAGAAAAAGGATCTTGAAACCAAATATGTTATCCTAATACCTTCTTGTCTGATGAATTAGATGATCCCTTAAATCATCACATATTTATGGATTTCTGGTTTTTAACTTTCTCCAAACCTTATTCTCTATCGCTCTCTATCAGAACTTGATGGTTATATTTTTCTTCCATATCCATGTTTTCACTTCCCACCTATGTTCTCCTATGTGGAAACCCAGTTATGAGTTACTTTGGGTATCTATTATGTTTTTAACTTTCTTTTTAAAATGAATTTTTAGTATTCATTTTTACGATGTGAGTTTCTATGAAAGAAGCTTTCAAGTAGTAAAACTTTTATAACCACAATGAATTTTGAGGGTGAAATTCATTTTAAGGGGGGTAGAATGTAACAACCCTAGATTTTATGAGATAAATTATTTTTAATTTCTTTTATGTATTATGTTGTACGCTACACCAAGATTAGATTGCGCTATACACAATACCATATTAGCTTGCGGTATATGCAACACTATACTTGGATTTTGTTATACAAAATTTCAAGTTATTTTGATATAATTAATTTCATGCAAGACCGAGTATAAGTGAACAACTAAATATTTTAACCTAGTCATTGTAATGGTGGGTATGGATAGTATTAACTTCATTCTACAAAACTATTTAAATGAAAATAAGTGAGTCTATAAAATAATAAAATCACTCTTTAAGGATTAAATCTAATGCTTTCAATTTATCTTATATGTTTTATAGAGATGATATAAGAACAAATTCAATTTTTCGAATAAAAGAAGTATTTTAAAAAAAATATAGTCTTTCCACCTTTTGATGGAACACCCATTTTAAATATAGTTTTTGATACTTTAATATATTCTACTAAAAAAAACTTCTTCATTGGATGCATGATATAAAAATTTTCTTTGTATTAATTTTTGATATTTTTCTGATAAGTTTTAAATTTTGATGAATAGTAAAATTATAATAAATTTAAAATGAAAACTAATTTTTTCATTGAAATAATTTATGTAATTAAATTATACTATTGAATGGTTTTAAATTATGAATATAATATATTTTTATCATTCAATATAATTTATGTCATTAGCTTAAATTTTATATTGAATTCATTTGTAAAAACATTTCAATCTTTTGTAATGTTTTAACTTTTTAAAAACCCACAATCTCTTTCCAACCACGGGAATAACTTTAAATTAATTACTAAAATTGTTGTGTTTTGAATTATAAAAAATTGATTCCATATTTGGAATCAGTAGGCCTAAATTATGTAAATATCTTTATTTTATTTTTGGGCATTATGAATAGTTACTTCAGTAATTTTTATTAATATGGTAAAAGGGTAAAATGGGTAATTAAGGGTAATAATACCTTTATAAAATTACCCTAAAAATTGTTTTAATAAAATTTTATTTTCTACCTAAATCATCTTTGGGTCAAAATTATGTCCTTTAGAAGCCACTTGGAGGAGATTAGGACATTTAATTTTTTTTCATTTAAAGAAAAGTTAAATATATCTCATCCAAATTTTAATAACTAAACCATTTTTATATATGGTTATAAAAAATATAAATTATATTATAAATATTTATTTGAAAGATAAAATGTTTTTATTTTTCATGGTAATTTATTTTTATTTTTTAGGAAATATATAATTACTTTAAAGACTTAAACTTTGATGGTGTAAAAATTAATTAATTGACGAGAAATCAATAAAACAATTATTATTAAAATAATAATAACCATAAAAAGACCAAAAAAAGCCCAATTATTACTGTTCTAGTATATATTGACCATAATTATCCAAGGTTCAAGTTATTGACCATTTGGATCCATACAGAAGAGATTATAACACTTATATTATTTTATTTAATGTGATGTTAAAGTTTTCACATTCATAATTTAATAATCATTGAATTTTTAATGTTTAATTTTACAGAATATAAATTATACTACAAGTAGTATTATAAAATAAAGTATATTTATATTCATCATAGTATTTTATTTTTAATTTTTACCTAAAAAATAAGTATATTAAATAATTACAAAAAACTGATGTAGTAAGTATTTTATTAATGTAAATATCAAATTAATGTTATTAAAAATATTTAAATAAATATAACTTGAGATAATTAATATGTCAAATGATTTTTATATATGATATATACCCCATAGGGATATAATAAAATAACTTTTTTGATGATAAAATCTTATCTTGATATTTTTAAATATCAATGAATTGAATAGTTTCAAAATTGACACTATTGTTGTTTTTTCAAAATAATATTTTATTAAATTATTTACAAATCATAATTTTTTTAAAAATTATATAATAATTATTATATGGTCAAATATTCTCTAAGTTACTTATTCATAGTCAAATTGAATTCAAATAAATAAATATTTCAACATTTTAATATTGAAATATTTGTTATCATAATTAAAATTAAATAGAATTACTTAGTGTTAATTAAAATGATAATTCTTAAATTGATATAAAAATATTTCTAAAAATTATTTGTTGATGATATTACAACCCTATATTATCTAAAGTTTGAAATTGAGACATTTTGGAGGTTTTTGAGTGGGGTTTGATTTTATTATAAATTAATATTTTTGAGGTTTCCAAATGTTTTCCTCACATCAATTATAAATGGGAACATTCTCCCTCAATTATTCACATCAATTTGAGCCTTCAAGCTCAGCCATCCTGTTCCCTTTTCTCTTCTCAACTTCACTAGTTACATTCTAGAGGTTATGGTATTCTTCAAAGACCAACTCTTGTCCTCTAAGAGTAGATTTAGAGATAGCATGTCAAAGAAGAGGAGGTTCAGATATATATAATGGATAGCGGACCTAAGGTAAGGGATAATTTCACAATCTCATTATTATCTAAGATTATTTATACGCAAGTATTTTTTGAAGTATATTTATCATCCACATCCATTTTTCCAAAATATATAATATTATTTCTATTCTTCTAAAGTGGTTTAAAGTTAATTTTACCCTCTGGTTAATTTTTATTAAATAATATAATATAAATCTCTTGTTGTTATTTGATACGAGGAACTTTTTGACTTTTTTGGAAAAAGTATGAAGATAATGTTTTTAACGTATACGATATGATAATATTTTTATGTATTAATAATCCCTTATTTCCACGAATCTTCCTTTACATTATTTCAAGTTTATTTTCAAATAAATAATTTTCTTTTAAAATTGAATGGAATTTTGAGAAAAGAAAACGTTTTTGAAGAGGAAATAATATTTTCCTCAAGAATTATTTTCAAGTATTTTGTAAAACTTATTTTCCATATAAGATGACACACTTTAAATAGGGTTATGTTTCTATAATTATTATTACTATTATTTGATTGTGTTAATGGTGGAATGATATTTTATATAGATTATGTTAGGATGGAATGATGTTTAAGAAACCCATTTTATTTCTTGGGTTATGCTATGATGAATGATTTATATTTTTGTGGAACATGCAAGAATGATTTCATTATGATATGGGTGGGACCTATATCTTCCTAAAATAAAGTGGGTAAAGATTTATATCTCATGAGATAGATAAAGTGGGTAAAGATTTCAGTTCAGTAATGTAATTTTTCCACTATGATGGTCTTGGCTATGAGCCTTAGATAATATGGAAATTATTTTCTATGCTTATGGGTTTTCCACAATTTTATGTTTTCTACCAATTCTTTGTTTAATGTTATTTTATTATTTTTCCTTACGTAATGACAAGTTTTATCTTATGACTCAAGATTTTGATATTCAATATATATGTTTGTGTTTTTACATTCTTATTTTTATTGTTTGTTTTATGTTCTTCATGTTTACCCTTACTAAGAATTTGAGATCACCCTTTTTATGTTTCCTTTTCCACAGGATATATAGAAAGGATTTAGGTAGGAAAACTAATGGGGAAGATATTTATGGGAGATGTTTAAGATCTTTCACCAAGATAGAAGAATGTATTTTGAGTTTCTAAAGACACTGAACTTATTTGGTATTTGGGATTCTATTTGTGTAATGTATTTTGTATTACAAAAAAGAAATATAATATCCATGTATATCAAGCTTGGGTTGTTAGAATGGGGATGCGGATGTTCCATAAGAAGAAGGGATGAAAGAAGAAGATGGAAGGGAGGAAGAAGGAAGGTCCGCTAGTGGAGAAGGGAGTTCTACAGGTGGAGGTGGTGTTACTAGATTAGCAGCACTAGTGGAAGCACGTAGGTCATCTCTCAACCCAGTAGGATCTAGGACATGCTGCATGAGCACAAAGCTGTCTCCCCGATGCTTGACCATATTCATGCAGATAAGTATGATGAAGTATATATATTGAGGAGAGCCTAAGAGATCATGAGGGAGAGATGGATCTAACACCCTCAAATGGTGGGCCAACCTGGTAGCATAGAAACCACCGTTCAGGTTTCCTAGCTGGTTATTGATCATGGAATGGAAATAAGAGGTAGAGAAGAATGGGAGGTCATGGTAATCATGCCAAACAATGCATGTAAGGAGCTCTGTATCACGTTTAGAACTAGAACCCATGACCTCATATCATGGAAAGAGGGTGGAACTAAAATATTGTTAGATGAAATAGAGGTGAGTGAAAATGGTGAGAGTGCTCTTTTTGGAAGTGGGGGTGTACTTGTGGTCCAACCCATCAAGTTCCTACCTCATGGAAATAAGATCAAAGTTCTTAGGTTGGGTGAGGGTGGAAACAATGGGTGGGGTGGTTGGATGGGGGTAAAATCTGTACCCTAGATGAAATCAGCCTTGATCAATGTAAAGTGATGTACTCTCAGCCTAAATTTAATGGAGTAGCTGTATCGGTGGATGTCTGATGGAACGTGGACCCATCAATCTCAAAAGTAGCCACAAACTCTAAAAAAATTCTCTGAAAGTTGGACTGCTAACATGAAGGATGTTGATCAGGTGCGTGTTCCCAAGGAGCTCTTCAATATCCTTCCATACTCCCAGACACCGGGGCACAATGATATCTAAGAATCTACTGCTTATCTATATCGTGCAGTGGGAAACTCACCACAATCTCTCTACCACATGATAACACTCATAAAAAACAAGGCAGGGGTGTGGCTGAGGTCGGGCAGCTGCCAGAGTGGACTGAAGTGGGGCCTCAGCTACTGATGTGGAGGTATAGATGTGGTGGGAGTGGGTGGAGAAGCTGATTCTATATCAAGATATGTCGTCGAGAAAACTGTGGATGGTGGTGCGAGCAGAGTAGGGGCTGCAACTATTATGGATGGACTAATTGGGGTCGCACTGGTAGCAGGATCTACTGTGCTGGAGCCCTTGATAGCTGTGGATGGTGCGATCACAGTAGCATGAGGAACAATGGTGTCCAAAGAGGGTGTCATGATTTTAGTTGGATCAGAGGACATCGAAGGTGTAGGTTCTGATAGGAGAGGAGGTATTGTCTCCAAGTATGGTGGCTGACACACTTGAAGATCTGGTTCTATTTTTATCAGCCTCTGGAGTCAGATTCAGTAGGGTTTCTCTCCATTATTAGTGTGATATGGGTGCTTCCCACTCACTTGATATCTATATTTCATGATATGGAATGGAAATAAAATAGAAAACAAAATAAATGAAAATGAAAATAAAAGAATAAAAGTGATAAAACCTAAAAAGTAAAGTACATAACATGTAGATAAGAAGTACACGATGTGTAGTATCATCGTATTACCAACTAGTGCAATCTGTTTATACACTCTGAGTGGGTAGGTATTTATTAAATAGCTAGTACACAATGTTTAGTAAGGTTCACACGCCGTGTGTGAGAACATGGGGTGCTGGCCGTGTAAGTGACCATACAGGGACTTAGAGAGAGGGGGTATAAAAAAAGTACACACAATGTTTAAGATGGTACACGATGTGTGTGATAACATGGATTATAATACATGTACACCATTGAAATATAATACTTATGGTGAACATAAAACATGACATGCACGAAACATACACACTATTTGTGAATCATCGTAAGTCTATCCATGTAGGGTACATGACATGGGTTCATTCACTGGATGAGTAGAATAACTGTGGAAGATGTGTACTAAATGTACATACCATGTGTTTTCAAATTAAGAAATAGAGTGTGTGTCCATGTAGCAATGGTATACAATGTGTGTTCTTCCTCACGACTCGTGTGTTGTGGATTTTCGACTGAACAGTCGCTCGATCCCAAAAATTGCCCAAACACTTGTAAGACACTAAAATAACGAGTGTAGAAGTACATACCTAGATTGAGGATCAAAATGATGATGATATTATATCATAATGTGAGGTAAATTGATGTATTCAAGCAAAGTAGGCTCAGAGGAATATGACCGATGCTTTAGGAGAGAAAACAGGGAGAGGGGGTGATTGACATGGGCTCTGCCCGATTAAGAAACCCCAATCTTTATAGCCTTACTACACAGTGTGTGTAGTAGCGTATACGCCGTGTATATGTTTTTTTAATAATTATTAAAATATAGTTATTATAAAAAATGATATAATAATAATTATTTATAATTAAAAAATAAATAAAAAAATATATTATTTTAAAATTAAAAATAAACCTATACAAGTAATGTACCAGAGAAATACACACCGTGTTTTATAAAATTTTAAAATGAGAACTATAATATTTGATCCAGTACTCAGGGCACAATTCAAACTGATAACCGGGATGATCCAAATGCATGACCTTAAAAAATAGAGTGAAGGTTGTAGTACTTCACATTTTTATTAACTTTTAATATTTAAAGATGGTAAAACACTACATGGGGAAAATAAGAACACAGTATGTGTGGGTTTAATTAGTGAAGATTGGGATGATGTAGAGAGATTATCCAAAGTCAAACCTAGGTCTTTTGGACCTCTGGATATGAACCTACAAATTATCCCACATCACCTATGGATGATTTCATATTTTTAAAAAATATTTAAGTTATTATAAAAACATTTCACACACTTTTTACGTAAAACATGGGTTCCAAATGAATAAACCCCGTACCAAAGATAAGTGTGGAGTGATTCAAATTGGTGACGACTTAGATACACTCCAACAAAATTTACATCATCATAGACTTCATTCCTTTTTATTAAATTAATTAATATTTACTTATAAAAAAAGTTATGTAATATTATACACTAAAAAGATAAGTACATGCTGTTTAATATGTTACACCTGGAATGTAAAAATATTTCACTCTTATTCAAATATTTTTTGTAAGAAATAATTATTACACGAAATTTGGAGAAGATGTACATGCCATGTGTTTATTAAAACTATAAAAGAAGAGAGAATTGTTTCTGGGTTGTATCCCAGCAAGCACCTTTGTTTTAAGTCTTTTGATCAACCCAAGTTTCAGGTACTTAACAGTAATCTAAAGGACGATGTGTATTTCGTTGCGCGGACCACCATATATGTATGATGCCTTTATCATTTTTCCATGATTATTGACCTTCAAGTGGTCTAGTTAATGGCTTTTAGTAGAACTTCTCCATGTATAATAGATTCTAAAGGTGGATATGTTTCTTGGTTTGATCAGGTATGCCCTCCACCTCCCAAGGTTCCTTGTTTAAAATGATAAATACCTGAAAATAATAATAGGAGTTCTCTAATGTTGGTTCATAATCAACTAAGGGTTTAAAAAGAAATTATTAGTCAAATTTAGTATTAACATGTTGTGATGTGTCCCCATATTCAAATTTTGAGTTTTGAAATTCAGGTTCAGAAATTTATAGTGAATGATAGGTGGGGTCCACATCATAACATGTATTCTCAGTTAAAAAAGACTTAGAAAACCCAGATTTGAACTTAAACAAAGTATACATATGAGTGATTATCTCCAAATTTTTCTTGAATAGATTACCAAGTCAACCCAACCTTTCTCTTTGGTCCAACTGGCATGTAGTAAAGTTTTCGATCATCGATAGTAATCATTTGGCATTACCTAATGATGGTTCTAGAAGAGAAGGAAGAATAGGTGGGGTGAAGAATGTAAATGGTTATTCATTTTATTGAAACCCATAATACATGTATGGAAAATATTTTTTTAGATACTGGTATGGAAACGCTTAATCATACGGATAAAATCCTACTCAGGTGGATCATACCCATTTCTAGTTAAATAAAAATCTATAAGAAAGTAGGGTCGAGGGTCCCAATAAAAGACTTAAGAAAAGAAAATAAAAATGAAGAATTACGGGTAAACCAACTTTAACTCACACTGGTACTATTGATTTCAGTTTCCCTACTAACAATGCCAAAATTTGATCGGACTGTCACGAGGTGCGGTAAATTGGAAGAATTTATTTGTTCCCTTTTGATCTGACTAATTAGGTAGTTAGTGGAATTTGAGGTCGATTCGATAGGGAAAATTTAAAAGAAATAGGATCAATGCAAGTTGGATATTCTTAGTCAATTATTTAGATGAAACAGTGAAAGGAATGTGAATGAAACAGTGAAACTATTTGTGAAAATTAAAATTAAAACAGAATAAGGTGCACAAAAAAAGAAGATAAATGTGTTGGGGTTTCAATTCTGATCAGGGATTATTGAAATGTTATTTATTTATAATTGAATTTATTAATTAAAGTTATTTACTATGTGGACTCAATAAAATTATTATTTGTTGGTCCGAAAATAAACAATTACATGATTAAAATAAAAAAACCCTTGGTTTAGTGATTAATTTTTTAAGACATGTTCAGGTTCTTTACCCCTAAACACTACTGGAAAACGGGGCTATACCCACGGTTTTGAAAAGAACCGTGGGTATAGGGTACCCCTATACCCACAGTTTTCAAAAACCGTGGGTATAGATTATTTTTAAAGACCTATACCCACGGTTTTGGCCAAAACGTGGGTATAGAGTTTTTTCGGAAGACCTATACCCATGGTTTTTAAAAATCATGGGTATTGGGGTATTTTTTTGAAGACCTATACCCACGGTTTTGAAAACCCATGGGTATAGATTTCCCGCCATATGGTGGGGAAAAAAATTCACAGGACAATGAAAAAAAATTGGCAGGAACACGAGTTTTGTTAATATAATTATATATATACAAATATAATTGCAATTAGCATACACATGTTAGTTGGTTAGATCGTTGGTCCTCTTTAAAAGAGTCTGCAGTTCAAATCTCAGCGAATTATTTTTTTCTTTTAAATGAGTTTAAATAATATAAGTAAATAGATGTATTAAAATGTTATCAAAATAATCCCAGGTCAGTTGGTCAGGCGTTAGATCATCCTCGCAGTAGTCGCGCGTTCGAATAATGTTGTTAGCATTTTTCGGTAAGTGCCTATATTAATATATATATATACACATATACAATGAATAATGCAGTGGCTCAGTTGGTGTTGCGCGGCAGTGAGCCCTAGCCTGAGACGCGGGTTCGAATCCCCTTGCCCGCCTTTTTGGTACACCATGTAGATTAAATGAATATATATACATTGGTGTATAATTATATAACAAAAAGAAATTGCAGCTTGGTTGGTCCCTTGGTGGCGCGCAACGTGAGGTGCAACGCGAGTTTGGGTTTGAACCCTGCTGGTTGCGAATTTTTTGAATTTAAATACCCCACGGTTTTCAAACCGTGGGGTATGTTATGTGCCACGCTGGAACAGCTGTGGTGCACACTATGACTCCCCTATACCCACAATTATCCAAAACCATGGGTATAGGATGAGACCCCTATACCGACGCCGTTCCATCCCACGGTTCCAAAAACCGTGGGTATAGCCTATACCCACGATTTTGGGGGCTATACCCACGGTTTTGAACCGTGGGTATAGGTCTCTTTTCCAGTAGTGAAAGAAAATGGTGATGGTCTCACCCAATGGTCATGGATTCACTTGCTACAACTCTCTCAGTTTTTTCCATTGGAGTCATTCTTGGTCTGATATGAAATCATCGGTGAATAAGAAATTAGATTCATTGAAGAAGTTATAAACAAGAATTGTAATAAACACAAAACTTTAGAATTTATACTACAAATCACTCATAATCATTATTAAAACCCCAACATGAGGGAACTAGCCTCTTATGAACATGGTCATGGTGTGTGGATTTAGGAGAAACTCAACCCCTACCATGGATACAAGAGGAAGAAAGGGAAAGAGAGAATAAAAAATAATACTATGATAGAAATGAAAACAAAAATAAAACAAAAAATTGGATCTTTGGGAGCTCGAACGACAGAGTGGAAGCACCTCCCCCTGTATGTCCAACATTAATTTGGAGGGATGCCTATCTATTTATATTTTTTAGATTACATGGTGTGTAACCTAAAGTATACAACATGTACATGGGTGAACTGGGTTTTTCTTTGGTTTCTCTACTAATAGGTAAGCCACACACCACTCCTTAACTTTGCGCATGTCAGCAGTTAGTTGGTGGGGTACACGACTTGTTATGCCAACCCACATGGCATGTAGTATCAGTTTCAACCACCAACCAATCATATGAGGGAATACATAGTGTGTTATTAGGTAATACATGATGTGTATGATCTATCTAACTACATGGGTGTGTACTAGGTCTGGATGAACCATGTCGGGACAATTGTACACGATATGTGTTTATAAAGTACACACCGTGCATATATCCATTTTCATTCTGATCACTCCTGATTTGTGACTTTGACTGGAAAATACTTGAAAATTACTATAAAGACTGAAATAAAGCATTTTTTCCATAAAATAATATGTATCTGGTGAGAAAATGTTTTTATACTTCATAAAATATAGGAACAGGTATACATAAATCTGACACATCAATGTTTTTTAGGATTTTTATGAAAAGTTTAATTTTTAGGTGAATAGTAAAAATATATTTTCTAAAAATAATGCAACTTTTATGACATAATCATGATACAATCATGAATTAAATTTATGAAACCTTTTCTCAACCAAAATTTATTTAAATAGTATAATAAATCATTTAAAAATAATATGTCGAATTTAGAAACCTATGGTTGACATTTTAGAACTTGGGTTATATTTTATTATAATAAAAAACTATTTTTGGTCATTTTACTTTAATTATGTATTCAAAAGATTCCATTCAATTTTTGATTGGCTTGAATTCCATATAAAACTATGTTTTAATCATAAATCAATAAATATCATGGGTATTAATTTTATTCGTTATCTTTCTCCTAAATAAGTATTTTTATGTTTAAAAATGCATTTTTCTAATTTTTTTATTATATTATGTGTACTTATATTCAATTTATTTTTATCAAATTTTGAAATTGAAATAAATAAATATATTTTATTTTTTATAATTATAAAAATTAATATTATTTAATAAATTCATATTAAATTTTTGGTTATAAAAATAATTTTCCAAGGTAAAAATTAGTCACCAAAGTAAAGATTAAATGAGGTAAAAGTGTTAAATCAAGAGGTAATGTTGCACAATATCACAAAACTGCATCTCTAAATGGGTGGATGAAAGATTTAAGTACATTAACTTATATATTCCTCAATAATTATTAATTTTAGAACCACTTTCCTTGAATATAACATTCCATTTTATGTTAATAAATTAATATTTACAAGAATGTCACCCCTCTCACTTATTAAAGGACCCCTTCACCACCCTACTTGTCCTCACACCTTAAGAATATTAGCTCAAAAAATCTATAAAAAACATTTCCCAAAAAACTTAACTAAATAATATAGGTTTTGGTATCATCAAAAGACAAACCTTCAAATGATTAATCCAATTTACAAAGGAGTTATCCCAAGGAGTAAGTTAAGAACTCCCAATCACTCATTTTCATTTATATTATTTTTATCTGATAAATATATTATAACAATCCCAATATAATTATATAAGTATCATTAGTATACTAAAATTTTATTATGATAATGGAATAACTATTATATACCTTCCTCACACCCATTCAAAAAACTAAAAACATCACCCATTTTATAACCGATTCAACATCACTGTGGATGAAATATTTCAATATTTCATCAAAAAATTATAGGGATGGTTTTGAAAATAGATATAATGAATAAATATGATATTTATGACATGATTAATATTCTTTTAAGATATATTGGTCATTATATTTATGATATTAACAATAAAAGATCAAAGTGATTTTAACGACACAAAATAGGCATGCCAAGACATATTTAAAAATTTCAATATATTTTGGAAAATCTATTGATATGTATAAACTTTGTCTAAATGTAATGAAAAATAATATATAATTATATAATTCTGTAGATTATGGAACTATTTGATAACACCTTTGACCATGTTCAATATACTGAAGTAGTTTTGGAGAAATTGACTGAACAAACCGAAGTGACTAATAAGAGGAAAAACTATACAATAAATGAATTCCATATGATAATAAATGAACTGTTAGGACCAATAGTGGACTATATACCCTGAGAGGGGGGGGGGGGGTGAATCAAGGTTTGAATATTCTTTTTCAAAGTTCTTACTGCCCCACTGGATCATGACCTCTTTATTACAAGGGTCACTTTGTTTGCACTTGTGTGTTTATTATGATCACTTATTTTCTTCTTTATCTGATTATGATGCTTTAAATGCAATGTAGGGAAGTAAGTAGTCAGACACATATATTTTTACTTGGTTCACCCTCACTGGGCTACGTCCAAGGAGCATACACCGACAAGTTGCCGGTCGTACCAAATTCCACTATTCTTCACTAGATGTGGATAAAAAGGTTCGGGATAGATCAATTCTATTCCCAGGCTCACTACCTTTACAAAGTTTAGGGTCATCTCACTGCTTTCCCAAGGGTCACTCCCTGTTTCTCTCTCTAGATCACTGTCGTTGGAGAGGATCACCTTCTTCCTCTTCCTTTTCTCACTGCTCCGGAAAGGTTCCACTCACAATTTATAGACTTGTAGGTCTCTTCATTATCTCTAATGAATACATCCTCTGTTGTATGTGGATGCTCTGTTGAAGTCGAACTTTCACCCGTAGATGAATATCTCTTTGCACCGAAGGTATTGAGCAATATTCTAACTTCCACGCAGCCCTGAAACACTACTGGAACAACCTTACTTGGCACACAAGTCTAATCCAGCGTGCAAGTATCAACACACAATTCACAACTGGCGCACAAGTCTTCCTCAACCACTTGTATGAAACAAGCTTCTACAACTCCAAACTTGCACGACTCACTTACCTTTACGCCCAAACCAATATTGGTCCACAACTAACAACAACCACGCTTCTTCAAATCAGGCGTGTAAGTCCTACTTGTGCGACCCACCACTACTTGTGTGACCACCACACCTGCGCGACGGGAGCTCTAAATTTTCTAAGTGTTGAACTCCATTAAGAATGAGGAGGGGTGGTCCAGTATTTATAGGCATTTGGTAAACCTACGCGGTGGCGTGCAAGTCACCCCTCGACGCACATGTCTCGGCGCGCGGGTCTCTTCCCCTGCAAGTCACTTGCGCGACCAAACCAAATACCTGCGCGACACTTTTTCTTTTGCCATATTTTGATCTTCTGATCTTGAAAAACAACAGATGCACAAGTTTCCAATCCTCCTAGGCACCAACTCATAAGTCCTTTCTCGGCACGCAAGTCACTTGCACGACCAACCCAATACTTGCACGACCATTATCCCTTTTCCATATGTTGATGATCTGATCTTGAAAAAAATATGGCGCGCAAGTTTCTTATACTCAAATTCAAAGGCGCACATGTCCCTTTTTTAAAAGCCACTTGTCTTCATTTATCAATTTTCAGGCCCAAAAATTTGGAAAACACTATAAAACACCACCACCTTGTATCTGTTCTTTTTGTACCGCCTCCAGATCATCCATTCCTTTGTCGAAGTCCTTGAATCAAACATTGGTCGTTAACCACAACTCTTGAAATCGACATGCCATAAAGAAATCCCATTTGTCAACAAATTTGTATGTCATTGTTTTGCTTTGTCAACAATGACAGCACAGATATCCACTTTGTCAACAAACACAATCACCTCAAAAATTCTTCAATGATACCTTGAGGGATTTTTTCCCAACAATCTCCCCCTTTGGGTTTGTTGAAAACTCTTCCATAAAAAGATACATCGTTAATTCTTCAGCCACCATTTGCCTTTTGCAATTCTGATAACGATCAAGGATTTACTCAACAGATACTCTAATCCCACATGAGCAATGCTCGGTTTGAGAAACAAGAGTAAATGAAAAGTTCATCAATGAATCACTTCATATCTGACACTCACTATTGACACCAAACTGATACCAATTTTTACCAAACCAATACCAATTGTTAGAAATATTCTTAACACATCCCAACACCACTCTTCTGCTTTTATCATGATCCTCAGCTATCGTGATATCTATTCTTTGATCGATCACTTATAGCATCGTCAGATTTAAAACGTTCCCCCTTGCTGCTCACAGCTTTAAACCTTGTCAGCTTCAAATCCTCTTTAGCACTATTGCCTGTGTTGTCCAAGTTAAGATCTGGCTAAGCACATTCATCTAGCTTCAACTCCCCCTATCTGGATGCTCCACCTGTCTGATTCTCCCCATATCAATCATGATTTATCAAATTGCCACACTGTCTCCCCCTTGAACAATCACAATTTTCTCCCCCTTTGTCAATGAACCCAAAGGTCACTCCTTTTCAGTCTGTAATAGAGTAGAGAACACATATAAGCACATTAGGGAAAAACACATCATACCTCGGGGAGAGGGGGTTGTTCCACATCCACACTATTTCAAGTGCGGGGAGTTGACTGAATTCCCAAAGCCAGTCAATGCCTTTCAAAAGCTTCCTTGGGTAAGGCCTTTGTCAGAATATCTACAACCTGTAGCTCTGTAGGCACATACTCCAACTTCATGATTCCCTATTCAACCTTCTCCTAGATAAAATGATACATTATCTCATTGTTCTTTGTCCTTGAGTGATGGATGAGATTTTTTATGAGATTTATATAACTTTAGTTATTGCACTGGATTTTGATCAGAGACTTCACTTCAATTCCCATATCTTTAAGTTGCTTCTTTATCCACAATAACTGTGTGCATGCTTGAGTGGCCGCAATATAATCAGCTTCCGCGGTGCTCAATGAAGTGCAATCTTGCTTCTTTCTTATCCAATAAATACATAATCCACTAAGATAGAATGCACCTCCTGACATCGATTTTCTGTCATCTGTTGATCCGGCCCAATCTTCATCTGTGTAACCCAATAACAATGGTTGAGATTTGTCATTATACATTAGACCGAAATCCACATTTCCTTTGATATACTAAAGTATTCTTTTCACTACAAGCATGTGGCTTTCCTTGGGATTACTCTGATATATCGCTTCTTGGCATGTGGCGAAAACAATATCAGGCCTTGTCGTGGTCACGTACAACAAACTTCTAATGATTTTCCTATATTATGTGATATTAACTGCCTTTCCATCCTCATCTTTTGATAATTTTATCCAGGTAGCAACCATAGTCTTCATCTCCTTGGAATTATCCATGCCAAACCTTCTTAAAACCTCCTTGGCACATTTGGATTGAGAAATGAATGTTCCATTACTTCCTTGTGTCACCTGTAGACCAAGGAAAAACTTTAGCTCACCAATCATTCACATTTCAAACTCATTTTTCATGAATTTAGAAAACTGTCTGCACTGAGCTTTATCTGATCCACCAAAAATTATGTCATTGACATACACCAGCACCATCATCCTTTGATTACTGTCATTACTGAAATAAATATTGTAATCAACTCCCCACGTTGGAAACTAAGCTTCTTTAAGTACTAATCAATCCTTGAGTACCATGCTCATGGTGCCTGTTTCAGCCTGTATAATGCCTTCTTCAGTCGACAGACCTAGTTCTCATCCTCATGAATGAGAAAATCATCAAATTGCTCGATATAAACTCCTTCCTCCTGAATCTAGTTCATGTGGAAGACTTTGAACTTCCGTTGCACTACAATGGCTAGGAATAATCTTATTGTCTCTAACCTTGTAACCGGTGCAAATGTCTCATCAACATCTATTACCTCTATCTGGGAGTACCCCTTGAATAGTAGTCGTGCTTTGTTTCAAATCAATATTCCATCTTCATTCATCTTCTTGTGAAAGACCCATTTAGTCACGATGACATTCTTATCTTCTGGCCTCAAAACAATCTCCCACGTCGGATTCTTCTCAATCTGATTTAGCTCTTCATTCATGGCCTGAACCCAATTTTCATCTTCCGCTGCATCAGCAAGGCACTTCGACTCAACCTGTGATAGTAATGATGTCTGCTAAAGTGATTTCATTATTCTTTTCTGAATTGGAGCTCACTGATCACTGATGATATTCTGCCTGTTAATTTAAGCTTGAATCTTTGTCTTTTGTGTAGATAAGGGTTTTACTTCCTCGTACTCACCATCATTATCCTCTTCTGAATCATCTTCATCTACTTCTTCTCTCCATGAGTCTCTTACCACTTCCTTACTTTTAATAGAAAACTTTTCACCGTGTCATTGTTCAATGATGTCATTTCTTTCAACTTCTACTCTCACATTTTTGTTGACACACCTTTGATTTTATCTCGCAGCTTCTTGGTATCCTGAAATCTATCAGCTAATACCACTTGTTAGAATAAAATAGATAAGCATGGGATGCATGATTATTGTTGATTCTCCTCGTGTTTCTTTCTTCCCTCAATAGGAAACACCTGAGCTGAGTCATCCAATTATTTCTTTGATGGATCTTGCATCTGATTTTATTATTGGATGCTCCCCCTATGTTACGTAATACTTCCCAGGGTTAGGTCCACCTTTTAGACCCATAAACATTCTTCTTCTTCTGCATCATCTATTCTCATCTTCCACTCGCAATTGAGCCATTAACAAAATCTCTAACCCTACTGAGTTGGAACTCGATGCCGGAAACAAGAGAAAAAGTTAATAACATAATAGATTTCTATTATTCTCTATTTCACCCTTTCTCCTTCAACTTTGGTACGTGATTTGAGGCAATTGAAACTCTGGATATCATCACTTCTCCACTTTTCATCTTTAGATGCCACTTCCCCTTAGATCGTATCTCCCTAAAACCTGAAACACTTGAATCACCAGTTAAAAACATTTATATACATAGGGAGAGGGGTATCTTCTGGAATCCCCAAGAAGAGGATTGTGGTTGATCCTGATGGGTCAACCCTTTGATTCGTACTTGCAGAGCATCACACTCCTTCCTGGCTTCTTCTAGCTACCTAGCCAAATTCAACTACTCTGGCCATATGACTAAGCATTTATTACCTTCATAGTGAGTCTTTTTCTGATACAATGATTCTGCAGGACTGTCCTTTCTCACCATTTGAGGTTTAAACCCACTATTACACATTTTTGTCTTTGATGTTCCACCAAAATTCCATTTCCCTTTATTTTTTCTCTGAGTAGGAATATCTCTTCTTGTCATCATCCCTGGATCCTTCCTATATTATAGGGATCTTCCTCTTTTCTCCACTTCTTGTTGCGGTACACGACTTGCAAATTTTTCAATGCATTATTTGTTTATTTTCCTTTTATCATATTTTTGATTCACCACACTATTTTTCATTTATGGTGGGTCCTCCACTGAACGTACATTATTCTTACTCACTGCTTTAGCGTTTCCTCCCTTTTTCTTCCAGATTTTTTCATGTTCTTTCTTAGATGGTGGTTGTGAGTGTGATAGAGGAGGTGACAGATACACCTTCCATTCAGCTCCATGTGATTCCCCTAAGGCTCTAAGCATATTCTCCAACTTTCCACTTTGTCTTCCAATGTAAGATTTCTCTTTGTACATCACTGGAATCAAGAATCTCTTTCTCGGCTCATTTTCCTTTCTCGCATTCTTCTTGCTGCAATATCTTTCCAAATGACCATGATTAGAACATATGAAACATCTTACATTAAATTCAAACCTCATTTCATCATCTCTCAGTCGAGATGTTGATCCAGCTTGAGTTCTTCTTCTAACATTGAGCTCCTGAGCTTCCTGACACATATTCATGGTGTGTCCCATTCTTCCAGAGTAATAGCATATAATGAATGCTTTCCTCTGAGAGACTCTCCGCTCTGATTTCTCATGAAACTTCTTCTTATTCTCAAATTTATCAAAGTTTCTATTTTCATAGCCTAAAATGTATTCCAGATCCTCTGAATAGAAGCTTGATGTGTGGCCATGAATCCCGAAGGAATAGAACATGTCGTCACTACTTCTTGTAACTGTCCTCTTAGGACTATCTCTAACACCTACATGATTTTCTCCACATTTGGAACTGTTCACAGCTCTTTTTCTATCATGCATGGGAGGTGATTCATCAAATCCAATGCCAGTTTTTCCCAAACTGTATAGTATTTGTGCTGAGAAAATTTGTTCTTTCCTCTTTTCAGAAATAGAAAATTTGATTTTCATTTCATCATCACCTATTGAAGGATAATCAAATAGTAATTGCAAGGCATCCTTCATTTTAGGCTTTCCTCTAGCATTGAATTTCTCCACTTCCTTCTTTACTGATTTTAGCTCTTCTTCCAACTTCTAAATCTTCATATCACTTGATTCAAGTTGGGAATTGAATTATCTTATTAGATTCTTTCCATGACTCATCTCATCTGCTAGTTCTTGTGTGAGATTTTCTACTATACCACTTTTCTCCTTTACTTTAAATTTTTCTTGAGAAACAGATTCAGAGATAGATTCATTCTCTTGTTGGAGCCTTTGATTCTTCTAAACTTCTTCAGACAACTGTGTGACTAGATCATCATTTCTAGCTTTCAGATTCCGAACTTCATCTGAATTTTTATTCTCTTCATAATCATCAGCCTTTTGTTTTCCTTTCATTTTAGCCATCTTTTGTAGATCTTCACCTTGAGAATCATTCTTCTCTTTTAGGTCAGTAGCCACATCAATAAGCCTTTGATTTAAACCTATTAACTTGTTGACCTCAATTTACAATACTTGGATCTGGATATCTTTAGATTTAACTTCATCATCCAATTTCCGATCCAATTCCTTTGTCATGTTGACAACATCTACTGATGGCCTCCTTCTTAAAACTTCTTCATCATTAGTTGTTTTAGTATCACTTTGATGTTCATATACTTCACTCATTCCTACATCATGATTGAGTGAATCAATATTTTACCTATAAAATTCATCCAGGACTTCCTTCAGTAAGCTATTTTATTCTTTAAGTTGAATCACACTTTTTCCATACACACTTCCACACCGAGGAATGTCACCTGACTTCTGATTCTTCTTTGAGGTTTTCCCTTTGCCATGGCACACTGAGGTAAGAGTAGACTAATTTAACCGCACAAATCAACTACACCAAGTCAAAGAAAACAACTCAAATAAAAGCAACCTTCCCTTTGATACCAATTGTTAGGACCAATAGGGGCCTATATACCCTGAGGGGGGGGGGGGTGAATCAGGGTATGAATATTCTTCTTCAAAGTTCTTGCTGCCCCACTGGATATTGACCTCTTTATTACAAGGGTCACTTTATTTTCACTTGTGTATTTATTATGATCACTTATTTTCTTCTTTATCTGATGATGATGCTTTAAATGCAATGCAGGGAAGTAAGTAGGCAGACACATAGATTTTTACTTGGTTCACCCTCACTGGGCTACGTCCAAGGAGTATATGCCGACAAGTTTCCAGTCATACCAAATTCCACTATTCTTCACTAGATGTGGATACAAAGGTTCGGGATAGATCACTTCTATTCCTAGGGTCACTGCCTTTACAAAGTTTAGGGTCAGCTAACTGCTTTCCCAAGGGTCACTCCATGTTTCTCTCTCTCTGGCTCACTACCGGTGGAGAGGATCACCTTCTTCCTCTTCCTTTTCTCACTGCTCCGAAAAGGATCCACTCATAGTTTATAGACTTGTAGGTCTCTTCATTACCTTTAATGACTATATCCTCTGTTGTATGTAGATTCTCTGTTGAAGTCCAACTTTCACCCGTAGATGAATATCTCTTTACACTGAAGGTATCAAGCAATATTCCAACTTCCACACAGCCCTGGAACACTGCTGGAACAACCTTACTTGGAGTGAAAGTCTAATCTAGAGCATAAGTATCAGCACGCAAGTCACAAATGGAACGAAAGTCTTCCTCAACCACTTGCGTGACATAGGATTCTGCAACTCCAAACTTGCACGACTCACTTCCCTTTACACCCAAACCAATATCAGTGCGCAATTAACAACAACCGCGCTTCTTCAAATCAGGTGCGCAAGTCCTACTTGCGCGACCCACCACCACTCGCGCGACCACCACACCTGCGCGACGGGAGCTCTGAATTTTCTAAGTGTTGAACTCCGTTAAGAATGAGGAGGGGTGGTCCAGTATTTATAGGCATTTGGTAAACCTACGCAGCGGCGCGCAAGTCACCCCTCAATGCGCAAGTCTCAGCATGTAGGTCTCTTCCCCTGCAAGTCACTTGCCCAACCAAACCAAATACCTGAGAGACACTTTTTCTTTTTCCATATTTTGATCTTTTGATCTTGAAAAACAACAGCTGCGCAAGTTTCCAATCCTCCTAGGCACCAGCGCATAAGTCCTTTCTCGGCACACAAGTCACTTGCACGACCAACCCAATACTTGCGCGACCCTTATCCCTTTTCCATATTTTGATGATCTGATCTTGAAAAAAATATGGCGTGCAAGTTTCTTCTACTTAAATTCAAAGGCGCGCAGGTCCCTTTGCTAAAAGCCACTTGTCTTCATTTATGGATTTTCAGGCCCAAAAATTTGGCAAACACTGGAAAACAACACCACCTTGTATCTGTTCTTTTTGTACCACCTCCAGATCATCCATTCCTTTGTCGAAGTCCTTGAATCAAACATTGATCGTTAACCACAGCTCTTGAACTCGACATGCCACAAAGAAATCCCATTTTTCAACAAATTTGTATGTCATTGTTTTGCTTTGTCAACAATCACAGCACAGATGTCCACTTTGTCAACAAACACAATCACCTCAAAAATGCTTCAATGATACCTTGAGGGATTTTTGCCCAACATGAACCATAAAAAATAAAATATAGAAAAGTAATATTCTAAAATAAATTATTAATAATTCTTATTTTATTATATAGGAGGTTATAAAACATTAAATTAAGAGGAAATCCAAGGTAAGGGTTCTTTGTCTCAATTTCAATTCCTTGAGACATTTTCATATTGTATAAAATGTTTTATTTTATATGGTGTAATTACTAAAATATTTTCTTCATTTATAATAAAAAAACTTTTATTTCAAGATATTTTAAAACCCATATCATGATCTCCCATTCATGTTATTTTTATTCATCCAATATGAATATCGTAAGCATTTCTCATATCAAATTTCATTATTTGATACATATTTTTTATTATTCACCAATATTCATTCATATGGTGTATATAATTACTCTTTTATGTATTATATCATGATTAAATTTATATTTATAGTATTTAATGTTCCATTTAAAGTTATCTCTCTCTCATTATCAATTTCCTTATTCATTACCAAAATCATAAGGGTTTTTTATTAACTCAATTTCCCTTAATTGAGTTATAATATTTCTTTTTAATTTTCATTATTCAATATTTAGTGAATTTTAATTTATTATTGAATTATTTTTTATTTAATATTATGTTGCTGAGGATTTTAATGTCTTTATCATAATCCCATATTTGATTGATATCATCCATCTTCTTTCTCTAGATGGCTTATGATCATATTTTGTGGAAATCTTTATGAAACCCATTTCTTTCTCATTGACTAATTATGATTTTATGAAATTTTGAATGTTATATTATATGGAACACATATGAATGGATATATTTTTATGTGATGGGTGTTCCTAAAGTTATACAACCCTCTAAAGTAATGGTTATGTTTTATATATCATGATATGATATATAAGGGATAGTGGTTGAACCCAATATTCTATTGGAATCTATCCACTATGTTGTGTTGTCTTGGCAGTGAGACTTGGCATATACTTAGGATGTCACGTTTTACACTGTTTCCAAATTCTTATGATTCCATTATCCTATTTTATCCACTTATTTATAGCAAAAGAATTATGTTTTAATTCCTGACTTTTGATCCATGTTTTATCAGGTATTATTTCTTTATAATGTATTATTTTAATTTGATTATGTTCTAATACCCACATGTTTATATTATAAAAACTTATGATCTTTGATTATTGTAACATCACAACATAGGATCCACTAAATGAGTTCCCCGAGATGGTTCACCACATAACCTTAAACGTGCATCCCCATATTCCAGAAGTGACTGACTAATAGCGAGGTTATAATGAGTAATATAGGGAGACTATACCCTCTATATCATATTATAATAATAGAAAAAATAATACCAAAAAAATACAATAACCAATATATGTGGTAAATGGATCAATACAGGGAAAGTTATGATAATAATCCAAGTGAAACATACGATAAATATTATATTAATATACTATATGTTAGACATTCATACAAAAAAACCCAAATATATAACCTAGGGAAAACCCCAAACATAGTCCCATTTCCAAACCTGATACTATCTTCCCATGATATATCCTATCATTTCAAATGGAAACCAAGATCTAAGTCCCTTCTCTAAACCTGTACCTAAAAACAGATAGTGTCTGGTTGGGTACTAAAGTTCCATGGTGTCCTAAGAAGGGAATGGGTAAAACTTAGTAGGACACCACCAATGATGTATAAAGTAATAAACATTATAAAAATAGTCTATTTATATATACAATAAATACAATACAAGGAAATTAAATGATAAACATTTTAACAATAAATAGTACCCAATTAACCTCATTGGACCATGGGTTCCAAAATGACACCCAGGACAACCAAAGCTTCCTTGACCCATACCAAACTTTTAAACAATATACCATAGGGGTTACACACATTAGGCCATATATGGGAATCCACTAATCAATTAAATTTAATTCAAGATATCAAGGAAAATCAATCCATGTACCTACACAATTCAAAAAGTCATTAGTGCCTGAAGAATCATGATAGATACCAAAATAGGTAAACAATGAGCCATGTATGATATTTCAAATCAAATACGTGGAGTTCCATTTATAACTATCCTAAGACAAGGAGTATAGAGCACTATGTCCAACCATTCTTACCCATGGGTATGGAGCAACATGTCAACCATTTCCATTCTGGAGATGTGGAGAGTCATGTCCATTATTTCCAAACCATTCCATTATGATCCTCTATTAAGGTTCAATTTACCTAACCTTTTAACACATTAAAATAATAGGGTTTACCTTTTCAATATTAATTTTTAACCAAGGTCTATTATATTCAACACTTTTAACCAAATCACATAATTCAACCATTTTATTCTTTATTCATTTAACACATCTGTTAAATGTTCTTAAAAACCATTTAATAACTTAACCACACCACTTTAAACCATTTAACATTTATTCCTTTAAAACCATTTAACAAGAAAACCATGACCCTTTAACCATGATAACAAGACAATCAAAAATTCTAATCGAGAAAAACACATAAAACCCCTATTCCACCATTTACCACCCCATTATATCACTTTAATGGAATTGAAACACACCATGGGTGGTTGTAGGTATAGTCTCTTAGTCATAAATAGACCCAAAAGGGTTTGTGAAGGGTTATGGACATCAATTCAAGGCCCAATATATTATTATTAATAAAGGGATAAAATGTGAAAATGATGATTTCATAGCACACATCATGTGTAGATGAACAATTATTAGGACTATGGGAAATATATTATTGACCACATACCTCATTGGATGCTTCCACAATTTAACTCCAAGGTCTGATAACTTGTTAATTCCATAAAAAAAACTCCATTATCCAAACATGTACGTATCTCAATCCATGAAAACTTGAACAATTAATTATAAAAATAAATTATAATTAATTCATCAAAGAATTTTGACTAGGAATAAGTGAAGAAAAACTATCCAAATCTCTTTATACCATAGAACCAAGTCCAACCACCCATTGAACGCAAAATACATACCCCCAAAAACATTCCAATCCAAATACCTTATAGAAGACACCATTTCCATAGTTAATTAAAAACCAATTTGATGGAAAACCTAAGAAAAAACCACCACAATCTCATAACTTAATTAAATGATGAGAAACAATGTGCGAAAGTCATATAGGAATCACCTATACTTAAAAAAAATGAAATATACATGAAAAATAGATTATTTCACCATGATATGGTGGAATAATCAATAAAATCTAAACTAGAGAACCCCAAAATTAGAGAATATAAAGAAGAAGATAAGGGAAATCCACTGGAGGAAGAAGGATCACCTTAAATGCTAAAGAGAATAAGTTGGAACCACCCTAAATAAAATGGGGGGGGGGGATCAAGAAGGGAGGAGACCCTCATGGTCCATGGATTCATAATGGATTAAGTGGAGAGGGAAGTGGCTAAAAAACTGGGGGGGGGGGGTATTTTAGTCATTTCAAACTTTTAATCAAATTCCAGGTAGCTGTACAGTTTAAATACATAGTTATCCATGGAACATGATTTAACAAACCATGTGTCTATCAATTTCGATCACAAATACCTCTCACATAGTTTGGATGAATGTTTTCATAACCATGTTCCAACCATGCAACACCAAACTATTCCCTTATGTAGGAAGGCACATAGTTTTTCTGTAGTCTTGTGCAGATTGTGATCCATGTCTGAGAATCCAACCATATCACATAGTTTATCCTTTGGCTTGCATGGTTTCCCTAAACCATGTTCTAAAAGTGAAACTTAACCTTCCTATGTTCAAAATTAATGGAAACAACCATGCTCATCAAGGTTTCTCATAATTTCTTCTAAACTATGCACACTAAACCATGCACCCTTCTCGGAAAACTCCAAAACTCCTGAAGCTTTACCTAGAGCTCCCAAGGCTCACCCAAATACTAAAAATTCTTCCCTTTACTCATTATACACCACAAAACATTACTTTAACTCATTTAAGGTTTTGTGATTTTATTCCAAATATCTGTTAAAAACTTTATCATCCACCAAACTAAAATTTAAAACTCATTGTGAAAAAGGACCACCCATACAAACATAATATCTCATAATTTTCATCACTTATGTTTACCCTTATTGAGAATTTCAGCTCACCCTTTTTATGTTTCTATTTATTGAGATTATTAAGAAGAGTTTTATGAAAGATATGTTTAGAAGGGTTTCATATGTGTAGAATTTTTGTGGTAGATGTTGAAGACTTATTTCCAAGTAAAGAATTCTTGGTTTAGTGGAAACAATTCCCATTTGATGGGAAAGATATGATTTTTTTAGTTAAATGTTTTTTAGAATTCTATAAATATATAATACTTAAGGGTCGTTGGTATGTAAGTTACTGAAAATTTGTTATTGATATTTTAATTACTGATGGTTAAGTTGGTTAAATTCAGTCAGTATCAAACCAATATTAAATGAATATGTTTGTAGCACCAGACTCGGGGGTGTGGGTTTAGGGCATCTTAGTGCATAAAAAGAATTAGAGAAATCCTATTTGGTATTTTACTCACCCCTGCATATGTATCTTTTTGCACATGCATATGATGTTAATTGAGATATTGGTTTCTTGGATGTTGCTTCTTTGGATTGAATGGATTGAAAAATGTCATTTAATGGAGACTAATAGTGGTTGAGTCATCAGGGGTAGTTTGGTTACCTATACATGATGGTATTTATATTGGGGAATTTATTATATTATGGTTTTATTTATAATAAATTGTATAAATTTATTCATTGGATTCCGCTATGCAGTATTTTATAGAGATGTAGTTTTCAAGTGAGTTAGATTTTTATTCTACTTACCATAGTTTATAATGTAATTTTTATTTATCTATAGAGAATTTGGTGGTTAGAGGATGATGTCAATGACTGAGTAGGGTTCCAACTCAGCTCGAGGTTGAGTTTTAGTGTCCATACCATGTTGGGATGTTATAAAAGTTCAATTCACTTAAAGGGAGATAAACTCCTAGAACTTAGTTGGTGTTGTTCAATATTGATTGTCCAGAGCTTGATGATGATTTCTAAAATCATTTTTTATCATTGAAAAGGATAGATCAAAGATGAGGCCACTTAAATGTGAGATATTTTTCATTTATTTTTATTCAATTTTGTTTTATTTAGAAACATGAGCCCCCCTATATAGATACCTTAGTTTCTAATTGATTAGGACCTCCACGTTCATAAAGAGTCCTCAGGTATCGACTTGGATAAGTAATAAATAAGTAAAATTTCTTCCACCCTGGGCCTTAGTAGGAACATAGAGGTAATTCATGTAGAGAGTAATTACAATCCATTAAACTATGAGTGGTGGATGAACCCATAATCCCAACTAAGATTAAGTTATCACTTTTTTTTTGTATTTTTGAAAGAATAAAAGAGGGTTTTTTTAAAAATATATGAAAGGATATAAAAAAAGATACATTTAAATAATAATGTCTTCCAAAAAATAGAATACAAAAACCATGAACTAGTTTTAACTTTTGGTCTCCCCCTTTGTCTCCACTAATAAAATTTTCTCCTATTTGAATTCCACAATGCATGCTCTAAAACCCTACATCTCACTCCTAATCCTTCCCAAGGTCACACTGAAACCTTAGTATGAAAGCTATATTTTCCTTTTATAGTGATTTAATTACTTAATTAACACCAAAAAAATTAAATCTAATCAAATTAATTATGCTCTTAAACAAAAAATTAGTTATTAAATTTAAACAAAAAAATATACAACTGTACTTCCACAAGAATAAACAACAAGTTAGAGAATGAACAACATAAGTATCATATTCTAGAATAAAAAAACCTATTTAAATTCAAGAAAAATAATTTCAGAAGAATCTAACTGAATATAAAAGTAATCTAGGCTCATAAGGTGATTTTAATTTCCTTTATATCTCACTTTTGTAATGGGTTCAACTAGACATTGATGTAGAGGCTGAAATCACCATTACACCTTACTGCTTGCTTCTTTCTCGATCAATTCCCATGTTCTCCCCCTTTATACCTATATTCATCCCTTTTAATAATCCCACATGACCCATTAGATACTTAAAAATGTTTACTCTCTTTCATCATTCCAGTGATGACACAATGTGATAATAATTTCCAAGACCTTCCATCCATAATCCTTTTTTTGTATTTTCAAATGAAACTTTTAAAGGGTAAGTGTGAACCAAAACAACCGCAACCAATTAAAAACATAAAAATAAATTCATTCTAGATATAGACTACAAGAAATACCCCTCCCCAATGACTAGATCATTATTTAAAGCCTCCACATTTGCATGATCACTCAGCAAACTGTCCCATGTAGGGTTTCATGGGCCTGGTACCGATGGAAAAATCTACTCCCTATCGTTCATATAAATCTAGATGTCCAAGATTTGGTGAGGAATCCCTTCTCTAACTCCTCATTTGGAGCTGTTCCTCATAGAGTGTCTAGGTTCTTTCATAATACTAAATAAAAATACATTCTAGAACATCACATCCTTGATATCGTCAACCTCCAAAATCCAATAGAGATAAAACCACCACAATAAGCCTACGATCACTCTCCCTCACATACCAAATCACAATGAAGAACACCACTCAAATCCACCTTTGAAAGAGTGGTGGATTCCTAGAGAAAGAGAAGATGAATGAGCAACCAATTCCTTTGATGGATCAAGCCTCCACAACACCCAATGCCAATGACCACCCCCAAAGTCAAAGATGAAAAACCATCACAAAAGACAAAAATACCAATCACAACACATCCAACAAGAATTATATCTCTCAAACATTCACAAAAAAAATCATAGAAACAACATAAGTTCAAAATTCAATATTATAGCAGACATAAACTCATCACCATGAAGAAAACATAATCTAGCACCCGAACCACTTCAAACAAAAATGGGATTCAACATTCCAACTCTTACAAGCATTAATATGATAGTCTTCTGAGTCAATTTGAAAAAAGGGAATTTGTAAACATACCTATCATTAAAATTAGACCAACCTTGGAAATGATTCACATTTGATCTATTTTATGAAGTTAACAAACTGACACCAATAAACCCTCTCCACCACTAAAGAAAAATGATGTCACCAGAAGACCCGTGTCGAGAAGAAACATGAAGCCACCTCGCTAGAGAAGGGAGTAACTCTGGAAGTTGAATGAATCTACTGAAGCCTCTCCTATACGCACCAATCTTCCGACCATATTGACACCCAAATGAGATCCTAGAGCACCTGTTTCCTTGGAACCACCTCTCCCCAAGAATGACGGGGAATCCCAACAAAGAGATCCTGAGAAAAGATCCCGACCAATAGGACAATTCCATTTCCAAGACCTTATCCATGTGTATTTTGAATATTTCATTGTAATTTTTAATTTTCTTGGTGTCTCTGTTTAGTCCCCATATATTTGAGAAGTCTCTATCCTAATAGTTATTTAAATTCTATAATTATTTTACTTAAAATTTCATCCTTACGATTTTGTAAAGGACATAACCTTTATATAGGCATCAGAAAATATTACTTATAATCCTTATCTCTTCCATGACTAAGTAAAAATTCCTTTGTATTAGTGTTAGGACTAAAATGGAATTTACATATCCTTAAATTACTCTTGAGTATTTTAGGGGAAGAACCATTGTCCCAAGGATATAATGGAAAATTAAATACAAGTGGGGGATGGGTGAATTATATTTTTAAAATAAACTTAAAAATAACAGCCTTATATTAAGTTTAAAATTGATGAGATTTATAAAATACCATTCAATTAAAAATAAGAGTAAAATAGTGCATGTAACATAAATATAAATTGTATAAAACACTTTTATCATGGGGTAAATATGTCTATCATAACTTTATAAAAATACAATTATGGTAATATTAGTAGTAGAAATATAAAATTTAAACTATGGATAATTTTTAAAGAATACAATCAGAAGTAAAAATAATAATATAATAATAGTTTTAAAAATAAAACTCAAAGTATTGGTTTACAAACCAAATACTCATTTAAATGATATATTCAAACCATAATTTTAAACTAAATTGTAAAGTGAATCTATATACTATATCCAAGGTATCTACAAATTTATACCTTTCGAAAGGTATCCCCAATTTAAAAACTTATCGTAAGGTCTATCATCCTATCTATAAAATCCCTAAAATAAACCTATAATTAGAATCTATCTTCTAAAAAATAAATGTTATAGATAATTTTCTTCTTAAATAAAGAATTTATCAATCCAGATGATTGAAATTTCCTCTGTTTTCCTATCCCCAGAAGCCGTCAATCATACATGATTTCTAAAGAAAAATTATAATAGAAATTGATAATATCTTTACAAAATAAAATTATAATGATATCTTTTAATAGAAACACTAAAAAAATAAAAATATTACATAGATTAGAAGTGTTCTTAACAATAATAAATTACAATGATTCAAAATAAACATCAACTTTTATAATTATTTTTAGTAGTTGTTATCATAATTTTAACACTTTAGGTGTTTCTCTATTTATATAAAATTTTGTAACTAACTTCAATGTTCAAATTATATACATATCAAAGTTAGTTGTAACTATGTTTTCCATAACTTCTTCATCTATCAATAAAATTAGTATACTTCTTCATCAACCAATGAGTTTTTCAGGAACAACTATAGAGTTTAAAACATTGATGGGTGTAATATGGAATGAATGTTTAGATAACCTTATTTTCATAAAAAATATTTAGTTATCTGGTATTTTAGTTACCATAAGTTCATTATTCATAAACATAATAACTTAAACAAAAAAAATAAGTTAGATCATTTTCATATGAAGTGTATGAGGATTTCCAAAGTAAAGAAAGTGAGTCACTAACTCAACAATATCCCCCTTTTTAGAGATAAAAAACACATAAGTAAATTGAAAAGTCTTATTGAATTTTAAAATATAAATTCCTATAAATATTAGTAGAAATAATTATTTCTTCTTTGGTTTAGATTATTTCTAAAATAAACTTGTTAGATATGAGAAAAATATAAGAAATAAATAATTTATCCCCATCACATGAAATACTTAACATTTATATTTTTTAATAAATTTACCCCCATTAAGATTAAAAAAATGGAGATTATCCATAATAAAATAAAAAATAAGGCCTTCGGGCTATTCAGGTTAATAAATTTACCCCCTATTGCGATTTTAAAAAAGAAAGTGATTTATTAACGCAATAAGTTTTTTTGGAATTTCCAGTCATTCTAATCAGAGTTAATCTTAGATATAAGAAAGGATACTCATACATAAACATTAAACTTCATACCTTTTCAAATTTAAACTCTTTTCATAACTTTTCATATTTTGAATACTTAACTTGAAAAAAATTTATCTTATTTAATTATTATAACTTCTAGATTAAATTTCCATAACTCAAAATGTTTAGAGTTAGTTTATCAAAATGTTATTGTATCTTCGGATCTCTAACTACCAACATCTCAAACTACTTTTAGATATGAAATTATAACTCTATAACTTTGGTAACTTTGGGAGGGGTTACCTTTATGTATCATTAGAATCTAAACTCTTCACTTTTAGTTTCAAAGGGGAGGCATTTTATACATCATAGTGGAATAGTACAATTACTTTTACATATTGGTCGTGAGGCCTTTATGTATCTAAGGGAAGTTTGAGCTTATTTATCTTATCTGGAGAAGGTAATGATTATTATGTAGGTGAAATATCCTCAATTATTTTTACTTATGATGGCTGCTAATTTTATATATGAGGTGGTGACTTTTATACATTAATTACTTTTATAATTTCTATTTACTACTACAAATGGAATCTTACTTACATGTATGACTCATATGTATTCCAGTACTTTGTGATTTCTATATTTATGTATCTTCCCACTTATGATCAGTTAACTTCTATGATTATGATCCCAAACCATTCATCTTTTGAAACATTCCTTTATTATCATTTCTTTTTTATTTCTTGTCCTTCCAAAGTTAATTTTATGTATTGGTCTTGAATACCATTATGAATCCCTTTAGGATCTAGTACTTTGCCAATTTTTTTTCCAATTTTATCTATCTACTATAAATTCATCCTTTTATTCCCATACATTTGTTGCTTCTACAAATTCATCCTAAAAGTTAGAAATAAGTGTTTTCAGTATTTTTTCATTCCTATTATTCTTGAAATAGAATATATCAATTTTATTAAAAAATTATTCTTTTTTAAGAAATATTTATAAAACCTAATAAAATGGTCCTTTAATTCAAATGTATACTAAAACATAATTAATTAATAAATGCCTTGGAATAAAATAAATTAAATATGGAAAAAATATAATTAATTTAGTACCCATATCAATCCCCTGGCACTTAGACCTTGGACTCTTCGATAAGAGATCATAAAAATATCACCCAAGCAAAATTCAAAACATCAGATAATGTGATTACCTTTTTAATAAACAAGACACTCAAAATAAACATACCTTATACATGTTCTTAATTTTATTTATTTATGAAGTAAATTCAATTTATTTTAAAATTTTCCATCCTCCCATGTACATTTATACCTACCATTCTTGGAATATTTGTTTCACCACTCAAAGTATGAATTTATGAAAATTGTGTTTCATTATAAAATCATAGTGGGGTCACTATAGGATCTACGTGTTTCTAAATATCCACACAATGAGTCAATCACTTGTGTTTATCATGAGTAATTTTCTAGGGTTGTTCAATGGTTAAGGGTAAGTAGTTTATGATGGTAAAATATTTCGAGTAAGAATGATGTGGTTTGGATTTGATTAAAAAAATACATGATTAACATTTTACACTCAAGGATGTAATCCTTACTCACTCCTACATTTCAATGAATCATCCCCCAACTCCTTTTATATTTTCATAGAAGGTTCACAGAATTAGTACTTCAGTAGAAATAAATATTTCTTTTATCTAAATCTATCAACTTTGTATGTTTTTTTTTGAATTTTTCACAAATTTTTCATTTTAAGGAAGAGAAGAATATTTCATCTTTATAAGATTTTATTAAACTTTTCCCCAATTCTTAAAGGATATTTTTCCTTCCTTACATCTTTCTTTGAAATTGATGTTTCTCTCTATATAAACATAAATAATAGCTTCTTATTCTGATACTTTCTTCAAAAAATTGCCTCCCCCACACTTGAGTTTAACTATTCTCATGAATTTACTTCTAAAGCAGGTTGAATGGTATTTCAGGATTTTAATATGGATATATAAAAAGGTAATTTAAATTTACTAGGGTATAAAATGGGATAAATTTTAGTCTAGGATAGAATATAATTTTATTGTAAAAGTGTTTTTTAATTAAAGTAATACCTCAATAATTTTCAACACAAGTTTCTTAACTCTTTAAGTTTTTAAATAGAATTCACAAAAAAATATATTTAATAAAAAAATATTTTTTTTCTCTCAAGAACTGATTGAATTGTAAATAATATTTCATAATTAATTTATAATCCTCATAGGTATGTAATTTGAAAAGTGGATCGTATTTCATGGCATGGGATTCAAAAATTAGTGGTCTTTTCATGAATTTAAAAAACATTGAAACTAAAATTAAGTTCATTTCATCATTAATATATGTTTAGTTCCTTTGGTAAACTTAGTTTCTCAAAATATTTATAGGTTCTAAGCATACAAATATTTTAAATTTGATCTCAATAAGTTTCAAAAAAATAAAATAAAATAAAAGACACAAAAATGAGAGAAAGAAAAATTTGAATCTAACAAATGAAATTCCTTCCTAAATAATTATTTTATAAAATTTCTTCATTATAAAATAGTTTCGTGTTATAATTTTAAAGTATGAATTATAAACAAAACATAAAAAAGTAATAAATAAAGACATAACCTATCATCACATGTACTTAATAACTTAAATAAGAACTTTATATTTGGGAGGATCTTGAACACTTTCATTGAATAAATTTAATATATTACCATTAAATATAAATGGTTCATATTACTATAGTTTTATAAACTATACAAAAAAAAAAGAAGAAACTAGTAATAATAAAAGGGAAGGACCATTTGGAATGAAATTCACCTGAAAAAATATTTTATTTTAGAATAAAAAATGACACTTTATCCCCTTAATTGAATTATTTTTTTATGATCAATTCATTTTGGAATGGTTTGGTTTTCTCCTAGATAATAATATAATTTTCATAAGTGTTGTTCATAATCTCTTCTAAAATTTCCAAGAAGTATTTCATTTATTTCCTAGCTTCAAACAGATTATTGCTACATTTATTGACCGTCAAAAAATATTTTATTTCCAATTCCACAAGAATGTGAAAATATATTCCATAAACTATTGTAAAAGGTGACATCCTAATTAAAGTTTTATACAAAGTCCTTTAATCCTCAAGAGTATCATTCAATCTCAAGCACTAATTTTTCCAATTTAGATAAATAAACTTCTTAATAATTTGTTTGATATCCATATTTGACACCTCAACCATTCCATTTGTTTGAGGATGATAAGGTATAGAAATGATATGATAAAATCCATATTTCTTTAAATTAGACTCTAAAGTCTTATTATAAAAGCGGGTTCCCTAATCATTGGTGATTAATCTAGGCAGACCAAAACTATAAAACATGTTATCTATTTTAAATTTGTAGACTACCATAACACCATTAATTATAGTGGGAATAGACTCTACCCACTTGGAAATATAGTCCATAGATAAATTAATGTAAAGGTATCCAAAATAAATTAAAAATTGGCTCATGAAATCCACACACCACACATTAAAAAACATCATAAAATAAGAGGGGATATAATGGAATATCATTTTACTTAGAAATAATCCCTTGTAATTAGTAGATTTTATATGTTCTGTAGATTTCAAATGCATCCTTAACAACTATGGTCTTAAACAAACATGAATAAAGAACTTTGACATCTATTATTAATATTCTAAGGTGACCACCATAATTACAAATAGGGAAGAATTGTCAAAAATGATTCAATCTCCAAATATATAATGAATCTCCTAATGATTTAGTAACTTCCAAGGTTCTCTAAGTAAGGGTAATCCCAAATTTGATTACTTAATTCAATCACTAACATAGAAACTTATTTCTTGGAGATTTAGTAGGGAAGTTCATTAGTAGTGAAGTAGTTCATAAGATCAGAAAACCATGGTCTAAATCTGTTAATAACATGAATTTTCCCATTGGGGAAGGTTTCTATAATAGGTGGATATATTTTGGGTTTTCATCTAGAGTAATGGGTAGTTTAATCAATTGGTTAGCTAAAATTTTTACCTAGATAAATTAGATCCTAACTAGTAACACCTAATTTTTTCTAGAAAAGAATAAATGGACAAAGAATCCTTATTTTTTTTGTAATTATATTATGGTGAATAAAGAGTCTAAGATACATAAGCTATGTCATGTGACCTCTTCTCCACTCACTGAATCAAAACATCCATTACAGAAAAAGCAGATGCATCAATCATCAATTCAAAGGTTAAAACCCATATATGTGGTTGAGTAATGGATGTGGATACTAAATTCCATTTCATCTCACTAAATTATTCTCTATAAATATTATAAAATGTGTAGAGAGAATATTTTTGGAGTAATCTATAAAAAGGTAGAGATATCATACTGAAATATTTTATAAAATTTCTATATATCCTAGAATGGCTAAGAAAATATCTCACATCCTCCACTATTTTCAAGTATAATAATGTAGAAATAATATAAAACTTGGAATGACCAACTTGAATTATATACCTGTACACTAATCATACTAGAATAATTCCTCAATATACAATATAATGAAATTTTTCAAAGTTTACGACAAGGTTTTTATTAATAAATGTTTTGAGAAAAGAAGTAAGACTCTTTAAAAGACTCCTAAAATAGGACCCAAAAACTATGAAATCATTTATAGAAGTATCATTATAGTCTTATAAAAACTCATTAAAAGTACTCATCATACTCCTTTATAAGGTTCCCAGACAATTACAAAATTAAAAGGGAATATTATTTTTAAAAAAAATACCAAAATATTAGGTAATGGTGGTTATTTTATGATCCTTAGGTGAAATTTCAATCTGAAATTACCATAAAAAACCATCCAAAAAAACTGTAGTGGGATTTAACTATAAGTTTTCCAAAAAAGTTTTTAAGGAATATAATATGTAAGTGATACTTCCTAGTCATGTGGTTATTATTTCTATTGTCTAGACACACCTTCCATTTGTTTGAGAGTCTAATAGGGAAAGTTCTCCAAATTTATTCTTTGAAATAGTGAAAGAACTCTTTTTAGGCACTATTTAGACTAGACTAGCCCATTGGATTTTATAAATTGTATAATTAATATAGAATCCATCAGAGTGGTAACATTTTTCTTAAAAATATCTAAAATTATGGTATTTAACCTCCCCTGACACTACCTGATAGGTTTGAAATCTTCCTCTAATAAGTTCATATGCCTACAAAATGAAGACATAATTCTAGGTAGGCCTACTTTGGTGTATACTATATCATTATTATTCTATTTAAATACTAATAAAAGTTTTTTTCTTAGTATATTGCAACCCCCTTAGCTATAGTCATTAAAAGTTTATCATTTTCTAGAAAAAAGACATTTTAACTTTACAGGCAAAGGTTTTAGTTCAATATCAGGGGGGATATATACACATTGAAAAAAGAGTTTTATTTACTTAAAAACATATAAATCATCTCTAAAAACTCTATAAAAGTTAGAAAATTTTGTATAAATGGTATTAAAGTACATTGATTTAATAACTTGTGAAAACTTTTCATCTTTAGATTTTTTTAGATTAAAATAGAAAATTAAAGTGTGATTATTTATCATCATTTTCAATAGTTTTAGAGTATTCAACATTTTATTGAAATGAAAATTTATAATATTATTAAATAAAAAGGTATTAGATTCATCATATATAAGGTTTTTAACTGTTTCGATATAATTTATAATCAAATTTTTTTTTTCAGGACCACATATAAAAATTTCAACAATTAAACCCTCTTCACATGAAACATTATCAAAATAATTTAAATCATATTCAATAATATCTAAATAATTAATTTTAGATGCATCAAATTCCGATTCATTACTTTTCTAAATCTAGAAATAATTTAATAGAGAAAAAATAAATCATATTAACTCGATGAGCTGAGTGATCCTCCATTGGATATTTCAATGATTATAAAATATTAAATTAAAACATCTTTTTTCCAAATTAAAGTGATAGTTTTCCTTTGTGAATATTTATTATTTAATTTAGAGTTTTAAGAAGGGGTATTCCTGAAATTATTAGTGAATATGTGCTAAAACTATCATCCTCCATACCCAAAACATAAAATTCATCAGGGAAAAGAATATCCATCACTCTCACCTAAGTATATTGAAAGAGTTTAGTAGGATTAGTTGTAATTTTATTGGCTAATTACATCATAATCAAAAAATGTTTGAGCTATCTAACCTAAAATGTGGAGTAAATAGAGCTAGGTATCACATTTATGGATGCTTATAAGTCTCAGATGACATATTTTAACTCAAAATATCCTTTAGTGCATGGAATATTTAATGTTCCAAGATCTTTTCACTTGATAGTGTGGGTATTTATTAGTTGTATTTAACACTATTTTACCAACATAAGATCCTATCATTCTCCTACAATCTCTATAGGTCATCTCAAGAAAAAAAATCTTTTTTTGACATTAGTTTTTTTCTTACAACATATTCTGAATTTTAAATAGCCTCCACATATGTTGTCCTCTCTTGAATAGCTTCGAACTCCAGTGGATAAGGTGTTAATTTTTTTTTATGAATTAATTCAAATTTATAATTCACATAATTAGGGTTGTTCAACTCATTACCACTTCTTAGTTTCACAACACTAATTGTTACCTTTCCCTTGGGTTTACTTTAGTTGTGAAGAAAGTAATGTACTCATTTAACTTCTTATACTACCAATATTAGTAACCATTTTGTCCATTTGGGTTAACAAGGTGTTCAAACCAATTTTATATTGTTTAAAAATTTTATCAAGGTTGTTTTCATATTTTTTAGTGGGTTGTGTAGGTTATAAATTCCTTCCAGGTTGAGGAATGGCTTGATCTTGAAATTATCATTGCCAGGAGTTACTTATTTTCTTGGAAAAAAATTCTTTCTATTTAGGTTTTCGAAACCTGGAATTAGATTGGTTATTTAATCCCTACAAATTGGTTTTATTTTTTAGAGAGGAATTTATTAGTTATCCATTTTTAATGGCCTCCTTGGAAGCATATCATTTAAATCTTCAGGGTATTCTTACATTTATGGGAATTGGTCACTATAGTGCTTATTTGAGGCATAAATTCCATAGCTAACATGAGGGTGAGAGGAATAAATTCCATAGCTAACTTTATTTTGAAAACATATGTTATCTTGGGGTTGGGTTGCTGTAGTGTTAGATAGTTTCATAGACCTTACCATGGTGGTAATATCTTTTAGATGAATCATAATCATGTTGTTTTCAAAATCAAAAATAGTTACTTTCTAAAGGGCTCTCACATTAATTTTCCCCCAGTACCCAACTTATGGGAATTTGGTGCCATGTTAGCGATAAGATTCCTAGATATAGCTAGGGTTTTATCCAAAAAATGTTCTCCCATAATAACATCTATCATGATATTATCATTAAGAACAATGAACTCATAAAATTATTGAATCAATAGCTTTTCACTAATCTAATTGTGTGGGAAATTAAATAATAATCAATTGAATCAATCCCAATAATAATGTAATGTTTCAAATTGGATTTATACTATCCCATATATTTCTTTTATAATATATGTTTTCATAGAAACAGGGAAAATATTTTTAAGGAGATTTTTCTTCAATTAATTATAATTTATTATTAGAGTGGAATGATAGTAGTAGAACCAATCCTTTTCTACTCCATATAATGAAAAATAAAAATATATAAGCTTTATTTATCCCCCATTCACCCCTAGTTATTTCATTTATAAATATATAAAACTTAAATATTATATATTTTTCTATGTATCTCTAACGACAAGTCCATGAAGTTTGGGTGGTTAATAAATGGAATATGATTTTATTTCAAAACTAGTACACAACTAAAGTAATTACACATTTTTTTAGATTATATTCACATGATGTACATAGTTCCTTAATATTTCTGTGGTATTACATGTTCTTTTTAGGTTCTTTAAACTCTATATTTTGTGAGTTATATGGTTCATAACAAGTGGTAGAAATATTTGGTTTGGTAAAAATTGGGTTATGCTATTCCTAACCCCTCACTTCCCTAACTCTAGAATGATATATTCTGACTGTATTTGGGTTTAAGGGTACTAAATCGATGTATGAATTCTTGGGCATACAAGAACATATTTAAAATATTAGGAAACCTCTCTAGTAATGACATTAGATAAATGTGAGAGATTTTTCATGAATATATATTTAAATTTTATCTACTAGGAATATAGAAATAATAGTACCCAAGGTTTCCTCACATGGAGGTTTCTATTAAGATTAAGTTGAAACTTTTAATTTTGTTATGTTTATGAAAATAATAAATAATAGGGTTTATTAAATTTGTGAAAGGATCATGAAAACAATGGAAATTTAAATAAAAAGGTGTGTAAAATGATATAATATTAAATCTATGAGCTAGTTTTAACATTTTTACTCCCCCTTATTCAATTTTAATAAATATTTTCACCGATTTGAATTCCTCAATGCATGATCTAAAACCTCATAATGCACACCTAATCTTACCTGAAGTTACATTGAAACCCTAATATGAAAGCTAACCTTTTCCCTAAAAGTGATCTAATTAATTAAAAACTAATAAGTAATTAAATCTAAGGGAATTCACTATATTATTAAATAAAACTTTGGTTAAGAAATTTGAATAAAAAATAATACTACTTTACTTCCAGAAGAAAAAACAAAAATTAAAAAAAAAAGTATCATATTCTAGAATAAAAACTACCGATTTAAATTCAAGAACAATAATTATAGAAGAATTCAAAATGATAAAAATAGAATCTAGAATCATAATGACATCCAAAAGTATTCACCATCTCACTGATACTATGGTTTTAGCTGAACATTTCTAAAAATGATGAAATCTCAATTTCGACATGATTCATGTTTCTTGCTCGATCTATGTCTGTGTTCTCCTTCTAGATCCCTGTAGTCTTCCCTTTTAATAATCTCATGAAACCTTTCATATTATTTAATATCACTTCCTATTTTAATTGATTCCAATTATGAATTCATACAATAACAATTTACAAGACCATATCCTTGTGTATTTTGAATATTTTTCTCTGGATTTTAAGTTTCATGGAGACTCTTATCAATCCCCATAAATTTGAGATTTTTTAGATACAACAATTATTAAAGTGTTTTATTTATTTTACTTGATATGTTATTCTTATAATTTTTTAAGGGATACAGATTTTTCACATGCACTAGAAACTATTATGTATCATCATTATCTCTTACAAGGATAAGTATAAACTCTTACGTATTAGTTATATTCCTAAATAAATTTTAAATATCATCAACTTAATCTTATATATTTTAAAAAAGGCATAACACTTTTCCAAATTTCCAGACCTTACGCTCAAATTCACTCTCATATATGAGAAAATTTACTTACATTTGAATAGGAAACTTCATGACTTTATAAATTTAATCTCATATGAACAACTATTCATCACCGAAATACTTAACTTATAATAAATTCATCTTATTTAAATTATTTAACATATAAATTCAATTTATATAAATAAAAATGATCATATTTAATCTATTGTAAGATCAATTTATCTTCTAATATCTTACTTCCAACATCTCAAACTCATTCCAGATATCAACTAATAACTCTAGAACTTTGGTAACTCCCATAGGTGTTACCTTCATATATCATAAAAAGTTAAAATCTTTAATTACAACATAAAACGTGATAAATTTGACACAATATAGTGTAACATTAAAATTTATTTTATGTATTGGTCTTAAAACCTTTACGCATATTAGGGAAGTTTGGACATCTTACTTAATTTTGTAAGAGGAAATAATTTTTACACATGTAAAGTAGTCAATTAATTTTACATATGAAAGATGATTACCTTTACATATATAGTAATTAATTGTAAACATCAATTAATTTTCAAATTTATCTTCACTACCATTAAATAACTCTTACATATGATTTTTACTCTTACACATCCCAATACTTTCTAAATTCTAACATTCTACCTCCACTTACTTTTGATCCGTTAACTTTTGATATTTTATTACCAAATCATTAATCTTCCAGAACATTCCTATATTATTATTTATTTTATATTCCTTGACCTTTTAGAATGAGTTTTATATCTTGGTATTGGGGACCTTTACATATCCTTTCATGAGACTATCCTTTGCTATTTTCTTTTCCAATTTCATACATCTCTTGAAAATTTATCCTTCTTCCCCAAGACCTTTTCTACTACTATAAGTGAATCCTAAACATAAAAATGAAATATTTATTAGTATTTGTAAATTTATTCTATCTTTAAAATAAAGTAAATCAATTAAATTTAAAAAACTGATCATTTTAAGAAATATTTAAAAAATATAATTAAGTGTTTCATTGATTCCAAAACATTATGAAACTCAATTAATTTATAATTGTGAGGGAATGAGATGAATTGAATATCAGAAAAATATAATTAATTTTTTTCTTCTATTAATGCTAATTTATTAGTACTAGATAAAGATACTAAGTTTGAGATAGTAATCTATAAAGCCTAAGTCTAAGGTGGGTTCACGCTAGTGAAAAGATGGAGTGAGTTGGGATACATTATTGGTAGTTTTATTTTTTGATTATAGAATGAAAGAGGCTGATTTGTTTATTCAATGGAGCTCAGTGTTGTTTTGAGGTAGATGACAAGATAGAAGTTTCTTCCCTTATATTGGAAATCTAGTGTGATTTGATGCTATATATTTGATTCTTGATGAACTTTTAAGCAAGATAGATTTTTAGATAGAGGTTCACATATACTAGTTTCTAGTCTTGTGTTCCTTGTATATTATTGATTAGGAGGATATGATATGAATTTCAAAGAGTCAAGATTGTGGTTTGATATTAATAATTTTCTGACTATATAGGGGGACAAAGCTAAATCTAGTTTGGGATGATGTCCAGTGTCCACAATAAATAATAATTCTCCCTGATTTCTAGTTTCTATGATTGAAGGAAAGAGAAATCTCATTCACTATCTTGGTTATGTTATAGTTTTTTTTGGGATCAAGTAAATGGTTTGTGTAGTGAAGTATTGTGTTGGTGAGTTGAATTGAGTTTGATGGAGGCCGTTTGGTAATTTTTTTACCAGGATGTTATAAATACTCTCAAGTAGAATTCACTGTTGATTCTTTTTTCTTATCGATGGATCATTTTGGGGATATAAGAGCTTACTTGTCTGGGATAAGTTTAAGCTAGAGGATTATAGTTTCTTATTTACCTAATTAAATATTTTATTGTGAAAATAAAAAAAGGATAGGTGGTAGATAGAGAGATTGTTGGATCTAAAATAATATAAAGTATAAGTGAATCTCTAATTGAATTTTTTGAGAGTGTTTATAGATGTTTCCATATGGATAATAACTTGATAGGGTATTTGAAATATTTATTTTTAGTGTAATTATATTTTTTTGAAAGAATCCTACTGAACTATTCCCACTTAGAGAGACTATGAGAATTTTTCTCTCTATTTCAATGTGATATATTTTTTTTCTGATCTCATTATTTATTTTTGAAATCCTATTATAATGCATTTTTGTCATTTCCACTCACTTGTTCTTATTCTCTTTTCTATTTTACTATCTTCATATATGTTTTTTGTGTTAGTATTATTTGTTATTGTTTGTTGTGTATTTTTCTTCTATGTGTTGTGTTATCTATTTTTAATTATACACTTCATTGAATAGGTACTCTTCTACTAGTATTTTAGGTATGGATAATACCCCTTAAAGGTTTGATCTAAGGATTATTTTAATTGATTTTTGAGTCTCTACATTCATTTTATTTTCTATTATTTCTTTTATCATGGTTTAGATAATGATCGATATTTATTTTTGATTATATGATATGTCATTTATTATTTAAAGTTTATAATGGCGTGAGTAATGTAAAGAAAGAGGAGTCAAGATGACACTCTTTCACTTTCATCATTCACGCCTTAAATTTATTACACTATTTCGATCTTTAATTTCACTTTATTCACTACACTCTTCATATGGTTGGAATTGAGTGAATTTGATAAGAGTGTAGTGTATGGTCATAAATAAAAGAGGAAAGACAAAAATAGTAGTGTGTTATGCCCATAATGTATGGATTTTTATTAAATTTCATAAATAGTGTAAGATGGTAAAGAATATGGAAAAACAATTATCCGTTGATAGATTTTTGAGAGGAACCATCACATGTGGATAATGAAGGAATTAATCCCAATTCCCCTTTTGTTTGGTTACCAATTAATCTCACTTATGATGTAACTTTTCATTTATTTTATATTTCATCACACAAAACACCATTAAATTGTATTTTATTTTCAAATCATAATGAAATTATAAAAATATATTTGATAATTTAGTTTCATAAAAAAATAAATTGTGACATGAATAACTGAAAAGTGAAAGTCAACCTCCTCAAAAGATTGTCCCCAAGGTTGTGATATTATGGTTAATCCCTTGGGGAAATAAAAGAAAATATTTATGAGTACTTTGTAACAAAGTCCTCTCATTAAATATTTATGAATAGAAGACCATTTTTATTAATTGGAAGGTCCTTTATTGATGTTCAAATTTTAGAGTGATCTTTTAGAGTTGTTAGTGGTAGAGTATAATTCAATATTCATAGAGAGATAAAAAATTTTGATGAATAAGAATAGGTTTTGAGTGAAGAAAATAAGTGAAAATTTTCATTTTTTCTACCATTGTGGAGAGAAAATACATTAATATAAAGAAAATATAAATAAAAGTGAGAAATAAAGGAAAAGAAGGTGAAAATTGGGTTGATATAATGGATAAAGGATTCTAGAAAAAAAAATAGTCAAATAAGAGGTTAAAGAGGGCCATCAATTTTGGTTAGTTCATGAATTAATTTTTTTGGGATTAAATAAGTTTTTATTGGTTGGTTCTATATAATTAGAAAATTTTCAAATTCAAGGAAGACTAAATATGTTTTTAGAGAAAGGTGGAAAGCCCATCTATGTATAAGATAATCAACTTATACCATTCAGTTATCCATATCAGATGACTTTTTTATATCTTCTATCACTTGACATGGTGAGGTATTATATTACTAAAAGTCTTTAAAAAAAATGATTATGGGTTTCAAAATAAGTTTTTTTATTTAAAGGTTATGAATTTATTTTATCCCTAATTTAGGATTATAAATAAATCACCCCATATTTTTTCTTTAATGGAATGAACATTATACTTTAAATAGTGTATTTTGGTTTTGTAGTTACATAATCATGGAAGAAAGAATAATATACAGAATAAAAGATGATATTTAATGGATAAGGATTATTTTTTTAAATTCCTTATATTTATATTCTTAGTTTTTTTTAACTAGAATTTAATTTGATGAGGAATTTTCATGAAACACTTAAATGTTTTCAAATATTTTGATCTAGGGTACAAATTATTGATTAAGAATACCAATATAAATTGTTTTAAATTTTATTTTTTATGGGATTTAATGATAAAGATGATGTATGAATAAGAAATTATATACATGAAAATATTAAATCTATGAATAGTGATTTGGAAATATTTTTTGATTTGTGTAACTAAAATTTCTCAAACACACTTATAATTTAATTATCTAAAATTTATGTCAATGGATTGATTTTAGATATTTATGTCACAAGTTATTGTCCAATATTTTTAATTCATATTCCTAAGATTTATTCTAAAAAATTTTATATGTTCTTTCTAATACCTTATATATTGAGAGATTTTTGGGAAATATTGTCAGTTAAAAATTTCCCTTTTTCCTTTTCAAAACTATAAAATCAAAATCACATCAATATGAGTGAGGCCATTGTTATTTTTTATCCCTTAAACTATTGATTATTATTTAAAATTTTATCTTTATTAATACCTTAGAATCAATGGAAAGAATGCTAGGTGGACACATTACAAGAAATTGTTTCTCTACCTACATGAATATTGGTATTTATCATGATTATATTCTAGTTAAGTATAGAAAACTAAGTTGATTCATGTTATTTAACTAAAAAATAACATATTTTTATAGGGTATGTGTGTAGAGATATTTTTATTTTTTGAGACAAGTTCAAAATTAATTTGATATTATAATTTCATGGTTCCTATTATTCTTTAAAAAATTAAAAAGAATGAAAAATAATAAAAGGAAAGAAAAATAAAATAAAAAATGGATAATAGAGTAAGATTATTCAACTATATAAAATATTATGATTTGTGATCGTTTGAAATAAAAAAAGGTGTTATGAAGGGAAATACATTTTCTAAAGGGGGGGGGGTGAGTAAAGAATTTCCATTGAAATTAAATTATGTACCATGCACTATAATTAAGTGTCAAGGATTCTCATTGCGCCTTTTGAATTTTCACGTCAATACTTACCAACCCATAACCATAAAATTAACCTATTAAAATTTCTCATGATTAGTGTGGATTATTTAATTGAAAGTATATATTTATATGCATTCCAATCATATAGACACAATTCATATGCTTGAGGATCAATAATAACATCAAATAAATAATCCTTGAGTGATATTTGGAATAATTTAAATTAATGTAAGTCATAATTTAGAATGAATATTAATGAAAAATTGAAAGATAATAATGGAATATAATGGAATTAAATTTTATAGGAATCTTAATAGAATGTAAAATAAATGATTTATTGGTCTCCTATAAAATTGAGGAGTTTAAAAGTTGTTTTTCAGGTGATGATTGAATGTTTACCTCATTAGTATTTTCTTGATTTTTTTAATTAAGATAGTTAAAGTTTAGATATGATGGATTTTCTTTGGGATCATATATAAATACATACTCTAGAAAGAACAGAAGTTAAATTACGAAGGATCTGATATGTATAAAATGGAATTCAAATAATGGTTTAGTTTTATCTAATATAAGAAAATTTTTATCCTCTATTTTTTAATTATTATTTATATATATTATTTATTTATATATATTAGTATTATAACTCCATTTTAATGATAACATGATAATTTTAGTGTTTATAGAGTTTTATTTTGTATTTTCATACTCTAAAAATTTTCATTTGTTAATTTTTATAGGAAATAGAAAACCATGGAATGGTGAAGAAAATACTATGACATGGTTGTTGTGTGAAATTGAAAAATGAATAATTAAAAGGGAACTATGGTGTAGTGAGCTAGCTCATGGAAAATAGATATGTGGCATGTGAGGAACTAAAACCACATGTTCAGATAACATCATGGTTGAAATTTTTATATCCTCCTCCCACTCAATAAATTTTTTATTATTTAAAAATAAGCCAATTTGTGGTTAAGTAGAAACTGTACAAGATTCAAATAGAAGATAAATCTAGGAAATGTTAATAGGATTTGACAACCAATTAAAAAAGGGATGATAAAGTGAGTTATCATTAAAATATAGCTGAATTAATTTCTATAAAAGAGGTTGTTACTTGAACATCAATATAAATATGAAGATAATTATGTTCAAGGTTTTTGGATATTGAAGAAAGTGGTTATAAATTAGATTAGTGTTTTTCTATCTCTATTCTATGTCTAACATGAGATAATTATTTTTTATACAAACATATAGGTTAGAAATGATTTTTGTTGAGATTTATAATAAAGGGTAATTTAATGGTTTTATTCTTTTATTTTTGATGATGACTTTTCAGGTTTATGAATTTATTCATTCTTCTGTAACTATTTTTAGTTTAATAAAAATGGTGTTTTGTTATTTATTAATGAATTTCCATTTAATTAATAAACTACTTTCTTGGATTTATTATTGAACATAAATTAAGTTTTAATATACTATGTTTAAACAAGGATTTGTGTCAATAAATTATTAATTCATTTAAAGAACTTGATTAAAATAAAAGTTATTATTAATAATTAGGGGAAAAATGAAAAAACAAAGTTTTGTTAAAATTTAATTATAAAAATTACCTGATTATTCATCATGAATTTTGGAATCTTAATCATATTTTATTCTTGAATTTAAAAATTTATTGAAGTCTCTTATCATTTTAAGTAAATTTAAATCATTTTAGTTTTATTTTAATTGTTTATATCGAAAATATTGTATTTTGAAACAAAGTTCCTTTATAATAATCGCTTTTATATATAGGTTCAACCTTGTTCTGGATATAATACCAAAATAGTTTGAAAATAAGACTATTTTTAATAGAGTATAGTACATGAAACACTGATATTTAATGATAGTGAAATATTATCATTTAAATATGACCATTATAACATAACTATTGAATAGGTGCAAATGAATAAGAGTAATAAAATTATATATATATATATATATATCATACTAAATAAAAATTTATTGAAAAATGGTTGTTAAATAAGAACTTAGTTTTTAGTAGTCATTTTATGATTCAAAAATATGTTTTCTTCAGAAATGGTTTTTATTTTTTTTTATGAGTGGATATTATAATTAATTTATACAAATTTTATAAATTTTATTTTATAAAAAAATATCTTTTTTGAAATCATCATATCAAAATTATATTAGTGTGAAATTTTTGGTATTTTTAAAAAAAGATTGATTTTTCAATGAATAGTAAGAAATACAAATTTTATAGAAAAATGTCTTTATTTACAAGTATTTACTGTAGGTTCCGGGTGCTGCGGAAGCGCGTTGGTGGGTTTGTCCAACTTTAATTTTAACGTTAAACAACGTTCAATTCAAGATATGTCACGATATATAACGCCGAATCTTCAGAATAGAACGAAGAACGAAAAGAAAAGAAGAGTCCCGGAACCCTTGAGGAGGATCATCATATGTTGATTATAATTAATTTAATTAATGCATAAGAATTACCTTGTTGGAATTATTTCTTAGTTGATGTGTCCGGCCACGATTCGGTGATCCGTCGTTGCATCGTAGAATCCAAGTGTAGGATTCCTCTAGCGGTGATCCACACGTGTGCCACGTATCTCCAGACATCACCGAAGAGATCTCCGGGTGCTAGCGCGGAAGAACCTTCGCTTGCGATGTCCGCCTTCGACCGCCTTGATCCGGTGGAGGATCTTGCTCTCGTAACTTGAGGGAGTTCTTGGTGGAAAAGGAATTCTCTCTTGGCTTGAGAGTATTTCCAAATCCATTGTGCACAACAAATGGCTCTCAAAAAAATGTTGGGGTTGCGAGGATATTTATAATCAGGTTTGAGGTTAATAGAGTTATGACAATAAATAAATGCATTACGCGTTTTATTTATTTCATTAACTCTTATTGAAAACCCCCATGTCGAATTATTAATTCCTTGACATGCGCCCACGCTGATTATAATAAATATCATTTAATAAAACAATATTAAATCCTCAAAATCCCAATTGGAAAAACTACACGGCGTGTAATAATTAATACACGGCGTGTACTTGCTTTCCATAAAACTACACAGCGTGTATACTTAATATACACGGAGTGTACTTTTATTTTCCATTTTTCTCCACCACATTTATTAGACCTTGAGTAATGACTATTTATTTCTTAAATAAATGTAACTACATTACTCGCTAATAAATATATTATTTTATCCACAGTATATTCTCTCGAATAACTAGTGTCAAAATAAATGTGATCAGACATCCTTAAATAATTATTAAACCACAGCCGGGAATAATATTTATTTAACTTGTTAAATTAATATTTAACTGAGATACATGGACACACTTAGTGTGTGGCCCTCTAGGCCTCTTTCTCAGTGGCATTAGGCTGAGCCTGCCTAAAGTCCAAGGTTAGCGTCTAGCAACACGCCAAGGCACCCATAGAGAAAGAAGTTAATGCCGCAATGACGTGTCACCTCCTACGAACGCTTACCGTGTAATATAATCCCTTTGTCTCGATATCTCCAATCAAGCGGGTTGCATGCTAGTGCCATCAACCCATGTGCTTGATTATTCTTTCTTTGACTTCCCGGAATTGAACTTGACCATACCTTACCATGACCATGGATTTATTTAGGCTATATCAATTCCATCAAAGGGCCTGAGATATCTACTTCCGTTATGGAATGGAAGGGACAAATCCTTTCTCGCATTATCTATTAATGCGGTATTACTCATGACGCACCCAACGTATCCTACCTCGCTGCGAACAGTGTGTCGTCACAGTTTTCGTCAATACATCTAAGTGCGCGAGTTGTAATACCCATTAATAATAATCTTAAAGTCTAAGGATCAATACACACGTCCGTAGATAGGAACATCCAATGACACTATGAAATGTGGATTTCCTACTGGCGGGTCTCGTTCTCATAATATCTTCCTGGATATTACCAAGGGCGCACACCATGAGAAGGTGCCTCAAAGTTTTATGAGTCCTCACCCCTAATGACCTGTATTATTTGTGTCCCTCAAATAATATCATCTGGCCATAGAACATACATTCAAGAACAGTGTTATGGCACTTTCGGGTTCTCATCATAGAAGGGATCCGCTACGACCCTTTAATGCAACAGCTGTCCTTAGGACATTATCACATGGCATGTCAGGAAGAAGAACAATCAAGATGTGATAAGACTTTTATTTAATGAATAAAGTAAAAAGTAGTTGGTTCTAGACCATCAACTCCAACAGACTCCCACTTGGACTAGAGCCAACTACTAACAACCTTTAACCCGCTAGCTCTCACATGATATTCATGCTTCTACTGAGATAGGCCTTTAGTCATGGGGTCCACCATGTTCTCTTCCGTGGACACTCTACTCACTGCAACTTAACCCCTTTGATAGAAATCCCTCAAGAGGTGATACTTCCGGAGTATGTGCTTTGTCCGTTGATGTGACCTTGGTTATTTTAAAAGAGCCACCGCTGCAGTATTATCCCAATACAATGTAATGGGATCTTTACTGCTAGGCACCCATCAAGCTCCTAGACAAAGTTCCAAATCCAAACGGCTTCTTTGGCTACATCAGAAGCCGCTATATACTCGGACTCCGCTGTAGAATCGGCGACAACTGGCTGCTTTGAACTCTTCCATCTCACAGCTCCTCCATTGAGACAGAAAACATATCCAGATTGTGACTTCAGATCATTCTAATCTGTTTGAAAACCAGCATCAGCATACCCTCTGATGACAAGCTCCTCGTCCCCTCCATACACCAGGAACATATCCTTAGTTTTTCTCAGATACTTAAGGATAGTCTTAACAGCAGTCCAATGCTGTTCTCCTGGATCTGCTTGATATCTACCTACCATGCTCAGTGCATAGGCAACATCAAGCCTGGTACATAACATGGCATACATGATAGATCCTATAGCCGAAGCGTATGGGATCTTGCTCATCCTATCTTTCTCCTATTGTGTCTAGGGACACATTTTCTTAGAAAGATGTAAGCCATGTGACACTGGAACCAATCCCCTCTTGGATTTTCCATACTAAATATCTTTATTATCTGGTCAATGTATGTACCCTGACTTAGTCCAAGAAGCCTCTTGGATCTATCACAAATGATCTTGATCCCTAGAATGTAGGCTGCTTCTCCTAAGTCCTTCATGGAGAAACACTTGTTCAACCAGTCCTTAACTGACTGTAAGGCTGGTACGTCATTTCCAATAAGCAATATGTCATCAACATATACCACTAGGATGACGACCGCATTCCCATTAAACCGCTTATAAACACATGTCTCACATTCATTCTTAATGAAACCAAATTCCTTTATGGCTTCATCAAATAGAATGTTCCATGACCTAGATGCTTGCTTTAATCCATAAATGGATTTCTGCAACTTACAAACCCGTTTGGCTTCACCTGGTGTCACAAACCCTTCTGGTTGTGTCATATAGACATATTCCTGAAGGTTCTCATTAAGGAATGTTGTTTTGACATCCATCTGCCAAATCTCGTAGTCATGGTAAGCTGTTATGGCAAGTATGATTCTTATGTATTTAAACATGGAAAATGGCAAGAAGGTTTCATCATAGTCAATTCCTTGACGCTGTTTGAATCCTTTAGACATTAGCCTTGCTTTATAGGTGCTAACTTGACCTTCTATGTCCAGCTTTCTTTTGAATACCCATTTGCATCCAACATGCTTTACATCAACTGGCTCATCGACCAGAACCCAAACTTGGTTCTGATACATGGAATCCATCTCAGAATTCATAGCTTCTAGCCATCTTGCAGCTTCTGAGCTTTCTACTGCTTCCTTGTAGGAGAGAGGTTCATCATTGTCCAATAATAATGATTCACCATCCTCTGTGACTAGGAAACCAAATCTCTCTGGTTCCCTTACCTCTCTTGAGCTCCTACGCAGTACTTGTGTTTCTGGAACCTCTTCCACATGGACCTATGGAACTTGTTCCTGTACCAACTCCTGTGTATCTTGAGCATCAACTTCGTCGAAGTCAATCTTTCTCCCACTATCCTTCTTGAGGATGTGCTCCCTCTCAAGAAAGACGGCTTGTCTGGCGATAGTCACTTTCTTGTCTTGGGGGTTATATAGGTAATATCCTTTTTTTTTCCTTGGGATATCCTATAAATATACACTTCGTGCCCCGGGGTGCTAGTTTTTTGCCTGAGAAGGCCTTAACAAATGCCTCGCATCCCCATACACGTGTGTGCGACAAAGTGGGTTTCCTTCCATTCCATAACTCGGATGGAATTCCATTTGCTGCCTTAGTTGGTAATCGGTTTAATGTGTATGCTGCAGTTTGTAATGCATATCCCCAAAAGGATAATGGAAGATCCGCATGACTCATCATCGACCTCACCATGTCTAATAAGGTGCGGTTCCTCCTTTCACTAACACCATTCCACTGAGGTGTATAAGGAGGAGTGAGCTGAGATAGAATCCCAGACTCCCGTAGAAGATCGATGAACTCTTGGTTCAGATATTCTCCACCTCGATCCGATCGAAGCTTCTTTATCTTCTTACCAAGTTGATTCTCTACTTCATTGTTGAATTCCTTAAATTTATCTAAGGACTCTTACTTATACCTCATTAAGTAGACATAGCCATATCTACTCAAATAATCAGTAAAAGTAATAAAGTAAGAATATCCACCTCTAGATTCTACTGGAAATGGTCCACACACATCTGTGTGTACCAATCCTAGAAGCTCTGTGGACATTTCACCTTGTCCACCAAAATGCGGCTTGGTCATTTTTCTTTGTAAACAAGTGTGACATCTATCAAGTGGTTTTAGCTCAGTAGAGTCTAAATAGCCATCTTGGAAGAGATTTGTCAAGCGCTTCTCATTCACATGACCAAGGCGGTGATGCCATAACGGGGTGATGTATGAGTTATGTGAGTTTGTTTCATTATCGATTGCCAACACTTGGTTTTCGTAATTTAATACATACAAACCATTATTCAAATGTGCCATACCATAACATATGTTGTTCTTATAAAAGAGACAACCCTTATTTCCAAACTTGAAAATAAATCCATCCATATCTAAACAAGATACAGAAATTATGTTCTTGGTAACACTAGGCACAAAATAACAGTTTTGTAAAACCAAAATCATGCCAGTTGGAAATGAGAGGTGATAGTCGCCAATAGCGAACGCAGCCAGCCTTGCACCATTGGCAGCTCGAAGATCCCCCTCTCCTCTGGAGATCTTTCTAAATCTACTTGGTTCCTGCATTTGAATACAGATGTGAGACCCACAAGCTGTATCTAATACCCAATGTGTAGAAATAGAAAGATTACACTCGATAACGAACGCACCTTTAGCGTCCCCATGCTTCTGGGTGCAGTTCCTCTTCCAGTGGCCCTGCTTGCCACATGCAAAACACACTGCTTCCCGTTCCTTGCCCTGCCTCTGGATCTTCCCCTTCTTGGAGGGACGGTGCTCGGGGGCTTCAGACCGTTTATAAGTCTTTGGCCCCTTTGCCTTGTCCTTCCTTTTCTTGTTCACCATAAGGACCGTGGGTTTGTCACGCCCCATGTCCTTATCTACCTGGAGAATCAAGGTCAGAAGCTCCGATAGACTCTTCTCATTTCCTTTCATGTTATAGTTGACAATGAAGTTAGAGAAGGTCTTGGGAAATGATGATAGGATGAGATCTGTACGCAACTCATCTGGGAATTTAATCCCTAAGATGTCCAAGCGTTCAATGTATCCAATAAGCTTGACCACATGAGGCCCAGCTGGCGCAGACTCTCCAAGCTTCGTGGTAAACAAAGCATTGGAGATCTCATACCTCTCCTGTCTCACCTTCTCTTGGTAGAGATCTTTAAGGTGAGACATCATGCTATACACATCCATGTTTTCATGTTGATTCAAGAGCTCATTAGACATGGCCGATAGCATGAAACACTGGACATCTGTGGCATCATCCATGTGTTTCATGTAGAGAGATAATTCCTCATCATTAACCTCTTTCCCAGGCGCAACTGGAATAGGCTCTTCCAGCACATATAATTTCCTTTTGTGGCGAAGGACGACGCGTAAACGCCTCTACCACTCTTGGAAATTGGTGCCGGTGAGAAGGTTTTCTTTTTCGAGTATGGTGCGCAATGATATGTTTGAAGTCATTTTCTTTCCATTTCTACAATTTAAGATGAGCAAAGGTTTAGTACTTTATTATAAAAATTGAGACAAATAAATAAATTAATACTTATTAGTCTCCCACTATTTCATCGAAATCCAATAGCCCTCACCATTGACTTCGGAATATTCTATTTCATGAATATTCTAGTGGCAAGGATCCATATTTCCCTTCGCATTACCCCAACTAGGGTTGGTCAAGCAACTTGAAGGGTTTTAGGTAGGCATTCCAAATGCCAACTGCATTAACTCGCAGTTTCTTGATTCGCTGAGTGGACTCCCCAATCCTGAAATCCTTTTTGAATTTCCTCAACCTTTGCCTCTTGGTCACACCAAGTCCTGCTGTGGCAGTCAAACCTTGATGCGAACCAAGTCAAGTCAACCAAAAAAATTGAATTATAATTCCCCGATAATTGAAAGCACCCCAACTAAGGTTGGTCAAGCACTTTGAACTATGGTTCGATTCTAACCATGATTATGGAAGGCTATGCCGACTTAATATTTATTTTGAGGGATTTTATCCTTATACGTAAATTTCCATTTTATTATCTTTGATTACATGCTTTTTAATATTAAGTGGGATATACTTAAGTGATTAACCATGTCTAAGATAATATTTACGTATAAGCCAATTTTATTTTAGTTCCATCTTGCATGCTCGTTTAATTCATTAATTGTGTGATCGTGACAACACACCCACAATAAATAAACCATGCAACTGAAAAAAATAAAATAAATGGTATGATCATGAGCTTTTCTATTGGTTAGTTTATCTAGCGGTTGATAAACTAACCCAAGACCTAGGGGAGAAACACCTTGAACCTTTCGGGTTCGTGTTTACAACTTTCCACCTATCCACCTTTGTATCTCCTTGGATTGGTTTCATCTTGGCTCCTGACTTGAGCCGCCTCCACTAGCTTGGGAGCTCCATCAATTACATATGCATTTATCTCACATGCAGGTGAGGGGAAAAAAGGGGTTTTTACATAAAAGAATCCTTGGGCGCGCATGCCCTACATATTAAGGAGGAGATGGCTCACAGGCCAACAAATTTAATTTAAATAAATAAATTAAAAGAAACCATTCACATACAAAGGTCTCGGTCTAGCTCATGATCATCCATACATGCAATGATATTTACGCATAAATAAAAATAGCATTCAATTCTTTAATCATTCTTGTTTAAGATAAATCATGCTCGAATCAATTAATTATCTTTAATTAATCAATCCTTTTATCTTAAATCCCTTTTCTGAATTTCCTTGAGATTCTCATCCATCATAATTTTAAACAAATAAATTCATTTAAAATTATCCTTGTACACAACTTGTACCTTGGAGGAAACCCGGCGAATTCCCATTTATTACGCAGATGTTAAATTAAACACATATATATAAAACACCTATCACATGTTGTGCCTCAGCTTTACGCCTGCACCATGGTACACGTCTCAAGGGTTTGTATAATATAATAATAAATTTTAATAAATCTGCGTAATTTGGGTGAGTACACGGCGTGTAGTTCCGACTACACAACGTGTACATTTTCTTCACCGTCCATCTGAAGTACACGCCCGGGGATAGGGCGTGTTAATGTACTTCGGAAATTTTCGGAGTACACGGCGTGTACAGTGGGACACACGCCGTGTAGTTTCCGCGTTACACGGTTTCCAGCCGGGCAGGCTATGTACGGAGTACACGACCCAACCCTAACCCGAAGGGACTACACGCCGTGTTCATTAGACCACACAACATGTATTCCGGAAACCGCGTGCCACCTGTTTCTGGTCAACACACGGTGTCTTAAATTCTTAGAAAGAATCCAATACACGGCTTGATTTGGCGGATCATTCAATGCATTGAACCTAGACTACACGATGTGTACTTCCGAATACACGCCGTTTATTCTGGTGTTATACGGCCAGAAACATTTGGCTCCTCCGGATGAGTTCCTCTATTTTATTTTAATCAAAATTAAAATAAAAATCCGTTTCTGTGAGGTGAAAGAGAAACAAGAGAGGAGGAACATATATCGATATTCAGATTTCCAGAACGATTAAACATGAATTTAAATAACTAAATTATTAAATGCATAAATCACCAAAAAAAAAATTAAATAATTATAACCAACGATATGACCCCTCTGATACCACTTGTAGGTTCCGGGTGCTGCGAAAGCGCATTGGTGGGTTTGCCCAACTTTAATTTTAACGTTAAACAACGTTCAATCCGAGATCCGTCACGATATAAAACGCCGAATCTTCGGAATAGAACGTAGAACGAAAAGAAAATAAGAGTCCAGGAACCCTTGAGGAGGATCATCATATGTTGATTATAATTAATTTAATTAATGCATAAGAATTACCTTGTGGGAATTCCTTCTTCGTTGATGTGTCCGGTCACAATTCAGTGATCCTTCGTTGCGTCGTAGAATCCAAGTGTAGGATTCCTCTAGCGGTGATCCACACGTGTGTCACGTATCTCCGGACATCACCGAAGAGATCTCCGGGTGCTAGCGCGGAAGAACCTTTGATCGCGATGTCCGCCTTCGACCGCCTTGATCCGGTGGAGGATCTTGCTCTCGTAACTTGAGGGCGTTCTTGGTGGAAAGGGAATTCCCTCTTGGCTTAAGAGTATTTCAAAATTCGTTGTGCACAACAAATGGCTCTCAAAAAAAATGTTGGGGTTGCGAGGATATTTATAATCAGGCTTGAGGTTAATAGAGTTATGACAATAAATAAACGCGTTACGCGTTTTATTTATTTCAAGAACTCTTATTGAAAACCCCCATGTCGAATTATTAATTCCTTGACATGCGCCCACGCTGATTATAATAAATATCATTTAATAATACAATATTAAATCCTCAAAATCCCAATTGGAAAAACTACACGGCGTGTAATAATTAATACACGGCGTGTACTTTCTTTCCATAAAACTACACAGCGTGTATATTTAATATACACAGCGTGTACTTTTATTTTCCATTTTTCTCAACCACATTTATTAGACCTTGAGTAATGACTATTTATTTCTTAAATAAATGTAACTGCATTAATCACTAATAAATATATTATTTTATCCACAGTATATTCTCTCGAATAACTAGTGTCAAAATAAATGCGATCAGACATCCTTAAATAATTATTAAACCACAGTCGGGAATAATATTTATTTAACTTGTTAAATTAATATTTAACTGAGATACATGGACACACTTAGTGTGTGACCCTCTAGTCCTCTTTCTCAGTGGCATTAGGCTGAGCCTGCCTAAAGTCCAAGGTTAGCGTCTAGCATCACGCCAAGGCAGCCATAGAGAAAGAAGTTAATGCCTCAATTACGTGTCACCTCCTACGAACTCTTAGCGTGTAATATAATCCCTTTGTCTCGATATCTCCAATCAAGCGGGTTGCATGCTAGTGCCATCAACCCATGTGCTTGATTATTCTTTCTTTGACTTCCTGTAATTGAACTTTCCCATACCTTACCATGGACATGGATTTATTTAGGGTATATCAATTCCATCAAAGGGCCTGAGATATCTACTTCCGTTATGGAACGGAAGGGAAAAAACATTTCTGGCATTATCTATTAATGCGGTATTACTCGTGACGCACCCAACGTATCCTACCTCGCTGCGAACAGTGTGTCGTCACAGTTTTTGTCAATACATCTAAGTGTGCAAGTTGTAATACCCATTAATAATAATCTTAAAGTCTAAGGATCAATACACACGTCCGTAGATAGGAACATCCAATGACACTATGAAATGTGGATTTCCTACTGGCGGGTCTCGTTCTCATAATATCCTCCTGGATATTACCAAGGGCGCACACCATGAGAAGGTGCCTCAAAGTTTTATGAGTCCTCACCCCTAATGACATGTATTATTTGTGTCCCTCAAATAATATCATCCGGCCATAGAACATACATTAAAGAACAGTGTTATGGCACTTTCGGGTTCTCATCATAGCAGGGATCCGCTACGACCCTTTAATGCAACAGCTGTCCTTAGGACATTATCACATGACATGTCACGCAGAAGAACAATCAAGATGTGATAAGGCTTTTATTTAATGAATAAAGTACAAAGTAGTTTTTTCTAGACCACCAACTCCAACATTTACCAATTACAATTTTTGGAATGATTTTCAAATTTAATTAATTAATTTTTAATAAACATAATACAATTTTCATTAGAATCAAAATTATTCTTAATTTTGGTATATAATCATTTTTATACTCAAAATTAATTTTTTCTAGAAAATAGTTTTCCATCTTGTTTTACCTATTTATTTTAAATTAATTTTCTATAAATTATAGAAATTTTACTTAAAAAAATGTATTCCATATTTGTAATAATCATCTCCAAATTTTTTAAACAGTTCAACTTTATTTTTGGTTATTATGAATAGTAACTGTGGTAAATATTAGTCACCTTGGTAAGGGTAAATTGGGTAATTAAGGGTAAAAACAATGTTATAAGACTTTAAAAATATATATAACATATGAATTATTTATATTGGATGAGTTTATTTCTAAAATAATCATAAAATATTCTAATATATAGAATCTTGGTTCCATTTTTCTTTGATAATGACCTTAATATTATTTTTAGTAAAGAATAAATACAAAATGTCACTCTTTTAGTTTTAATATATATAATATTTTATGACTTGAATGAAAACATGTTATGATTGGTTGTGAAAGTTTATTTTTTTGTTTTGGTAATATTTTTTTATATTAATTTATTTTTAATTTTTAGTGATTAGATAATTAACTTAAATGCTTATGAAACACCGACATAGAGCTTGTGTAAGGAGTAGAAATATCACATAAATGAGTTTGAAAACTTAAAAATTAATATTATTTGTGTGATTTATAGTGTTATAAGAATATTTATATAAATATATATTATTATTTATGTGTTTAAATTTTATATTTCAATTACATTACTATCTTAATATTTTTTGAAAATCAAATATATGAATAGTTATGAAAATGAATTTAATGGTATTTTATGTTAAATAATATTTTATTAAATAATTTAAAATTCATAAGAATATTATATTTTACCAATTAAATGGTATATCATCGATCATATAAAACATTTTCTATTTATGGGTCACTTTTCCTTTTATTGTAAATTTATTAACCACAAAAGAGTAACAATCATTGTTTTCACATTAATCCTTAAAAGGGTTAACAAGAGGTTAATACTAAATTATAATGGTTAAAACATCATCTAAACTTATCTAAATTTTATAATATGATAATATTTAGAATTATATCCATCATATATTTTAAATATATAATTTTTTTGAAACATGAACATGAAAATTAATTCATATTAATTTAATACTTTATGTAATTTCAAGGGTGACCCTCTCTAATCTTATATAAGGAAGCCACCTGTCCTCTCTTTATCACAATTCTTGATCCACTTATATTGAAAAATATATGAAAAACATCTTATTAACTTCTTTTTACACATTCTATATGTTCTGATCTTCTTAAAAGGCCATCCTTAGGGTCCTTAAGGAGAGATCCAAAGGAGGTTCTTCAATGGGGAGGTAATCATCATAAGAAATAATTTCCATCTCACTTATTATTCTACCTCATTAAATTATTTACTAACCATTAAAATATAATGAAATAAATTTATTACATATACTAATATTTTATTATGTTAATTTCATAACCTTATTCATCTCTTTTCTCTTTTAAATGGGGAATCAAAACATCACTCGTGCGTATGTTTGGATTACCACCTCCATGAAGCGATGTGTTTTGTTTTCCATAAACACCTACCATGGGTGTTTATAATGACATATTCAATGTATATGTATGATATTAATGAAATAAATATAATTATTTAAAGAAAATATTTCATCTATTTTTTTAACCTTTCATCCATTTAAAAATGATAACATCATTCGTGTGTATGTGTGGAATACCACCTCAATGAAGTGATGTGATTCATTTTAAATTTTCACTATATAAGTACAGTAAATAGGATGTAAATAATGAATAAATATGACATGTATAACATTTTTATGATTTTTTAAATATAATATAATACTTTAGTTCTTTGTTTTCTATAAAAAAAAGTAAAAACATCGCTCATGTGTACATTTGTGCTACCACATTGTGAGCCTATGCATTTTGTTTTTTATAACATATTTTCATTGATGAATCTAAAATAGTTTATTATATATAAAAATAATTTTTTTTTCTTGATTATTATTCTGAAGATGATGAAACAATGACCCCTTTGACCATGATCAACCTACCCAAGTCATTTTGCAATTATAAAATGAATGCTCTCAAAACACCCGGTGTGGAATTAATCGATTAAGTAATTAAATATGTCATCTAAATAAATTAAATAATTTTTTTAATTATAAGTGAATAAACCTTGAATGTTTTCATAAATAATTAATCAATTGATATGGTTTCATTATACATGTGTTAAGGGCATACATAACAAGTTGGGACTTGAGGTAAGGGGGTTTTTTAACTCAGTTTCCTTTCATTGGGTGATAACCATTATTCATTAACATTTATATGCCTTTATTAGGCATGAATTGATATATAAATTGTTTTATGATGTACTTAATTTTTTTATATTTATTTACATATGTTCAAATAATCACTTCATGGATTAATTATCACCTCAAATTTTATGATCTTTATGAGAGCTTTCTTTGTCACAATCTCATTTTCTCGAGACATGTTTCATTCCATGAACCATGATTTATTTTTATAGTGTAATTAATATCCCATGAATAAAATTTTAAATATAAGTTAATTTATTTCATGGGATTTAAAAATTCATATCATATTCTTGATTTTAATGACTTTTGATTCGAATGTTACCAAAGCAATAAAGGCTTTATATTATAATATCATTTATTTTCAAGATTTATTATGTTCAAGGTTCCAATGGGGGGAATTTTATGATAATAATTTCTTGATAAAAATATATTTTCTTATAATATGTTTATTTTTAAGGTTTACATGGTTTCCTTTGAATTTCTTCTCTTTGGAACTGAAGGAGATCAAATGAATATTTTTAAATAAAAAACCGATCTAATTTCTCTTATTGGTCAAGAATATTTTTTGTTATATATCCATGATCTCTATAATGTTTCCAAGAATGTTATTTTCTATGAATAAATTATTTTTTAGTTTAATTTTTAACTATATCTTACTTTCTTTACGAAGTTTTAAAAGGAATCATTTTTTTTATTTTATAAACAGATCAAATTTTGTTTTTATGGAAAGTGTGAAAGGGAAATTTATTTTAATATTTAAATAATTAATATATTTCCTCATCATCATTACTATTATTTTATTTTAATATTTATTTATAATTTTCCATTATTATTTTCATAAAAAACATTTCTCCCAATATTTTTTAATTTTTTTTAAAATATTATCAAAAGAAAAGTGTATTTTTTTTGTTTTCTAAGAAATATATTCAATATTATTTTAAATGTATTTTACAAATAATGAGATATAATTTATTATTTTCTTATTCTAAAATGAAAATATATTACAATTATATCATCCTTATTAATTCTATGGATGACTTATTACTTTTTTAAATAGATTTTCAAGTAACCTATTTCTTTCCACATATAAATCAAGTTATAAAGGAATGAATTTTTTTATTAAATTATTGATGATCAAAATGTAAGATTACATGTGTTATATTCATTCATGAAACATGGAAATTATTGATGATTAGGGGTGATCCCAATATATCCCCTGATGATGGGTGATCTTGATATAGCTTATACGATTGGTGAGCTTGATATAGCTCTCTAATGAATTAGGTAATGTTCCTTATCATTAAAGGAGAGAATGCGAGAGTTAACTGAGGAGGTTTCTCTTATAGATTTGGATAAGATATAGTTATTTATTACATGAATGAACATGGGTGATGAAGAAAATGTTCCAAGATACCTACATGTTTTGTCTGTGCATTTTATGAGTTTTATTGGTTCATTTGATCAAGATTGACATCACATGGATCATGGTTATTGATTATTATGACTCTTTAATTTTTTAAATATTTATTCCACAAAACATGTTTAATGATCCATGTTTTTATTGGTATGAATTATGTTATTTAATTCTCATGAACCTTTAATATATTATCATAACCATATTCTCATCTTGTTCACACCGAAGATATTCAATTGTTATTGCCTATGTTTACCCTTATTGAGCATTTGAGAACACCCTTATTATGTTTATTTTAACCAAGTTAAAAATAAAGATTCTATGTAAGATATATCAATATGGGTTTCATGTGGGTGATTATGAAGACTTAATTTGGAATAAAAAATATAGGTATAGTGGGAAAGATTATCACATAATTACGTGGGTGTTGTTATATAAGATTTTGTCTAAATTTTTTAAAGATCCAAACTTAAAATATCATGGGAATGTATGTAATATAATATTTATATTTGATGTTGTATGTTTTGGATGGCTAAAATTGGGTCAAATTTATCTATATCAAATATATACATGTAAATATTATGTTTTTAGCACTAGATCTAGGAGTGTGGGTTTTGGGATGTTATAGTTTGTATCAGAGAATATTTTCAGATGACTTTAGATATTAGGATGTTTTCATGAAAGTTTAACTTAATATTTATGGATAATATAAATGGATAATAAGTTTAAGGTTGATTATAAGTTTTAAGGAAAAATACCCCTTTTTGGGTTTTATGTTATGGTATTTTAAAGTGGTTAATGATATTTTTAGAGACGTTTAATTTGGTTGAGGTATATTCCACCCTTAGGTTTAACATGAAGGATTATATCAGAATAATCATATCACATATTTATGGATGTAATATAAATGGTATGAGATAATCCTTTAGTTAAAAACATTATTTAATTTTGATGTTATTGAGGTTAATTTGGATCTAGGGTTATTTATGGATAGAATGATCTAGGTTAAACATTTGGTGTTATTGTGGAAATTTTGGAATTAAATGTTTAATTTGTTAATATAAATTTTTATTCAATTTGGGTATTATCTTACCTTATGTTAACCATTTTTTATTTACTAAATACAAACAAATTATATTTTCATCCCTATATGGATCTTATGATCAATTAAAACTTGATTCTTTAAACATGATAAAGATTCATCATGGATACTCATCACTTGAAATATTGGATGAGATAGAGGTGAAAATTTGGAAAAACATGCAACCAAAGGATGAAATAAGGTTTATGGATTTTAAGAAATCAATTAAGTGTATTTTCTAATATTATCTATCTTAATGATAAAAGTAATGGATTGAGGTACAACAGAAGTGTGTGGTAGTGGATGATATTTTAAAATTTCTTTTAATATTTATATGTTTGACACCCCAAGCTAGGATCTTTCACATAAAATATATAATTTCTTTATTAAATGTCAATGAAAATGAATACCTTATATTATGATATTTTTTCGATGTGAATGTTGATCATTCATAAGACCCATTAAAATTTCCTTCATTTTGATTTGAGGATCCAAGTATAGAATCCCTCTAGCGGTGATCCACACATGCTCCTTTGATCTAAAAGAAATGATAATCGATATTCGAGTGATATCTTGATAAATCAATCATCTTACATTGTTTTTGTTGATCAATAATCCTTTAATATTGAAGGAATAAATTTTACATTTCTCATTCTTAATAGTAATTGATAAGAAGTATTTTAAAGATAATTCAATGTGTGCACCTATTCTCTATTTTTATTGCACACTCTACACAATAGACATAATCATCTATTTATAGAGTTAGGGTTTAGGTTAAAATAATTATTTAATTTCATATCAGAAATTAAAAAAAATTATAACCTTTAATAAAACCCATTCCACATAATAATAATAATATTATTTTGTGGAGCATAATAACTTGAAAAATAAAAAATATTTTAACTATCTAGTTAAATAATATTTCTCCCAACATGGTCTTGGTCTATTCGAAATCCTCAAAATTTATTGAATACCAAAATAAAATTATTTTATTTACTTAAATAAACATTTTATTCACAAACTAATAAATAAATATTTAATAAAATAAAAAATTTTTTTTATCCATAATCTGGTGAATAAATATTTATTTAATTTATACGATCAGTAAAACATGAATAAATTTATTCCTCGGTCTTAGGAATAATATTTATTCCATTAATTGAATTCAAATATATTTTAATATAGATCAATGTAAACACTTAGTGTGTGACCATCTAAGATTATTTTTTGTTTTCATTAGGTGGGTAAACCTAAAGTCTAAGATTACTATCTAGTAAAAAGTTGAGGTACTCAAGAGAAATCAATTAATGTCACAATGATGAAATCCACATATGAATTCTCACTGTGTTATATAAACCCGTTGTCTCAATATCTCATCAAGCATTTTTAATATTCGTGTCATCAACATATTTTATTGATTTTTATTTCTTTAAATATCTGAAATAAACGTCATTACACAATGGCCATGGAATTTATGCGATAGTTATATTTTAATCAAATATTCCAGATATCAAATTCCATAAATATGGAAGGAAAAAATCTTTCCTCGACATATACATTAATAATACGTAATTTATGATGCACCCAACACACCCCACCTCATCTCAAATATATGCTGTCATGGTTTTTGTGAGAAAATATAAGTACACGAGTCATGACATGCATTAATGATAATATTAAAGTCTAATAACAATTACACATGCTCATAGATTGGAATATGCAATAACATGAAAACATATACAATTATAACTGGTGGGTTTGTTGTCATAACCTCCCATATTAGTGATTAAAAACTACAGACTTTATATAGTGAAGTCTCATATGCTTATAAGTACTCTTACTCTACATTATAGGTAATATGTGACCATTATAGTATGTTATTTGACTGTATAAATATATTTAAGAGATATCATCATAGAATATAAAGGTTCCCATCATAACTGGGAACAACTATGAACTTATCAATGTGACATATACTCTAGTATATTATCAAATCAATGTTATGCATAATAAAAATCAATATGCGGTAAGATATTTAAATTAGTATTCACTTATGTGATTATTCAATTAATTGATATTACAAAGTAGTTGCCTCTAGGGCACCAACTCTATAAAAATCCCACTTTCACTAGATCCAAATACCAATAACTGGTTAGTCCTCACATTTTAAACATGAGTTTTTTGAGTATGTATATAGATGTTAGGCCTAACATTTTTCTGTGGTCGAGTTAGAAAATCCACATGTCTGTGTGGTGAATCCGTTTACTATAACAATTATTATCTTTAGAAAATCCCTAAAGTAGTGATATAACTGATCATCCACCTATTATTCACATGTCATAATCCTGACATCCTAACTAAACCCATAGTCAAAGATTATAATTAAATGATAACTCTCTTTCATTTGGTATAACCCAAAATCAGAACAAGACATTTCTGAACTGCTTCTTAAGCTGCATCAGAAGCTGCAACGTAGTCTCGTATTATAGATATGAAAACTGTTGAATATAATAATTTTTTGTTATATATTAATATACACTTATCATTTATATTATATCAAATTGAACTAAATAAAGATAAGTGTTCAATTGTCTTGATCAATAGTATTCTCACTTCCCTAGAGACCAATTACTCATCCAAATTTACTTTTCAAATTACTATCGGATAGTTCTAACTTCAAGTCTATGTACTTATGTTGGATATTTTTTGATATTTAAATTTTTTGAATTTTCATCAGTAATATAAAACATTAGTACATATCATGTAATATAAGACAAATTATAAGGACTTTACCTTGAAAAAATTACTTTAATCTCCCTAATACCTTTAAATTCCCATGCATGTTTTACTAGAAGGATTATGTACCAACAAAAACCCAGTCTTTTAGTTGTTTAAAATATTATTTTTTAAATTTTTTTAATATATATACTGTTAATATATTTATAAAACCCATGGATCTATTTTATAGATCTTATTCACCAGAACATAGTTTATAGTTTAAGTCATACATGGATAAATTTCATTCCTTAGTCTTAACAAATTGGTAAAACATTTAATTTTTTTTCTATATTTTATCATCATATTTATTTTGAAAACTAATAGTTATCCCACTAACTTGTTAGAGAAAAATGTTACTCATTTTTTCCAAATTAATATTCTTTGATCACTATGTATGATTTATTCATAAATTAATATATGAAATCTACATATCTTATTGGCATTAATCAATCAAACTAAACATTTTTGTTATTCATATTAGATAAATACCAAAGGGTATCTTCTCTGGTCACATTATATAGAAATATTCTCTAAGGAATCCTCTAAATTAGGTGACCTTTAAAATAATTTTTTTAATATAAAGGTCATAGAAATATTCTTTGATAAATAGAATTTAAAAATGATTTTAGTCATGATGAGTGGTGAATAAGTTTTTTCAATGACTAAAACATTCAATAATCAACATTCTTTATTGGTATCATATTATACCATCCATTCCTAGTTTAACTTAAATACTCAAAAACAGTATCAAGTCTTAGGAAACATTAAAAATATGTAGTCACAAATATTGATACATAGAGTCTATTACATGAATTTATATATACTTTTCAAACTTAACATAACACCATTTACTGCTTCTTTATAGGAATACTTATTATAAAATAATAATACATGTATCAAACAACATATTGAACATAAAATACCTCTTTGGTTATGAATTCATACGTATTATGTGTCTCTAGAACTAATCCTCCGACTATGATTAGTGGAGATCAGTGTTCCTATGCGAAATCATGTGAATACAGATCCTTAACCCATAATAGTTAAGTATGCTCCCACTATCTTTAAAAATATATGTATCCTTTATGTAAATATAGTCAATATTAACTAGATGTTAATATCCACAGTGTCTTTAACATAATTAACTAAGATGTACCTTAGTATTTTTTGATGTTCGTTTGCAGCTAAGGAAAACATTTAACAAATAGTTTTCAACAAACACTTGTGGTAGTGTTCTAATTGATTTTAATCACATTACATTTTTATATGATATCTAATATAAAATATTGTTAGAATATGGTTAGGGGTTTAACTTCAATTTGTAAGCTAGGATTAGAAAGAGATAATGGAATATTTTAAATATATATAATACTCACCATTGTTCTTCCTTTTAATTCCATCATAACATTACTGTATATAAGGTATTGTGAGTTAGGGAAAAAATTTACTATAGATATATGATCAATGATTACTTGGATAATATATACTCCAACAAGATAGCTTAGAGATTCCTTTCAGCAAGTTCACTCATTTACTTCACTGATCATTTCTAAAAATTCTCATGAAGTATATAAAGTTACCTTTAACTTTATAATAGTTTACTTGTCTATTTAAACTAACTCTAAAAGTTTTATGATGTACCTTTATTTAAAATGTTTCTTTATCTAAAACATGATAAGTCATTTGTATCTATATCTAGTATCTTAGCTCAAATGAGACAAAAATAATTTAATGTAAATAGAAAATTATAATGCTTTCAGTTTTATTTGAAAAATAATTATCTTTTCATAAAAGGAATCTAAACTCAGAAGGTGATTTGAAAGTCTTTACTAGCTAAATACTGTAATGGGTTTAGACAGACATGTCTGAAGAGGCTAAAATATCCATTCCTCCATACTACTTGCTTCTTAATTGATCAATTCCTACATTATCTTCCTTGATCCTTATAATCATTCCTTTTAATAATCCCACACAAAACTTCTAATACTTTAACAAAATTTAATCCCATTCATTATTCTAGCGATGACTCAATATGAGAACAATTTCTAAGACCATATTCATGCATATTTTGAATATTTTATTCCAAATTTTAATTTTCTTTGAGTCTCTATTTAGACCCCATATATTTGAGAATACTCTATCCCAATAGTTCTTTTAAATGTTTTAATTATTTTACATAATATTTCAACCATCTAATTTCGTAAAGGATATAACCTTTATATAGGCGTCGAAAAATACTATGTAATATCCTTATAGATTCCATGAATAAGTACAAACTCCCATGTATTAGTGTTGTTTCTAAAATGAACTTTACGTATCATTAAGTTACACTTTTTAATTATAAAGGAATCCCAAATTTCTCAAGGTTATAATGGAAAATTAAATAAAATAGGGGGTGGGGTGAATTATATTTTTAAAATAATCTAAAAAATTCTATAATTTTATTAAGTTTAATGTTAATCACATTTATGAAATACCATACAATTTAAAATTAGAGTAAAATAGTGCATGTAACAGAAATATAAATGGTATAAAATACTATTAACATAGTGGAAATAAGTCTGTCATAAGTTTATAAAAATCTAATGATGGTAATATAAGAAGTGTAAATATTAAATTTAAACAATTAGCAATTCATAAATAATACAATCAGTATTTGAAAAAGAATATAAAATAAGTTTTAAAAACAAAAATTATAGTATTAGTTTACAAACCAAATATCCATTTAAAGGATATATTTAAACCACAATTTTAAACTAAAATGTAAGGTGAGTCTATATACTAGATACAACGTATCCATGAATTTCTATCTATTATAAGGCACCCCTAATTTTATAACTTATCATAAGTTATATCTTCATATCCATGAAATCCCTCAACTAAACCTATCGGTAGAGGATTTATTCTACACACTAAATGGTATAAAGTTCTGTATTCCTAGACATGAAATTTCTCAATCCAGACGATTGAAAATTCCTCTTTCTTCTTATACTAAGAATCCTCCAATCACACGGGATTGGTAAAAGAATAATTAAAATATAAATTGATAATATATTTACAAAATAATCTTTAAAATGGTACCCCTTGATAAAAACAATAAAAAATAAACCATTATACTGATTATATGTTTTATCAGCAATAATCAATTACAAAGATTCAAAATAAATATAAATTTTTTGAATGTTTTTTAGAAGTCATTATAATTCTTATGAAACTTGAGGTATGGATCTATATATAGAATAAGTTGTAACTAACTTCAATGGTCAAATTTCATAAATCTCAGAGTTATTTGTAATTACATTGACTATAAATTGATTATCTATCAATAAAATTTGTATTATTATTGATCAAAAATTGTGTTTTTCAGAAACCACTATAGTTATTCAAAAAAAAGGGTTTGATATGTAATTAAAGTTAGAATCATTGTATTTTGATAAAAAAATTACTTCTTTGGTATTTTAGTTACTAGAAGTTCATTATGTACAAACATAATAACTTAACAAAAAACACAAGTTAGAGCATCTTCATATAAGGTGTATAATGATTTCAAAAATAAAGAAATTAAGTGATTCATCTACTCAACATTCTCCCCCTTTTTAGAAAGGAAAAAAGTTACAAAGAAATTGAAAATTTCAATTTAATTTTAAATTATAAATTCCTATAAATCTTAATTGAAATAATTCATCTATCTTTGGTCCATATAATTTCCAAAATAAACTCGTTAGATATGAGAAATATATAATAAATAAACAATTTCTCCCCATTATATGAAATAATTAAAATTTATAAATTTTTAAATAAAATTTCCCCTTTTTGATTTTTATAAATAATAAGTGATTTATTAACTTAATAAGCCTAAACCTTTTAAGAATTTCTAGTCATTATACTTAGTGTTAATCTCATATATGAGAAAATTTACTCATACATAAACATGAAACTTTGTACCTTTATAAATTTAAACTCTTTTATATAACCATTCATCTTATGAATAGTTAACTTCTAAAAACGTCAACTTATTTAATTCTTCTAAATTAGAGATCAAATTTCCATACATCAAAATTATTAGAGTTAATATATAAAAACCTTACTATATATTATAACCTCTAACTACCAACATCTGAAACTCTTTTTATATATCAAATTATGACTCTGGAACTTTGGTAAATTCTAGAGGGATTACCTTTACGTATCATTAAAAGCTCAACTCTTTACTTTTAGTTATAAAGGAGATAAATTTTATACATAACATGAGATAACCTAATTAATTTTATATATTGTAATTTTGAACTTTATTTATCTTTTGGAAGTTTGAAATTGTTAATCTAATTTGGAGAAGGTAATTACTCTCATGCATATGAGGTATCCTCAACTACTTTTACTTACACTAGATAATAATTTTATATATGAGGTGGTGACTTTTATACATTAATTCGTTTTCTAATTTTTATTTATTACTACAGAAGGACTCTTACATATGAGTATAGATCGTATATATCCCAATAATTTGTGAATTCTGTCATTCTGTCTCATCCTGCTTTAGATTATTTAACTTCCATGATTCTCCCACCGAACCATTCATCTTCTAAAATATTCCTATATCATCATTTCTTTTTTTTAATTTTTTGTCCTTATAGAGTTAATTTTATGTATCGGTCTTGGAGACCATTATGTATCCCTTTAGGATCTAGTTCTTCATCAATTTTTTCCACTTTCATCTATCTATTATAAATTCATCCTTCTATCCCCAAAACTTTTTTTCTTCTATAATTTCATATTAAAAATTAAAATAAATTATTTTTTAGTAGTTATCCATTCTATTTATTATTGGAATTGAATATATCAATTTTATTAAAAAAATTTCCTTTTAATAAATACTTATAAAACCCAATGAAATTTTCCTTTGATTCTAAAGTATCATAGAAAAAAATTAATTATTAAATGTGAGGGAATAAAATAAATTAAATATAAAAAATATATAATTATTTTATTAGCTTTATTAATACCCCAACACTTAAACCTTGTAATCTTGGATAAGTGATCATAAAAATATCACCCAAAAAAATTCAAAACACTAACCATTATGAAACACATTTTTAATATCTAAGACACTCAAAATAATTATACCTTCTATCTGTTCTTAATTTTATTTTCTTATGTACTAAATTAAATTAATTTTCACTTTATTACATCCTCTTATGAAAATTTATACCTACCTTTCTTGAAATATTTATCTCACCACTCAAAGTATGGATTTGAGAAAAAAATTTCTCATTCTAAACTCATACAGTGGTTACAATAGAATTTATGAGTTTCTAAATATCCACCAATTGAGTCACATACTTATGTTTATCATGATTAATTTTTTTGAGATGTTCAATAGTTAAGGGTAGGTAGGTTCTGATGTGAAAATATTTCAAGGAAGAATGAGGTGGTTTGGTTATGATTAAAAAACACATGATTATAATTTTACTCTTAAGGGTGATATCCCAAATAAATTTTTCATTGAGATGAATCAGTCCCCTAACTTCTTATATATTTTCATGAAAGGTTTAAATAATGACCACTTCAGTAGAAATAAATATTTCTTCTATCTACCTCTTTTATAAACATTGCATATTTTTTGTTTTCAAAATTTGCATAGATTTTTTATTTGTAGGAAGAGAGAAATATTTGATCTTTACTTGATTTTGTTAACCTAATTTCCCAATTCTTGAAGTATGTTTTACCTTCCTTACATCTTTCCAAGAAATTGACGTTTCTCTCCTGACCAACACAAATAATAACTTTTTTTCTTGATACATTATTACCAAAATAGCCTCCCACACACTTGAGTTTAACTATTATCATGTATTTACTTATAAATCACGTTAGGAAGGTATTTTAAGGTTGTAATATAGATATCAAAAAAGGTCAATCATGGCCACTAGGGGATAACATGGATCAGATTTCAGTCTGGGATGGAATAGAATTTCATTGTAAAAACTATTTTTAATCAAAAGAATACCTCAATATTTTTCAATACAAGTTCCTCAAATATATACGGTTTTGACTAGAATTCACAAAAAATTATTATTAATCAATAATATATTTTTTCTCTCAATAAGTGAGGGAAGTATAAATAATATTTTAGAATAAGTTAAAAATACTCATAGATATGTGATTTTAGAAGTGGATATTATTTTATGGAATGGGATTAAAAAACTAGTGGTCTTTCATGAATTTTGAAAACATTGAATCAAAAATTAAGTTCATTTTATCATTCATATAAGTTTATTTTCATAGGTTAAATAAGTTTATCATAATTTTTATAGGTTCCAAACATACAAAGATTTTAAATTTGAGCTTAATTGGTTTCAAAAACACATAAAAAATAAATTAAAAGACTCAAAAAGGAAAGAAAACGAAATGAATATAACAAAGGATGTTCCTCAGAACATACTTATTTTGTGAAATTTCATCATTAAGATATAGTTTCATGTGATAATTTGAAATCAGGAATTATAAACACATCACAAATAAGTAAGAAGTAAAGACACTACTTATCCACACATGTACTTAATAACGTGAAGAATAACCTTCTCTTTTAGTGGATCTTGGACACTTTTATTGAATATCTTTTATATATTACCATTTATTATATATGGTGCATATTATTATAGTTATTTAAACAATAAAAACCAAAAGTAAAAAATTAGTAATAATAAAAGGAAAAGACCATTTGGAATGAAATTTAATTGAAAAAATATTTAGTTTTATAATAAAACAACAAAACTTTATCTGCTTACTTAAATAATTTTTAATGATAAATTCATTATGAAATGATTTGTTTTTAACATTTTAAATCCTAAAATTTTCATAAGTATTTTTCCTGATCTCTTATAACTTTTGAAAGTAGAATTTCATTTATTTCATAGCTTCAAAGATATTCAAGATAAAACTCTTGATAACCTAAAAATATTTTATTTCAAATTCCATAGGTAATTGAATATATATCCCACACACTATCCTAAAAGGTGAAATATCAATTATAGTTTAATAAGAAGTCTTATATTTCTTAAGTGTATCATTAAACCTCAATCACTAATTTTTCCAATTTGTACAAATAATTTTCTTAAGAATGTGTTTGATCTATATATTTGACACCTCGTCCATACCATTTGTTAGGGGATGATAAGGTATAGAAACCTTATGATGAAATCCATATTTATTTAAAGTATACTATAACGTCTTATTATAAAAGTGGGTTAGCTAACCAACGATGATAAATATAGTCAAGAAAAAATATAAAACATGTTAGATATTTAAAATTTGGATTCTACCATAGAATCATAAATTCTAGTGGAAATTAACTCTACCCACTTAGAAACATAGTGAATAGATAAATAAATGTAATAGAATCCAAAATAGTTAGAGACTTTCTCATGAAATCCATACCCCACACATCAAACACATCAAAAAATAAAAGGGGCAATAATGGAATCTCATTTCACTTAGAAATATTTCTTTATAATTAGTAGGTTTTATTTGTTATATAGATTTCAAATGCATCCTTAAAAAGTGTGGGAAAACAAAAAAACGCAATCAAGAACTTTACCTACTGTCCTTTATGGTCCAATTCAAAATAGAGAAGAGTTGTCAAAAGTTATTGGATCTTAAAATCTAGATTGTATCCTCTATTGATTTTTTTACTTCTAAAGTTACATAAGTAAATATAATACTAAATGTGATTCCTTGATTCAATCAAAAAATTAGAAACTTATTTCTTGTGGATTTAGTGGGTATGTTCATTAGTAGTGAAGTAGTTCACAAGATCATGAAACCATGGTATGAAGCTATTAATAACACGAGGTTTCCTATTAGGGGAGGTTTATCTAATAGGTGGATTTTTTTAGGGTTTTCACCTAGAGAATTGGGTAGTTTACTCAATTTTTCAACCACTATGTTATCAATACCATTATCATCCTTAATCTCAACATAAAATTCCCACAAAAACAAAATTAATCTCACCAACCTTTATTTTTCCCTGTGTTTCTTCATCAAAAATCTATTGGAAGAATGATAAGTGAAGAAATTAAATTTGGATCCTAAATAATAACACCTTTTTTTGGAGAAAAATAAATGGACAATAAATCCTTCTTAGTTTTTTGTAATTATACTGTGGTGAATCAAGAGTCTAAGATATATAGGCTATGTAATGAGACCTCTTCTCCACTCTTAGAATAAAAACATCCCCTAGAAAAAAATCTGATGCATCGGTAATCAATTCAAAAGTTAAATCCTATATATGTGCTTGGATAATGGGGAGGGGGGATAATAAATCCCATTTAATATCTATAAATACTTATATATAACTCTAATAAAAGATAAATTGAGCGTATTTTTGGGGTAACTGTACAAAGGTTGAGTTATCCAACTAAAATATTTTATAAATATTTTATAGAAACTAGAATGGATAAGGAAATACATCACATAATCTACTATTTTTTTGTTCTGAGGGTGTTGAAATAATATCAAACTTGGAATGATAAACTTGGATTCTATACCTAGACACTATATTTACTAGAATAATGCCTCTATCTACTATAAAATTATATTTTTCAAATATTAGGACACAGTTTTTCTTAATAAAAGTTCTGAGGAAAGAAGTAAGACTCATTCTAAATCTCCTAAAATAGGACCCACAAAATTTGAAATCATTTATATAAATATCCATACAATCTTATAAAATATTTATAAAAGTTCTCATAATACACCTTTAAAAAGTGACCAGATAATTAAAAAAACTAAAGGGAATATTATTATAAGAAAATATACCAAAATGATAGGTAATGGTTGTTATTTTTTGATCCTTAGGTGCAATGTCAATATGAATGTACCATAAAAAACATACAAAAAATATTAGTTCTATTTCCTAGAAAGTTTCTCAAAAATTTGGTCATGGAACAGAAGAGAGAAGTGATCCCTCCAAGTCATATAGTCATGCTACCTATTATCTAGAAAATTTCCCATTTTTTTGGCTCTCTAATAGGACAAGTTCTCTAAATTTAATATTTTAAATAGCGAAAGCACTCTTTTTGGGAGCTATTTGTATTGGAATATCCCATTGGATATCAAAAATTTATTTTTTTTATAGAATCCATCGAAGTGGTAAATAATTTCTTAGAAGCCTCTAAAAGTACAGTATTTAACCTCCCATGACACTGCCTAATAAGTTTTACATATTCTTATAACAAGATCATATTCCAGTACACCGAAGAGATAATTCTAGGTATGCGAGCTTGGGTATATACTATTGAATTCTTGTTCTATTTTATCACTTATAAATTTGTTTTAATTAGTATATGGTCACCCTTATAAATATAATCATTAGAAGTTTATAATTATCTAATAAAAATACATATTTTAAATTTATAGGAAAATGTTTTAGTTATATATAAGGAGGGATATATATACACTGAAAAGAGGGTTTTATTGACTTAAAAACATCTAAATCAGCACTAAAAACTCTCTAAAAACAAGAAAATTTTGTATCAATATTAGTATCATACATGTATTTAATAAGTTGTGAAAAAGTTTCAAATTTAGAAAATTTTATATATTAAAACATGCAATGAATATGTGATTCATGATCATCATTTAAAAACGTTTTAGAGTATTAAACACTTGATTGACATGGAAATTTATACTATTATTCGAGAAAAAAGGTTACAAATTCATCACATGTAAGGTTTTCAATAGTTTCAATAGAATCAATAAACAAATATTTATTTTCTATAACATCACATATTAAAATTTCAACACTTAAATCCTCTTCACATGAAACATTATCACAATCATTTAAATCATATTCAACAATAGGAAAATAATTATTTTTAGATGCATCAATTGATGGTTCATTACTTTTTTAAATATAGAAATAATTTAATAGATAACCAATAAATCTTATTAACTTGGTTATATGAGTGATCTTACATTAGACATTTCAAAGATTACAAAATATTAAATTGAACCATATGTTTTCCAAATTCAAGTGATAATGTTCTCTTGTAAACATTTATTATTTTATTTTGATTTTTAGGAAGGGTATTCCTAAAATTAGTGTTTCATGTGTGTGGAACCTATCATATTCCATATCTGAAACATAAAATTCATTAGTTAAGACCATTTAAATTACTCTTACCAAATAATATTCAATGAGTCCAGCATGTTTATTTGCACTTCTATTGGTTAATTGGATCGGAATCCCAATAGGGTTGAGTTATCCAACCAACAAAGTGGAGTAAACAAAGTGAGAAATCACATTTATGGATGCTTCTAACTCTAAAATAACATATTTTAACTCAAAATATCTTATATTGTATGTAATTGTGAATTTTACTAGATATTTTCAGTTGATAGGGAGTGCATGTTGAATCATGGATGCATAATTCTTTCCAAGATTCACTTTCTATCCTTTATTTAACTTCATATTTTGAGGTAACATCTCTTTCAAGAATTTAACATATTTATGAATCTATTTAAATGAATCTAGAAAGTTAATGTTAACATGGAATTTCCTAAAATTCTACAAAATATTATTATGTAATTCACTCTCAATATTCTTCTTCACTTAAGGACTTCCCTGAGGATAATTTATTGATGGTTTGGGTATTTCATGGATTTATTTAAAACCATTTGACTAATATAGGATCCTATAATTATCCTTAAATATCTATAGGTTATCTCAAGAAAAAATATATTATTTTGATATTTTTTTCTTAAACCAGATTCTGAATTTTCAACAGGCTTGGCATATGCTGCCCTCTCTTCAACAGGTTATAATTCAGGTGGATAAAGTGTGTAATTTTTTATGAATTGGTAAAAATTCAGAATTTTCATCCTTAGAGTTTTTCAAATAATTAACACTTCCAAGTTTCATAGAACAAACTATTTACTTTCCGCTGGGGTTCACTTCAGTCTATAATGGAAGTCCTCTACTCATTTGATTTATTATGCTACTATATCGGTAGCCATTTTCCCTATTTAGGTTAACAAACTTTTCAACTTGATTTGTTATTGTTTAAAATTTTTATCAATGTTTTTTTCATATTTTTGAGTGTATTTTCTAGGTTATAAATTTCATCTAGGTTTAGAATTATCTTTATCCTATAATTATCTAAGATGGGTGTTACTTATTATCCTTAGAAAAACCTCCCTTTATATATAGGTTTTCTAAACCTACCATTATATTGTTTATTAAAACCCAGATTATAAGTTTGATTTATTTAGAAAGGACTTGATTAGTTATACTATTGTAATGGCCTCCCAAAAATAACAACATTTTAAGCTTCAAAAGATTATAACATTTATGGGAAATGGAAACTATAGTGATCAGTTGAGGTATAAATTCCATAGATAAGTTGAAGTTGAAAACATGCAACATATTGGTGTTGGGTTGGTGTGGTGTTAGATAGAATCATTGATCTTACCATGGTGTTAATATCACTTAGATGACTCATAATCATACAGTTTTTGGAATTTAAAGTAGGAACTTATTATAAAGTTCTCAAATTAATCAATCACTAAGTTCCTTACTAATGGGAATTTTGGGCCATGTTAGAAATGAGATTCCTAGCGACAACTAGGGGTTTATCCACCAAATATTATCTCTTAGAAATATCTATCATGATCTTATCAATAAGAATAATTCTCTCATAAAATTATTGAAATAATAATTTTTAACCAATATAATAGTGGGGGGAATTAAAACATAATATCTTGAATCACTACCAATACTAATGTAAGGTTTCACCTTGGGTTTTTCCAATCCCATAGATTTATTTCCTAATAGATATTGTCTTACAAATAGGGAAAATATTTTCAAGGAAAATTATCTTCAATTCATTCCAATCCCTTATCAGAGTGGAATGAGAACAATCTAAACACTCATTTGACACTCTATCTAAAGAAAAAAAAAATATCTAAGATTCATTTAGTCATAATTCACCCCTATTTATTTCATGTTTATATATAGGAAGAGTAAATCTTACATATGTTTCTATGTATAGTACTTGAGAAGTCCATACAATTTGGAGAGTTGATGATTGAAACATGTTTTTCTTTCAAAACATGTACATGCCTCAAGGTTGTTAGGCCCGCTTGGTCAAATACCCTGAGGGGGGGGGGGATCTGGGTATGACAGATTAAAACTACCACCCATTTGGATATTGTTTTTTCATTAAACAAAACAAGGTTTGCACTTTATCCCATATAAATATACAAATATAAATAAAATCATGCACAAGACACAATGATTTTACTTGGTTCACCCACAATGGGCTATGTTCAAGTAGTATACAACTGTGATGTGCTAATGTACCAAATACACTAAATCTCACTAACAAATACAAGGTTTTTTCTATATCACTTATATACCCAAACTCACCACCTCTATAATATTTAGGGTCTTCTCACTTCATTCCGAAGCATCACTCCCTATTTTTCTTTCTCTAGCTCACCGCTGGTGGAAAGAATCATCGTCTTCGTCTTCCTTTTGTAACTGATCTTGTATGGGATCTAATAACAATTTATGGATATTTAGGTCCTTTCATTTTCATGAAAACATGCATCCTCAACTGTAGGTATATTCTCTGTTGAGGTCCCTTTTTCACTTGTAGATGAAATCCACTTTTCTACATTCTGTTAGTTAGCGGAAATTTCTTTTGAAAACTATTAAAGTTCCTTCATGAACAACCCGCTTCTTCCACAAACCATGTAGTACATATGTTTCATGGACCACCACTTCTATGAACTACCTCCTCTTTCACTACCGTGTACCACCTCCACATACCACCTCCATGAACTGCTTCCACCTACTGCTTCCACATACTACTTCCACGTACCATTTCCACAAACTACCTCTACTTATATAGAAATGATTCTTTCATAGACTACTCCTTACATGGACTACTTCCTCTCATTTCATAGAATCTTCCTCATGGATTACTTCACCCTTAATATAATTATCCCTCACAAACCACTTTCGGACTTCACTAAATTCCTAGAGCAAAGATTTTTTCTTATGAAAAATTATTTAAGTAATGATGGGATTAGTTATCCTTATACAAGAAAATAGATCCACAAAATACTATAATATAATGTTTACCCAAATATTCAATGTGGTACCGTCTTCACCGCGTAATGCTCCTTCTGCGAACTGTTTCCCTTTGTAGTCTGTGTACTGAATTTCTTTCTTCACGGTGGCCTAAATAACCATCTTGTTTTCTCCAATGAAAAACCATCCCATGTACCACAAGCCTTATGCGTACTGTTCCTAGAACCAACTATAAGTATCCCCATGAACTATTTTCCATTTTCGATCCACATTTCGTGCTTCACGGTCCGCATAGCGCTGCTATACAGAATCCTTCCTTTGCTGATTTCTAAAAGCTATTCCACATACCACCTTTTGCATTCCATGAACTATGGTTCATAGTCATCTGGATTTTTCAATAAACAAAATCACACCCAAAAACACTGAGAGGACACCTTGAGGTATTTTTTCCCAACAATATCCCCATTGGGTTTGTTGACAACTCTTCTCAATTTGATGCGTCTTTAAATATTCTTCCATCTTCTCCCAGTAGTCTCTTCTTGAAATTAAGATAGAGACCAATGATTTACTCAACAGAAACTCTAATCCCACATGATCCATGCTTGATATGAAGAAAAAGGGTATAATTAAAAGTTTATCAATGCATCACTTCATTCCATTCCAAAAACACACTTCTGATTTCATCACAAACTTGAGATATCATTATATATATACTTTGATCGATCATGTCTAGAAAATTCAGATTTAATACTACCCCTAAATCACTACTCCCCCTAACAGCTTCAACTCCCCTATCTCACTGATCAACCTAGAAACTTCTCCCAATGTCTTGATTAATGCATTTTCTCCCTTATAAAGCCATAATTTCTCCCCCTTTTTCAATGAACCCTAATTCCATTCCTTTGAGGTCTATAATAGGATAAAGGAAACAGATTATAAAATTAGAAAAAAATACACCATACCTTGGGGAGAGGGGTTTTCCATATCCACAAATTTTCAAGTGCGGGGAGTTGAATGATCTCCCAAATCCAGTTGATGTCTTTCAAATGCTTCTTTGTGTAAGGAATTTGTTAGAATGCCACTATCTTGTCGGTCTGTGGGAACATACTCCAACTTTACAAGCCTATACTCCACCTTCTCCATGATGAAATGATACTTGATTTTAATGTTCATTGTCCTTGAGTAAAGGACTGAATTTTTTCTAAGATTTATAGCACTTGAATTATCAAAATGGTTTACGATCAAAGACTTTAGTTAAATTCCCATATCCTCAAGCTACTGTTTTATCCCCAATAACTATGTTCACAATTGAGTAGCTGTAATATATTCCTTTTCTATGGTTCTAAATGAAATGTAATCTTATTTATTTATTATCCAAGAAATAAACAATCCTCCAAGATAGAATGCACCACCCGATGTCGATTTTATATCATTTGATGATTCATCCCAATCTACATCTGTATATTCCAATAAATCCTACTAATATATGTCATTATACATCAAAATAAAATACACCATTCCCTTAATATACAAAAGTATTATTTTCACAACAATCAAGTGGGTTTCCTTTGGATTGATTTGATATATTGTTGCTTGGCATACAGAAAAAACAATATTAGGTATTGTCGCTATCAAGTACAATAGACTGCCAATAATTTTCTTGTATTACGTGATATTGACTACATTTCCTTCATCATCCCATGAATGTTACATCTGGGTATCCAATAGAGTTTTCATATCCTTGGAATTATCTATTAAAAACCTTTTTAGAACCTTCTTAGCGTATTTGGATTAAGAAATGAATGTTCCATTATTTCCTTGTATCACCTATAAACCAAGGGAAAACATCAGTTCCCCAATCATTGACATTTCAAACTCAATTTTCAAGAGTTTGGAAAATTATCTGCACTATGATTCATCTGATCCACTAAATATTATTTCATCTATATATACCAACACTATCATCCTTTAATCACTTTCAAGTTTGAAATGCAGATTGTAATCAAATTCACCACACCAAAAACCAAGATTCTTCAGAAACTGATCTAGCCTTGAAAACCATTCTCTTGGTGCTTTCTTCAAACCATACAAATCTTCTTTAGTTGAAAAACTCTGTTCTCATATTTATGAATGAGAAAACCATCTTGCTGCTCAATGTAAACTTCTTCTTCTAGAACCCCATTTAGAAATACTAACTTGTTGTCCATATGGAAAACATTAAACTTTCTTTTCACTACTATGTATAAGAATAATATGATTATATCCAGCCTTACAATAGGTGAAAATGTCTCATAAAAAGCAATTCCCTCTACATGGGAGTACCCTTTAAACACTAATCATGCTTTTTTTAATCACTATACCTTCTTCATTCATCTTATTGTGAAAGTACTATTTGTCCCCAATGATATTCTTATCTATTGGTCTCAAAAAAATATCCCATGTTTGATTCTTTTCAATCTATTCAATCTCTTCATTCATAGAATGAACCCAATTATCATCTCCAACTACTTCATTAAGAAATTTAGGCTCTACCTGCAATAATTATGATGCTTGTTGTATATTCTCCATCCTCCTTGTCTACATTGGAGATTTCTAATCACTAATTATATACCATCTATCAATTTCTGATCTTCTCTTCTGTCTTTGTGCAAATACTAAATTATGATCATCCTTTTCATCATCTAAATATTCTTCTGTATCATCCTCTAGGACTGGAGCATCCCATGACATGCTTATCTATTTGTCATTATCCTCCTGATACTGATCAGGTATTTACTAAAGATTCTTCCCATTCTCCACTATAATTATATCATTACATTCAACTACCTTTCCTATCCAATTTTGAAAGAATTTATATTCTTTTATTTTCTTTGAATAACCAATAAATATTCCTTTATCTCTATAGGATTCAAACACCCCATGTTTCTCCATATTGAGAATGAAACACTAACTTCTGAATACTTGAAAGTACTTCAATGATGGTTTATTTCCATAACATAGCTTATATAGAGTCTTCTCTTCTTTCAAACAAATAAATTCCCTATTTCAAGTGTAGAATGTTGTCAACATAATTTCTTTAAAAACATTTCTCTAGAAGGTCTTTCTCAATGAACATTGTTCTGGCCATGTTGTTGAAAATATGATATCTTCTCTCAACTACTCCATTATACTGTGGAGTTCTAACCACTGAAACTTGATGAATTATCCCATGTTTCTCAAGATAATTCTGTACATAGATATTTTTGAAATCTATTCTATTATCTGTTTGGATATTTTTGATTTTCTAAGCTATCATCTTTTCAAATTCTTGTCGATATATTTTAATGCAACTGAACACCTAATACTTGTGGGTAATGATTGATACCCATGAAATTCTACTATAATAATAAATGAATAGAGTATAATATCTCCTCCCATCAAGAGGACTTGGGGAAATTGGCCTTCCCACATAAATATGAACAAACCTAAGAAATCTTGATGACCTTTTATCTTTTTCCTTATATTTCTTTCAAATGATCTTGCCTTGTTGGAAGGAATCATATGTTTGTGTAAGATAACATGATAATCTAGGGAGATCTCGAGTAGTATCATATTTCACCAGATCTTCCAAGGAAGTTTGGCTCAAATGTCCAAGATGTATATGCCACAACTTAGTTTCATCTTACTTAGATAGAAAGAAGATAACTCTTTCTCTACTCACAAGGTAGATATTCCCTTTTGTACACTTTCCCTGTAATGAAATAACACCATATTTTTCCTTGATGACACATAATTTCTTGGAAAATATTATTTCATGTCTTGAGTTACACAATTGACTAACACTTAATAAGTTGTGACTAAGACCTTCAACAACCAAGACATATTCACATCTCATGTCTTTTACGCTATTTTTTCCTAGATCCAATAATTTTCAACCCTTCATCATTACCAAATCTTACGATACCTTCTTTATCATACTTGATTAACATTACTTGATACATGTTTCCAATCATATGGGAGGTACATCCACTATAAATGATCTATATCCTAGTGCGATATAATGCCTTGAATATAATTTCTACAACCACTGCCTGATCAAATATTTTCTTTTTGATCCATGTTTCTGACATCATGCATGGTATGGATTAATACTCTTGAAGTCCCTTGAAATATGATGGAGAATATTCATCTTGTAGAGATTCAAATCAATTTTTCATTTTCAGATCATTTGATGATACATTTTTCTGCTTCTTATAACTGACCTCAATCTGCCTCGACACATTCCTCTGTATTGTTGATAAGCAATATCTTGCCATGTGTATGAATCCTCCACACCTAAAATAGTGACCATCAAATGATGGCCTGGAAAATAGATCTCTGTATGACTGCCTCTATTGGTCCTATTCCCTTCGGTACCTATTTTCTATGGAACAAATAATTTGTGAGTATCCCATATTTCCACAACAATAACATCTTACATGGGGTACATTATTTTGTGGAAATACTGCACCCCTGATTATCCCTTTGGTTCTCTAAATCTTCTGATTCTGCTTCTTACCCAAATCAATCTTCAATATTGGGGTGGGTGCTTGTGGTCTGACTTCAACTATTACTTGTTTCAGTTTTAGATCAAGCCCCATAACAGCCTTATCATTTGGATTTGACTATTTATTATATTCTGATGGACAAATATTCTCCACTTTCATCTTTTCTATTTCCTGTTTTATCTATTTTTCTGATGTTGTTCTATGATTCAACAATTTTTATTAATCTTTAACACTTTCATAGACCAAAAACTTCTTATTCATGTTATTTTATACATTTGATTTGATCTTTTCCAGTTTCAGTCGAACTATAGGTCTTTATTTTTTGTTATTCAATTTTGAGTTTTTACTCAACCACCTTTTCCGAGCTTTCTAGCATTGAAGACTTTGGTTTTTCAATTTCTTCTTTCATCTCAGACTTCTCTTCTTATTGCTGCAGCATATAGAGTTTGGTATCTTCAACCACTTTGTTAGCTTTCTCTATTTTGGATATCCAAACATCTATCTCATCATGATCATCTTCTAATTCAGCATGAAGATAAAATCTATCTTATTGTTCTCCCTCATCATTGTATATTTCTTTCTTTGTTCGGGAATTTCCCAAAACTTCCACCATATAATTTCCATTATTATCTCTACATCACTCCAACTCTTCTGCCTCAGATTCTTCTAAACTTTTATCTTCTTTTGAAATTAGATTCTTATTTTTGAATAACTTTCTCCTACCTTTCACATTGGATGAATACTTCTTTTGGGGAATTTCATCATTTTATTTATCATCATCTTCAATCTTCTTGGGACACTTTACTGCAAAAAGTATAATATTTCCACATAGAAAGCATGAAAGTGGAAGTTTAACTTTGAACTTTCCTCTTCCTCTTTGATGATTTTAGGAGATAAATGAGATGACATCATCCAAATTGTCTTCCTACAAACTATATTCAATAGAGAGATTCTTCATGGCCTTGAATTCCAATTCTTTGGACTTCACCTTTTCTATATCATCTTTATCATCAGTTCACATTTCATATGCTATAATATTACTGTGCATGTTATCCAATTTCATCTCATTTGGATCATTTTATTCTAATATAGAAACCTTAGAATTAAACTGAGGTGGGAATTTTCTCAACATGCACTTGAAAGTATTTATATCTTCAATAATTTATCCAAGATCGAGCATGTCTTCCAAAAATACCATCACCTGATCAAATAATGTATCAACAGACTCATTAGGGTGAATTCTAAGATCCTCATATTTGTTCCATAGAACCTGAAGCTTTTCTTATCTGACTTTTAAGTCTCCCACATAAATATTCATCAATGTTTCCCACATATCATGTGATGAATTACATGACACCACCTTTGTATAAATTTCATTTGATAGGGATCCCCCTAAAAAATTGATCCCTTTAGCATCAGTATATAATTACCTTTGGTCAGCTTCTGATAAACCACCACTATCGATATTTGCAATATTCCATGCATAGCTACTGTAAAGACATCCATTCCGAATGATCAGAAGTAGTGATGCATCCAATTCTTCCATAACTGAAAATTATTTCCATCAAAGATAAGAATCTCTTTGTTATTGAAAACTTCCATTTCTTCTACTAAGAGAGGACTACTGAATTTTAACCTTTCCATATGATATAAATTGTTAGGTATACCAGGTCAAATACCTTGGGGGGGGGGGGGGTGAATTAGGGTATAATAGATTAAAGCTACTTTCCCTTTAGATATTTTTTTGTCGTTAAACAAAAACACTCCTCTCTGTCTCCCATACAAATAAACAAATATAAATGAAATCATTTATAGGAAAAAAGATTTTACTAAGTTCACCCACACTAGGATATATACAAGGAGCATACAATGAAAATGTGTTGATGTACCAAATCCCTTAAATCTCACTGGTAATTACAATGTTGGGGATATATCAATTCTATGCCCAGGATCACCACCTTTACAAGAGTTAGGGTCTTCTCACTACATTCCCAAGGGTCACTCCCTATGTCTATTTCTCTGGATCACTATCAGTGGAAAAGATCACTGTCTTCCCCTTTCTTTTCTCACTACTCTTAGAAGGGATGCACTCATAGTTTATAGACTTGTAGGTAACTTTATTTGTATGAAAACAAACATCATCAACTATAGGTAGATGCCCTTTTAAAGTCCCTTTTTCACCCATAGATGACATCTACTTTTACATGTATTGTTAGTTAGCTGAAATTTCTTTTGAAAATTGTTAAAGTCTGTTAGAAAACAACATGATTCATCCGGGAACCATTTATCACATATACTTCATGGACCACATCTTCTATGAACTGCCTCTGCTTTCACTTCCATATACCACCTCCGCGTATCATCTCCACAAACCACTTATGCATACCACTTCTATATATTGATTCTGCATACCAATTCCATATACCACTTTTGTGAACTGCCTCTGATTCTATGGAAATCATTCTTCTGCAGACTATTGCTTTTGTTGACCACTTCTTCTCTTTTCACAGAATCCTCCTTGTGAACTACTTCACCCTTCATGGAATTCTCCCTCACAAAAAACTTTCACACTTCATCGAATTCCTGTAGTAAAGATGTTTTTTATGAAATATGATTAATGTAATGATGGTATTAGTGCTCCTTATATAGGAAAATAGATCCAAAAAATCTACTAATATGAGATTTACCCAAATCCTCAATGTGGCACCACCTTCACCGCATACTGCTCCTTCCACGAACCATTTCCCTATACAGTTTGATTACTTCTTTTCTTCCTTTTTGGTGGTCCAAATCACCATCTCATTTTCAAAAATGATAATCCATCCCATGTACCGCACACCTTACACGCACTTTTGGATTCCCGTGAACTGAAATCCTCCACAAAAACCATTTTTTGTTCACGATCCATGTACTGCACTTCATAGTCAACATAATAATGCTATGCGGAATTATTCCATTTTTCGATTTCCCAAAGACGTTCCATGTACCACCTTTTTCATTTCACGAACTATGGTTCATGGTCCACGTACTATATACTCCTATGCAAAAATATTCCTTTTACAAAAAGAAACTCCCGATTTTGAGTCCAAAAAATTTGGCAAACACTGGGAAACTGCATCGCCTTAAAAACCTACTGCAAAAAACACCAACCATACTCATTATCGGCCATCTGGATTTGTCAACTAACAAAATCTCATCCATAAACACTAAGAGGATGCCATGAGGCATTTTTTCCCAAAAAGGTATTCCACATTATTTTGTATATTATATTCATATGATGTATCTAATTCTTTAAGAGTTATCTAGTCTTCCATATTCCTTTTAGGTTATTTATAATATTTATTTTTTGAGTTTTAGGGTTCCCAACAAGTAGTAGAAATTTCAGGTTTGGTAAAATTTGGTTTCTCCTATTCCTCATCCATCACTTCCATAGATCTAGAATGATATGTTATGACTATCTATGGGTATAAGGGTACTAAATTTGTATTTGAATTCATGTAGATACAAGAATAAATTTTACATCATAGGAAACCTCCCTAGTAATGATGTAAGTTAAAAGTGAGAGATTTTTCTTACATATATATTCAAATTTTATCCACTAGGAATATTTTAATAATAGTCCCCAAGGTTTTCTCACATGGAGTTTTCAATTATGCTCAAGTTGAAACTTTTTATTTTTTTATGTTTATGAAATGTATAAATAAGGGTGTTTATTAAATTTGTGTAAGGATCATGAAAAAATGGAAATTAAAATAATAAAGTGTGTGAAAGGATAGAAGATAAAATCTATGAACTACTTTTAACTTTTGGACTCCCCTTATTGAATTTCAACAAAAAATTTATCCTATTTAAAATTCTACAATACATGATCTAAAACCTCATAATTCACACCTAATCTTTCCAGAAGTCACATTAAAACCCCAATTTGGAAGCTAAAATTTCCCTTAAAAGTGATCTAATTACTTAATAATCCTAAAGTAATTAAGTCTATGTCAATTCACTATATTCCTAAACAAAATCTTTATTAAGAAATTTAAATAAAAAATAAGACTACTTTACTTCCACAAGGATGAATAAAAGGTCATAATAAAATGAACTAAAGTAACATATTATAAAAAATTTCAAGAATAACAATTCAAGAAGAATTCAAAAGGATATAAAATAATTCCAGTATCATATGTAGATCCAAAAGTATTCACTATCTAACTAATACTATGGGTTTATATTAACATTACAAAAAGGTTGAAAGCTTAATTCCTCCTTGCTTCATGCTTCTTGATCGATTGATGTCCATTTCCTCCTTATGTCTCTATATAGTTTCCCCTTTTAAGAATATCATGAAACCCTTTATATTATTTAATTTCATTTCCTATATTTATTGATTCCAATGATTAATTCATACAAGAAAAATTTACAAGACCTTATCCATGTGTATTTTTATTATTTTCCTCTAGATTTAAGTTTCTTGGAGTAACTTCTCAAACCCTATAAATTTTAGAATTCATGGATACAACATTACATGAAGTGTTTTAATTCTTTTACATGACATTTTATTCTTCTATTTTTTATGGGATATAAATTTTAAAAATGAACTAGAAACTCTTATGTATCATCATTATCTCTTCCAAGTATATGTATGAACTTCTACGTATTAGTCCTATGAATAAATGAAATTTACATATCCTTAAATTAATCTTACATATTTCAAAAAAAAAAAAGATTTTCCAAATTTTCAGACCTTCTTCTCAAAGTTACTCTCAAAAATGAGAAACTTTACTCATATATAAATATAAAACTTCATTCCTTTATAAATTTAAACTCTTATTCACAATTTTTCATCACCTAGATACATGAATTATATGAAATTCATCTTCTTAAAATATCTTAACTTTTGGATTAAATTTACATAACTCAAAATGATATGATTTAATCTACTGTAAAATCAATTTATCTTATAATCTCTTATAAACAACATATCAAACTCATTCTAGATATCATATTATATCTCTAGGAATTTGGTAATTTCTATAAGGTTTACCTTTATATGTCATATAAAGCTCAAATATTTACTCACAATGGAAAAGGTGATAACTCTTACAAAATATAGGGGAACAATCTAATTACTTTTATGGATTGGTCTTGTGAACTTAATGTATCCTAGGAATGTCTGGAATTATTACTTCAATTTAGAAGAGGAAATAATTTTTACACAAGTGGAGTAGTAAATTAATTTTACATATGCAAGATAATTAATTTTATATATAAGGTTATGAATTTTAAATGTCAATTAATTTCCCAATTTATCTTAACTACCATTGAAGGACCCTTACATATGAGTTTTACTCTTACAAATCCCAATTATTTTTGAATTCCAACATTCTACCTATTATTTATTTTGATCGGTTAACTTCTGATATTTTCTTACCAGTGTATTCATATTCTAGAAAATTTCTATATTTTTTTTATTTTTTATTTCTTTTCCATTTAGTGTCAATTCTATATATTGGTATTGGGTACCATTACATATCCCTTCATGAGCCAGTCCTTTGTTAATTTTTCTCCCAATTTCATATATCTGTTGAAAATTCATCATTCTTCCCCCAGACCTTTGATACCTCGATTAATTCATCCTAAACATTAAAATGAATGATTTTTTAGTAGTTATCCATTCATTATATATGAGAAATCTAATAAATAAATTAAATTTACAAAATTCACCATTCTAAGAAATATTTAAAAAATCCAATGAAGTTTTTATTTGATTATAAAACATCATGAAACTCAATTAATTAATAAAATGAGGGAATAAAATGAATTAAATATAAAAAATGTATTTTTTTCTTCTATCACTGCTAATTGATTCATATTGGATAGAGCTACTAAGTTTTAGATGGTGCTCTCTAGATCCTAAGTCCAAGGTGGGTTCATGATAGTGCAAAGATAAAGTGATTTGGGATACATTATTGGCGGTTTTCTTTTATAAAGATATAGGAAAAAAGGCTTATGTTTTTTTATTGAATGAAGTTCAGTGTTTCCTTTAGGTAGGTGCCAAGATGGATGTATGATCCCATATATTTCAAATCTAGTGTGAGTTGAAGTGGAAGAGTTTATTCTTGTTGAATATTTGAGCTAGTTAGACATTGAGAGGGAGATTTGTAACTACTAGTTTCTTATTTTTTTCCTCATATTTTTTTTACTTGGAGGATAAGGTATTAAGTTCAAATAGGTAAGATTATGGTTTTATGTTAATCATTTTCTCACTATAGGGGGGGGGGTGAATATAATACTGGTTTGGGATGATGTCTAGTGTCCAGGATAAATAATGAAGATCTCCCATTGCTAGTTCCTAAATATAAAGGAAATAGAAAGACCATTCAATCTCTTAGTTGTGTTATATTAATTCCTTAGATATAGTTTAATGTTTTTTGTAGTGAATTATTGGGTTTGTGAGCTAACTGGAGTTTGATGGAGGCCTTTTGGCATTTTTTACCAACATACTATAAATATTGTCAATTGGAATTCACCATCTATTATTTTTCTTATCGAAGAAACATTTTGGGGAAAAAGATATTACTTTTATGGGCCAAGTTGAAGTTGGATGATTATAGCTTATTATTTACATAATTAAATATTTTATTATGGAAATAAAACGAGGATAGGTGGTAGAGAGAGATTGAGTTGGATCTAATTGATTATCATGTATAGGTGTATCTATAATCCAATTTTTCGAGTATTTTTATGGTTGTTTTCACATGGATAATGACATTATAGAGAATTTCAAATATTTATTTTTAGCATGATTATAAATTTTGTTTGAAATAATCCTTTTGAACTATACCCACTTGGAAGGACTATGAGGATTTCTCTCTCTATTCCATTATACTGTATATTTTTTAGATGATCTCATTCCTTGTAAGTGAAATTATATTATAGTTCATTTTTTTATTTTCCCCTCACTTTTTCTTCTATTATTTTCTATTATACTACCGTATTCTCTATTTTGTTGGGTTAGTATTATTTATTTTAGTTTTTTGTTTTGTTTTATTCTATGTGTTGTTTTATTTATTTTTAATTCTATACTTCATTGAATAGGTTCTGTACTGCTGGTATTTTAAAGATATAAAATACCACTTAAAGGTATGATATGAGGAGTATTATAATTGATTTTTTAGTCTTTACATTCATTAAATTTTATATTATTTCCCTTCTAATGGTTTAGATAGCGATGGATCATGATTTTGGATTCTATGAGATATAATTTATTAGTCAAGGTTTATCATGGAGTGAGTAATGTAAAGGAAGAGAATTCAAGATGTGACTCTTCAACTTTCATCATTCACACCTTAGATTTCTTGCACTATTTCAGCATTAATTTACATTTATTCACTACACTCTTCATATGGGTGGAATTGTGTGCATTTGATAATAGTGTAGTGTATGGTTACACCTATAAGAGGAAATAAAAAAAATAGTAATGTGTTATACTAATAATGTATAACTATTTATTCGATTTTATATGTAGTGTAAGATGGTCAATGCAATGGAATAAAACTTATCCATTAATATAGTTAAGAGAGTAAACATCACATGTGGATAATAAAATAATTAATTGTAATTCCCCTTTGGTTTTGGGACCACTTCATTTCACTTAGGGTGGAATTCTTAATTTATTTTATATTTCATCACATAAAACACCATTCAATTTTATATTATTTTAAAATATTAATAAAATCATAAAAATATTTTTGATATTTCAGTTTAATAAAAAAATAAATTGTTATATTAATAAATAGTAAGTGAAAGTGAGCATCCTATAAAGACTAACCCGAAGGTTATGCTATTATGGTGCATCCCTTTGGAAAATAATAGAAAATAT